>CM064542.1:35743890-35771803 GCA_032716605.1 Paralithodes platypus
TGTGATTGAGGGAGGCAAAAGGCATAACTGCCTATAGCGAGTGCCTCCCCCATAGTTGAAAGAGTGACAGGGCCAAAATCAAGGGACGTTCGAGCCAAAATGCCTGGACACACGGAGTTTGAAGCAATTTAAGTCATAGGAAGAGGGAAAGACTGATTCTGGGAGAGAGTTCCAGAGCCCAGCTGTTGAGTAGAAGAAAGTTTGAGAGTAACGTTTCACTCTTGGGTTGGAGAGTTGCACAGAGTAGGGGTGGGATTCAGTTGCAAGACGGGTACCACGTGCCCTACGTAAAGGAGGTGGTATGCACTGGGATAGCTCTGAGGAACACTGATTATTATAGTAGCGATAGAATAGCGAGAGAGATGCAACATTGCGGCGGAGAGAGAGAGATTGCAGAGAGTTGGTGAGTGGACGGGAGTTAATGATACGAAAGGCCTTCCTTTCAACTTTGTCTAGGAGAGCAGTGTGAGAGGAACCTCCCCACACATGTGAACAATACTCAATACCTACCGTACTTCTCTACATCTCATTTCTCACTCTTCACATATCGTATCCTCTTTCTACCTGCCCATTCAACTATCTCTGACTATCTGTTTTTCCCATTTGGTATATTTTCCTTTCCCCTTCATTCACCTACTTCTCTACTACATCTCATTTCTCACTCTTCATAATTATATATATAGTATATTATATTTCAGTCACCATTCACATCGTTCCAAATCCATTCCCATTAACCATCCACTCCTAACGCATTGATCTCCTTCCTTCATCCAGCTCTCTAACCACCTCCACTTTGAATCTCCTCCTTTCAGTGTCGCTCAGCCATGTCCCGCTCTCTCTCCACCCACTCACTCTTCCACTCACTCTTCCACTCACTTCCCACTCACTTCCCACTCACTATTTCACTCTCCACCCACTCACTCTTTCACTCTCCACCCACTCATGTCCCTCCCTCTCCACTCACTCACTCTTCCACTCTCCACCCACGCATGTCCCTCTCTCCACCCACTCACTCTTCCACTCTCCACCCACTCACTCTTCCACTCTCCACCCACTCATGTATCTCTCTCCACCCACTCATGTCCCTCTCTCTCCACCCACTCACCTCCCATTCACTCACCTCCCACTCATATATCTCTCTCCACCCACTCACTCTTCCACTCACTATCCCTCTCTCCACCCACTCACCTCCCACTCACTATCCCTCTCTCCACCCACTCACTCTCCCACTCCACCCACTCACTCTCCCACTCCAAAGCCTCTTTGCGTTTTCGTTGAATATCTCGTTTCCCTCTCCTCACCATCACTCACATTTCCCTCACTGCCACCTGCATTTGACTCTGACCACGTATTTTTCTCTGCCTTCTATAACTTACTTTTAACCCTTTGCGTACCAAGAGCGTCTGCTTTATTATCATCTAGCTATATTCAGAAGGTTTCTTGCAGGTTAAGAAGGATCTGTGGTAGTGAAAAGGGACAATTGAGATAGCTCGAAGCCTGTTAAGGGGAGATTTCCACTGGAGGGATTTTTTTCTGGACCCCTTTCGCCCTCATGGTTAGCCCCGTTGCTTTTGATATTATAAGACGTTCGCCCCATTAGTTTGGCGATTTTAAGAACTTGAGCCCCATTTCTGTCAATTTTAAGACTTTTCGTGCCATTTAGGTGTCGATTTTTTCCTGGCGAGCGATAGCGAGCCTGTAATTTAAGAGGGGACATAAGCCGGGACATTTTTCTACCGAAAAATGTACAAATTTATCTTGAAAGGGGGTCTAGGGGGTGTAATTTCAAGCTTGATGGAAGTCTAGGAAACACACTAAAAACCTCCCCTTAACCCGTGCTGTACCGGTGACGTATTTTCGTTTCTATTTCAGCTGCTTTTGGACAATTTTATGAAGCTTAGGAGGGATCTATAGTAGCTAATAGGATTAATTGAGATAGTACCGGTATGTAGCCTTTTAATTGGTCTACGTCCTTCCTAAGCTTAATATTATCGTCAAATGAATACCAGAATTAACTTGAAAAGACGTCGCGGTACTGAAGGGGTTAATTGCTGGAGAGGCTGAACAAAATCGTCTATTAGTAGCCAGTATAAAGGACGGAACTGGTACTGAACGGGTTAAACCAGAAGCCTGTGTATCTCTCTTAAACCCTTTCTATCTCCTCCCTTCGTCTGACATTGTTTTTTCTTTTTTTTTTCTTTACTCTTCTCACCTTCTCTGTCCTCTTCGTACTTATTGTTCTCTGCCTTCTATTATCTTCTATTATCTTCCTACTTATTGTTCTCTGCCTTCTATTATCTTCTATTATCTTCCTACTTATTGTTCTCTGCCTTCTTTATCTTCTATTATCTTCCTACTTACTTATTGTTCTCTGCCTTCTATTATCTTCTATTATCTTCCTACTTATTGTTCTCTGCCTTCTATTATCTTCTATTATCTTCCTACTTATTGTTCTCTGCCTTCTATTATCTTCTATTATCTTCCTACTTATTGTTCTCTGCCTTCTATTATCTTCCTACTTATTGTTCTCTGCCTTCTATTATCTTCTATTATCTTCCTACTTATTGTTCTCTGCCTTCTATTATCTTCTATTATCTTCCTACTTATTGTTCTCTGCCTTCTATTATCTTCTATTATCTTCCTACTTATTGTTCTCTGCCTTCTTTATCTTCTATTATCTTCCTACTTATTGTTCTCTGCCTTCTATTATCTTCTATTATCTTCCTACTTATTGTTCTCTGCCTTCTATTATCTTCCTACTTATTGTTCTCTGCCTTCTATTATCTTCCTACTTATTGTTCTCTGCCTTCTATTATCTTCTATTATCTTCCTACTTATTGTTCTCTGCCTTCTATTATCTTCTAGTATTTTCCTACTTATTGTTCTCTGCCTTCTATTACCTTCTATTATCTTCCTACTTATTGTTCTCTGCCTTCTATTACCTTCTATTATCTTCCTACTTATTGTTCTCTGCCTTCTATTATCTTACTTTTAAACCTTAAGGGGAGGTTTTTAGTTTGTTTCCTACTCCTCCAGCAACCTTATAATATCACCCCTTGACTCCCTTTCAAGATAAATTTGTACATTTTTCGGTAGAAAAATGTCCTGGCCGAAGGCCGGTTACTCTTAAATTACAGGCTCGCTATCGCTCGCCAGGATAAAATCGACACCTAAATGGCACGAAAGGTCTTAAAATTTACAGAATGGGGCGGAAATTCTTGAAATCACCAAACTAATGGGGCAAACGTCTTAAAATCTCAAAAGCAATGGGACTAGACATGAGGGAGAAAGGGGTCAAGAAAAAAGTCCCTCAAGTGGGGAAATCTCCCCTTAAGCCTTTCTATCTTCTTCCATAGCATTATCCAAAAACCATTCTTCTCCCTAGTGTGACACCACCCCACTTTTGTTTCCTTTACTACTCTCACCTGCCTGCCTATCCACCCCACTTTTCTCCTTTACTACTCTCACCTGCCTGCCTATCCACCCCACTTTTCTCCTTTACTACTCTCACCTGCCTGCCTATCCACCCCACTTTTGTTACCTTTACTACTCTCACCTGCCTGCCTATCCACCCCACTTTTTTTTTTCCTTTACTACTCTCACCTGCCTGCCTATCCACCCCCCTTTTTTTTCCTTTACTACTCTCACCTGCCCGCCTGTCCACCCCACTTTTTTTTGTTTTTACTACTTTCACCTGCCTGCCTATCCACCCCACTTTCCCTGTCCTTCTTACGCTTTGGATTTGACCTACTACTCACCTCCAAGATACATAGACTATGTATCACACTCACTTCATTCGCTTCCCTGGCCTTCTTGCTGTTAAGGGGGGGTCACCGGCTTTTTGTTTAATCTTTCTCTACTTTTCTCTCTTTCCCTGGCTTGTACCCACTCGGCCCCATTCAACCAACTGTTTTAAGACGTTTATTCCCATCCAGGTGTCGATTTCTTCCTGGCGAGCGATAGCGAGCCAGCATTGTATGGAGAAATCCGGCTTCGCCAGAGACATTTTTCTATCGAAAAATGTACAAATTACATTATTCCTCATTCCTTTCACCCTTTGCTTCCTTTCCAATTCATACCTTTATTCTTCTCGTCTATCTTCCCTTGCTATCCCTTTTCGATTACTCTTTATTCCTTCCCCCCCCTTTTGCTTCCCTTCCAATTCCCATCTTCTTACCCCCCCCCTTTTGCTTCCCTTCCAATTCCCATCTTCTTACCCCCCCCCTTTTGCTTCCCTTCCAATTCCCATCTTCTTACCCCCCCTTTTGCTTCCCTTCCAATTCCCATCTTCGTACCCCCCCCTTTTGCTTCCCTTCCAATTCCCATCTTCTTACCCCCCCTTTTGCTTCCCTTCCAATTCCATCTTCTTACCCCCCTTTTGCTTCCCTTCCAATTACCATATTCGTACCCCCCCTTTTGCTTCCCTTCCAATTCCCATCTTCTTACCCCCCCTTTTACTTCCCTTCCAATTCCCATCTTCTTACCCCCCCCTTCTCTCTTCCTTGCCTCCTTCTCTTCTTTCTCTTACCCTTCCAACATTATTCTCTTCCCTGTTTATCCTCCTCTTACTCCTGCCCTTCCCACCTCTTCCCTGTTTATCCTCCTCTTACTCCTGCCCTTCCCACCTCTTCCCTGTTTATCCTCCTCTTACTCCTGCCCTTCCCACCTCTTCCCTGTTTATCCTCCTCTTACTCCTGCCCTTCCCACCTCTTCCTTTTGCCTTGTACAGTATATCCAGGCCAATAGTTCACTGACCTGCATACCCTTTAGTAAATAACATGGACAACTGTTTAATATGTTGTGCCTGGCAATATAGTCCACCGTTAATTATATATATATATATATATATATATATATATATATATATATATATATATATATACAGTATATATATATTGTTCTTGCTGTTGTTCTAACTTATATTTTGACGATTAATGGTTCATTTAAATTTTGACATGTTTACGCCATATTCAAATACTATTTTTTAAAGTATTGAAAGAAAAATATTGATAATCTAGTTGAAAAGTGTACGCCAAAATAGAAGCTGAAAAAATAAATGAGAATGATAGTAATTTATGCATAAATGTAAAACAACATTATGAACCCTTATACTAACAGTCCTACAAATGGCGTGATGGTTGCAGCTTGTCTGTCAATAGTCCCTCAGTGTGAACCTTGACCTTATCTTATCCTCCTCTTGACCTCTTCATTTTTCTCCTGACCTTTCCGACCCCCCCCCCCCCCCTCCTCCTCCACCCCTTATATGATCCGCACTCTCTTCCTCCTCGTCCTCCTCCACCCCCTGTACATGATCCGCATCCTCTTCTTTCTGACCTTTGGCCTTCTTCTTACATGCACACACACAGTCTATCTCTGTCTTATGTCTCACACTTAAGGGGAGGTTTTTAGTTTGGTCCCTAGATATCCTTCAAGCTTAAGATTACACCCCCTTGAGCCCCTTTCAAGATAAATTTGTAAATTTTTAGGTAGAAAAATTTCCCGGCTGAAAGCCGATTCCTCTTAAATTACAGGCTCGCTATCGCTCGCCAGGATAAAATCGACACCTAAATGGCACTAAAGGTCTTAACATTTACAGAAATGGGTTGAAAGTTCTTAAAATCGTCAAAATAATGTGGCAAACGTCTTACAATTAGAAAAACAATGAGGCTAAACATGAGGGAGAAAGGAGTCAAGAACAAAATCCCTCAAGTGGAAATCTCCCCTTAATATGTATCTGTTTAGTATCTGTGTGTCTATGATATGTATATATGTTATGTGCTTAGCATCTGTATCATTTAATTTGTCTGCAGCTATATGTGTCTGTGTTCTGTCCTCGGCTTTGACCACCTAGCCTTCCCTCTCCCCCCCACACACACTCTCACTCGCTCTCTCTCTCTACACACATACTCTCATTTTCACTCACACTCTCTCTCTCTCTCTCTCTCCACACACACTCATTTTCACTCACACTCTCTCTCTCTCCACACTCATTTTCACTCACACGCTCTCTCTCTCTCTCCACACACTCATTTTCACTCACACTCTCTCTCTCCACACTCTCATTTTCACTCACACGCTCTCTCTCTCTCTCCACACACTCATTTTCACTCACACTCTCTCTCTCTCCACACACTCATTTTCACTCACACTCTCTCTCTCCACACACTCATTTTCACTCTCTCTCTCTCTCTCTCTCTCTCTCTCTCTCTCTCTCTCTCTCTCATGACCTTTCCTATTGATGTTTTCTTGGACATGGCTATCCATATATGCACTCTCTCCGGCGTATTGAGACTTTTCATATATATTATATTCTTTCAACTGGTGTCTTTCACTTTACCACCGGGGAGCAGCTTTGTGAATTGGACTATTATAGTAATATCATATTTTGGAGTAAATCTTGTTTATGCCATATTTTCCGATATGCTGTTTCTTTCCTATTGGGTAATACTGATAATGGCCCAATCAACATGTTTGTTGGTTTGTTATTGTAAATACATTTATTTTGGATGTATTTTTTTTCGTTCTGTTCTAAATTAATATTGTTGTATAAGTGTGTGTCGTCAGTGGTAGTTAACCTTTCCATCCACTCTATTGTTGATTTATCTACACTTTGACATTTTCTTCCAATTGTGCATGTAGCCAGTTTATGATGATATAGCTGCAAATCGAAGAAAAAAAAATGCCTCTTGTGGAACTTTATGTCGGTGCCAAAACCTACATTTTTGTTTTGTGATCTAACTAATGTATTTCTTTTTATGGAACATACAGCTATTCAAGAAACATACCGGTAATTTGTCCAACTATGCATATACCTCTTGTGGAATTATACAGTATATATATATTATGTTCCTTCCAACAACCAACTATACTCCTAAAATCGATTTATGAAATTTACAAACACATGTGGCAGTCCGTGGATTCGAACCCAGGATGCTCACACCGAATATCAACACCTTATGCATCGCACCACGAAGACAGTTCGAGAAACGTAAGTTGGCCAACTGCAGTAACAACAGTGTGTATATTGTAGAACAAGTGGAGAAACCTGACGCCAGCTATGACCTTATATACCAGTATTTGAATAATTGCGCATAAACTCTGTGGTTAAGGGGGGTGACCTGCTTTTTGTTATTTGTCATTTTCTCTCTTTTCTCTGGCTTGTATCCATTCGGCCCCATTCAGCCAACTATTTTAAGACGTTTATCCCCATCTAGGTGTCGATTTTTCCTGGCGAGCGATAGCGAGCCAGCATTATATGAAGAAATCCGGCTTCGCCGGAGAAATTTTTCTGTCGAAAAATGTACAAATTTAGCCTGCTGTCAAACAAAAATAAAAAATATGCTGGCTCGCTACCGCTCACCAGTAAAAAATTGACACCTGGATGGGGATAAACGTCTTAAAACAGTAGGCTGAATGGGGCCAAATGGATACAAGCCAGAGAAAGATAGAAAAGGACAGAACCAAAACAGGTCACCCCCCTTAATATACCCAACATCTGGTAGTCATCCACCGCTCGTCCCCGGCCCCAGTGGAGGACACGGGGGCAAGGGGACCAGTAGTTGGACTGTCCATGGTAGACAGATCCGTAATAACATTACTGGCGGTGGTGCATCAGCATGACCGAAGGACGACCAGGCGTCCTCAACTTATCACCAGGACCAGGTGTGTGTCCAGGAGGTGGTTGGCTGAGGCACGAACTCGTACAGTGGGAGTCAGTCGGACTTTTTCGTAAGCGTGTTCGTAGGCCTTCTTAAAGGTGGGGGCTCATGGGTTGAGATAAACATGGAATGATAATCGCCAAGCTGTACATAATTATCTTGCAAAATGCAATGGCACTGAAATAATTATTAACAATGGTATAAAGGATTTTGTGGATCGCCTATACCGGGCCTGTGACGTCACAAGAGTGTAAGTCCACCATCCAGTCTAGGCTAAGGATACTGGTGTGACGTCACTATGACGTCACAGGCCCGGTATAGACGATCCACAAAATCCTTTATACCATTGTTAATAATTATTTCAGTGCCATTGCATTTTGCAAGATAATTATGTACAGCTTGGCGATTATCATTCCATGTTTATCTCAACCCATGAGCCCCCACCTTTAACATGGGGAATAGTATTAGGAGTCACTATGGTAAGGTTTTAATATATGACCATGAATTAATACTGTGAGCGGAGTTATTTATCCAGCTGTACACATGCCTCTGTGGACCATATTGTGTGTGTGTTGTATGTGTGTTGTGTGTGTGTGTGTAACTGGATCATCCCCGCCCTATGTGTGTGTGTGTGTATATGTGTGTGTGTGTTGTGTGTGTAACTGGATCATCCCCGCCCTGTGTGTGTACGTGTGTTGATGACCCTCGGAGGCACGAACACACGTACATGACCCCTTGCCCCAACCTTGCTCTCTATACTGTATAGCTGGGCTCTTAAATTATAGGGAGATGTTCTCATATATTTATCTTTTTAATATTTTGTTTAGTTTTCTTTCTAGACCTCTATCAAACTTTAAAAAAAAAACATCCATTAATTTGTACATTTTTCGGTAGAAAAATGTCCCGGCCAAAGGCCGGTTCTCCCAAAATGACAGGCTCACTATCGTTCGCCAGGAAAAAAATCGACACCTAAATAGCACGAAAGATCTTAATATTGACGAAGAAATTGGGCTAAGGGTCTTAAAATCAACAAACTAATGGGTCAAGCAGCTGAAAATCTGAAAAAGTAATGGGGCTAAACATGAGGGAGAAGGGGGTCTACAAGAACGACCCTTAACAGTCATCATCAGGTTTGGTTATTACATTTTCTATGCTGCAGGATTAATTAAGGCTATATCATATGATTTGGGGGAGACTTTAAGGGGAGGTTTTTAGTTGGTTCCCTAGACCTCCATCAAGCTTAAAATTACACCCCTTGAGTCCCTTTCAAGATAAATTTGTACATTTTTCGGTAGAAAAATGTCCCGGCCAAAGGCCGGTTCCTTTTAAATTACAGGCTCGCTATCGCTCGCCAGGATAAAATTGACACCTGAATGGCACGAAAGGTCTTAATATGGGGTGAAAGTTCTTAAAATCGCTAAACTAATGGGGCAAACGTTTTATAATATCAAAAGCAATGGGGCTAAACATGAGGGAGAAAGGGGTCAAGAAAAAAAATCCCTCGAGTGGAGATCTCCCCTTAAAGAAGTAAGCAAAAAGGGTAAAAAAGAGAGAGAGAGAGAGAGAGAGAGAGAGAGAGAGAGAGAGAGAATTGGTGACTGGTATTTGTGAGCGTGCTTGGGCATGTGAGTGATGAGTGCGTACTACATGTGCGGGCGTGTGTGTGTGTGTGTACAGTATGTACGTATTTGTGTGCATGTTCACTCGTTTAAGGGGAGGTCTCCACTTGAGGGATTTTTTTCTTGACCCCTTTCTCCCTCATGTTTAGCCCCCATTGCTTTTGATATTATAAAACGTTTGCCCCATTAGTTTAGCGATTTTAAGAACTTTCACCCCATATTAAGACCTTTCGTGCAATCAGGTGTCGATTTTATCCTGGCGAGCGATAGCGAGCCTGTAATTTAAGAGGAACCGGCTTTCAGCCGGGACATTTTTCTACCGAAAAATGTACAAATTGATCTTGAAAGGGGGTCTAGGGGGTGTAATTTTAAGATTGATGGAATTCTAGGGAACGAACTAAAAACCTCCCCTTAAAAGCAGGAGCGACTAGATGTTTAGCCAAGTATACGACTATGTTTATTACCTCAGGCGCCAAGATTAAGGGGAGATTTCCACTTGAAGGATTTTTTTCTTTACCCCTTTCTCCCTCATGTTTAGCCCCATTGCTTTTGAGATTTTAAGACGTTCTCCCCATTGGTTTGGCGATTTTAAGAACTTTCACCCCATATATGTCACTTTTAAGACCTTTAGTGCCATTTAGGTGTCGATTTTTTCCTGGCGAGCGACAGCGAGCCTGTAATTTAAGAGGAATCGCCTTCGGCCGGGACATTTTTCTACCGAAAAATGTACAAATTTATCTTGAAAGGGGGTCAAGGGAGTGTAATTTCAAGCTTGATGGAAGTCTAGGAAACACTAAAAACCTCCCCTTAACCCTGCAGCTTTAAGGGGGGGGGGGGGGGGGTGATTGGCGATTATATTCCTCGATTATATATATATATATATATATATATATATATATATATATATATATATATATTTAATTATATATTTAATTATATTTATATATATATTTAATTGTATTATTATAATTTATTTAGTTTCCTCCCTAGACCTCCATCAAGCTTAAATTAAAAACAAAAAAAACAAGACCCTCTTTGAAGATAAATGTGTTTATTTTTCGACCGGTTTTTTTTTTAATTACAGGCTCGCTATCGCTCGCCAGGAAAATATCGACGCCTAAAGGGCACGAAAGGTCTTAACATTGACAAAGAATTTGTGCGAAATATCTTAAAATGACAAACTAATGGGACAAACGTCTCAAAATCTCAAAACTCATGGGGATAAACATGAGGAAGAAAGGGGTACGGTACCAGAAAAACGACCCAGCTCTCCTTTATGTGTGGCAATGTACAGTTCCCATAAGTAGTTTACGAGCTGTGGCTCACGAAGTACGGTACTGGGGCCTGCTGGTGATGGCTATTCCAGTTTAGTATCACTTGACTCGGTAACCTTAACATCTGCCCCACCCACCCACCCGTTCCCTACACCCCTCCCCTCCCCTCCCCTCCCCTCCCATGGCAACAGTGCATAGTCTCATACACACTCTCTCTCTCTCTATATATATATTTATATATATATATATTATATATATATTTATATATATATATATATATATTGTTTGTGTGTGTGATAGGAAGATAGATAAATCAATTAATACTTGAAAATAACAATCTGAAGAGCACACATAAACGGGAACGAACAGGTAAACAAACAGGCGGAGAGAGAGAGAGAGAGAGAGAGAGAGAGAGAGTGAGAGAGAGAGAGAGAGAGTGAGAGTGTGAGGGCTGGATTAAAGGGAGAGAGGCGTGTCCGTCCTATTAGACAGTGTGTGTGTGACTGGGTTGTCTGGTGGTCTGTCTGGTCTCTTATATATTACTTCTGGCATTTATTCCCTGCCTTGCCTTACCACCTCTCTCCCCCCTGGCATTTATTGTCTCCGTGTATTTATACATGGAGAGAGAGAGAGAGAGTGAGAGTGAGAGTGTGAGTGGGGGGATGGATTAAAGGGAGAGAGGCGTGTCCGTCCTATTAGACAGTGTGTGTGTGACTGGGTTGTCTGGTGGTCTGTCTGGTCTCTTATATATATTACTTCTGGCATTTATTCCGTGCCTTGCCTTACCACCGCTCTCTCCCCAGGCATTTATTCACCCCATTTATTTATACATCTTCATAATTCTTGATCTTATATATGAATTCCTCATTTGTTATCAGTTTGAGGCTGATTGTCCGCGACTGTACTTCCTTTACATAATAATGGTAAGCAACTAGTCTTTTATTCATAACTTAGTACAGTGCATAGACAAGCTACTGTAGGTTATTTTAATGTTAACAGCTTGTGGTTCTAGGTTGCATAATGTCTATCAGTACACACTATTCTCTCTCTCTCTCTCTCTCTCTCTCTCTCTCTCTCTCTCTCTCTCTCTCTCTCTCTCTCTCTCTCTCTCTCTCTCTCTCTCTCTCTCAAAACCAATTAAAGACCATACTGTCTTGACCAATCGCATGACCCTATCATCCAAGTCACCTTATATAGGTAACAGTGGAGACGCCCAAATCTTAACAGAAAACAAGCAAAAACACATTAAACCTAATAGTACCTATTTTTCTCTTCACAACCCGTTCCCCCATTACTCGCTCTCTCTCTCTCCATATCCCCCATCATCCCCCCATTCCCCATTACTCGCTCTCTCTCTCCCATCCTACCCCCTATCCCCCCCTCCCCTTTACTCGCTCTCTCTCCATACCCCCATCCTGCCCCGTCCCCTACCCCATCCCTCCCCATTACTCGCTCTCTCTCCATATCCGCCATCCTGCCCCCTCTCCCCCCATTCCCCCCTCCCCATTACTCGCTCTCTTTCCATAACCTCCATCCTGCCCCCCCCCCTCCCCACCTCCCTCCTTATCCCCCATCCTCCCCCATCCCCATTCCTCCCATTACTGGCTCTGCACCCTCCCCTGCCCACCTCCCTCCTTATCCCCCATCCCCACCCCTCCCAATTAATATCTCTCTCCATCACCCCCCCCCCCCCCCCCCCCCCTTTCTCTTATCCAATAACAAACGAGGTACACACATTCTCAACCCCCCCAAGGTGCCTTTTGCGGGGCTAATCTGTTTGGGTGTGTATTCCGTGTAGGGGAGATGGGCTGATATTCTGGTGCCCCTTCTTCCTCATGTATAGCCCCATTGTATGACGTTCGGCCCATTAGTCTGGCGATCTTGAAGACCTTTCGTCCCATTTCATTGTCAGTTTTGAGACCTTTCGTGCCATTAAGGTGTCGATTTTTCCTGGCGAGCGATAGCGAGCCTGTAATAATAAGAGAAAGCGGAACATTTTTCTACCGAAAAATTTACAAATTTATCTTGAGGGGGGGATGTAATGGATGTTTTTTTTTTTTAAGTTTGATGAAGGTGGGGATGTAATGGATGTTTTTTTTTTTTTTAAGTTTGATGAAGGTCTAGGGAGGAAACTAAAATACAAATGAATATTATAAATAAATCGAGCCAAAACAATACCCACTGTCCCTTTAAGATTGGGGGCTGTCCGCTGTATATAAGGGGCCTCCGATGATGGGGCTGGGTGATTTGGTCAACCCATTATTAGAGAGTTTTATTGGGTGAGAGAGAGATGTTTTGATTGGATTGGTTTACTATGCACCAAATATATACTGTACAATACAAAGGCAAATAAGTACTAGGATTTGGTCAACAAGACTTAATTGTTACAATAAGATATATTAGGCCTACGTTCATGTTAGCAGATAGATATATGATAGACATGTTGGATAGGAGGTTAAGGGGAGGTTTTTAGTTAGTACCCTAGACTTCCATCAAGCTTAACATTACACTCCCTAGACCCCCTTTCAAGAAAAATTTGTAAATTTTTCGGTAGAAAAAGTTTCCGGCCGAAGGCCGGTTCCTCTTAAATTACAGGCTCGCTATCGCTCGCCATGAAAAAATCGACACCTAAATGGCACGAAAAGTCTTAAAATTGACAGAAATGGGGGCGAAAGTTCTTAAAATCGCCAAACTAATGGGTCGAACGTCTTAAAATATCAAAAGCAATGGGGCTAACCATGAGGGAGAAAGGGGTCAAGAAAAAAAAAATCCCTGGAGTGGAAATCTCCCCTTTTAAGTTACTTGCAAATACTGTATAATATCTCCAGTTCCAAAATTGCCTCCAGCAGATATTGGTCTCTCCACTGTATACTAAAGGTGACTTGGATGACGGGGTAGTGTGATTGGTCAAGACATGGTGGGGTTTTATTGCTTGAGAACATTAATATGAGAGCTTTCCTTTAAGGGGAGATTTATCCACTTGGGGGGATTTTTTTCTGGACGCCTTTCTCCCTCATGTTTAGCCCCATTGCTTTTCTAAGTTTAAGACGTTCGCCCCGTTATTTTGACGATTTTAAGAACTTTCAGCCCATTTCTGTCAATTTTAAGACCTTTCGTGCCATTTAGGTGTCGATTTTATCCTGGCGAGCGATAGCGAGCCTGTAATATAAGAGGAACCGGCTTTCAGCCGGGAAATTTTTCTACCGAAATATGTACAAATTTATCTTGGAAGAGGGTCAAGGGGGTGAAATTTTAAGATTGCTGGAGGAGTAGGAAACAAACTAAAAACCTCCCCTTAATTGGTGCTACCGATCTTTAGAATTGTTTATTATTGAGTTTATGTTATTTTGGTTGTATCCTTGTACAACCGTGGTTGTATTATCTATTTGTATATAACCATTGTGTATTTAGTATTATCTATTTGTATATAACCACTGTGTATTTAGTATTATCTATTTGTATATAACCACTGTGTATTTAGTATTATCTATTTGTATATAACCACTGTGTATTTAGTATTATCTAATATAACCACTGTGTATTTAGTATTATCTATTTGTATATAACCACTGTGTATTTAGTATTATCTATTTGTCTTGTGCATTGTCAGTTTTACACTGTTATAATGTTTAGATTTCCTACTCTCATGTTTTCCTTAGTTTCTCCCCGAGCCACTATTTCTTGTTTGTCTTAATAAAATGTATATAAGGCTTGCCGCCCCCTTGGAGACAACACATTTAGGAAAGTGAACGAGTTTCACGGAGTTACAAGGATGTGTTAGCATCTCAAAAGTCATGTATTCCATTTCAGGGAAATAGTCTAGAACCAGTCGAAATATATTTATAATGGCCATTAACGTTAAAGTATGCTACACCTAATATACAGTATATATATATATATGGTTGTGTGTTTGTGTATAATTATCTGTGCTACATCGAAATATATTTTGGAAATACTACAGGTCCTTGATAGTGACTTTTATCAGCCTTCCTATAAATTCCTTGACACTTTTGTAGTTGTTTTGTTTTTCTTTCTGTTTTTCATGCTACAAAGGAATTCCTACACGCATTTTCCTTACCCGTTTTTGACATGAGGGACCGATGGGGTGGGGGGATAAAATACTTGATATACCGGTACTAGTCCTTTCTCCCTCATGTAGGTTAGATAGAAGTCTGGGAGATAGATATGACTAGCCTCACACTGCCTTGGAATTATCAAGAGAGAGAGAGAGAGAGAGAGAGAGAGAGAGCAGCGGCGGCGGCGAGGGCGGCGGCGGCGGCGGCGGCGGCGGCGGCGGCGGCGGCGGCGCCGGCGACGACGACGAAATATGTGTGTGTGTGTGTTATTCCCCCCAAAAGGAACTAGTATAAGTAAGGGTTCGGACAGCAGTGAGAATGTAGGCTATGGTGGTGGTGGTAAAACTTATATATATATGTGAGTAATAGTAATGGAAGGGACCACACACACACACAAACGGTCTATATGAGAGAGAGGGAGGGAGGGAAGGAGAGAGAGAGAGGGAGGGAGGGGGAGGGGGTAGGCATGCGTATACAAATATACAAATGCACCACTTAAGATAAGATAATCTTGCAAAGTCACAGGCATGCATTCTCTCTCTCTTACAGTTACTCTCACACACTTACTCTCTCACTAACTAGCTTTAACTAACTTTAATACACACACACACACACACACACACACACACACACACACAACACACACACACACACTCCCATTTCCAGTCTCTAACTCTCTCTCTCTCTCTCTCTCTCTCTCTCTCTCTCTCTCTCTCTCTCTCTCTCTCTCTCTCTCTCTCTCTCCGTTAAAATTGACTAGAGGTGTACTAAAGGGTAGATTTCAAGAGCAATACTATGGAAAAGTGTAGATAGATAGATAGATAGAGAAGTCTTGGTCATAATGGGCTACACGTTGAAAATACGGATAAGGGAAGTAAAAGAAGAAAATACGGATAATACGAATGGGGAGGAGGGAAGTAAAAGAGGAAAATACGGATAACACGAATGGGGAGGAGGGAAGTGAAAGAAAAATAACAGGATAGTTAACCCTCTCAAGATGCGATGACGCACTTCTTTTCTGTCGTTTGGCTATTATTAGACGATTTTATTCAGATTAGGAAGGGTGTATGGACGCCAGAGGGTTGTTTGAGATCATCTTTAACCATATAATTGCCACAGATCCAGGAAGGGTAGCCTATATGGACGCCAGAGGGTTGTTTGAGATCATCTTTAGCCTTATCATTCCCACAGATCCAGGAAGGGTAGCCTATATGGACGCCAGAGGGTTATTTGAGATCATCTTTAGCCTTATCATTCCCACAGATCCAGGAAGGGTAGCCTATATGGACGCCAGAGGGTTGTTTGAGATCACCTTTAACCATATAATTGCCACAGATCCAGGAAGGGTAGCCTATATGGACGCCAGAGGGTTGTTTGAGATCATCTTTAGCCTTATAATTGCCACAGATCCAGGAAGGGTAGCCTATATGGAAGTCAGAGGGATATTTGAGATAGTGTTTAACCATATAATTGCCACAGATCCTTCCTAAACTGTACACAATCGTCTAATGATATCCAGAATTTAAGGGGAAGTATTTAGTTTGTTCCCTAGACCTCCATCATGCTTAAAATTACACCCCCTTGAGTCCCTTTCAAGATAAATTTGTACATTTTTCGGTAGAAAAATGTCCCGGCCAAAGACCGGTTCCTCTTAAATTACAGGCTCGCTATCGCTCGCCAGGATATAATCGACACCTGAATTGCACGAAAGGTCTTAATATGGTGTGAAAGTTCTTAAAATCGCTAAACTAATGGGGCAAACGTTTTATAATATCAAAAGCAATGGGGCTAAACATGAGGGAGAAAGGGGTCAAGAAAAAAAATCCCTCAAGTGGAGATCTCCCCTTAAGCGGTACAAAAGCGTCCAATGATAGCCAGACTAAACAGTCAAAATGCGTCATAATCTTCAAAAGGGTTAAAGGTAAGGAAGGGGTGAACAATAGTTAAATGGAACAAGAAAGAAAGTATAGGGAGGGGAGTGGAATGGTATGTTGGTATTTGGAACAGGGGGGGGGAGAGAGAGAGAGAGAGAGAGAGAGGGAGAGGAGAGAGGGGGGGGGGGGAGAGAGGAGAGAGAGGGAATGGTGAAAGAGAAGAGAAAGAAGGAGAGAGAGGATGAGAAGACGAAGAGAGAGAAGTAGATGTGTAAAGAACGGAAGAGAGAAAGATGGAGAGAGGAAGAGAGAGGAGAGATGTAGAGAGAGAGAGAGAGAGAGAGAGAGAGAGAGAGAGCGTTGAAATAAGGGAGACATTGTAAACAAAAAAACGGAATATTATACAAGAGAAGGGTACACGGGCCGAAAAAGTAAGGGGTATGGTACAGTACGTAATAATTGAAACGGAGAGTTACACAGAGTTACACAGATACTCAGACCACACAGACCCGCAGACCTTACAGTCCCTACTACTGGCCTTAATAGGGACAGTTTATAGTAGAAGAAAAAGACAGCAAAGTAGAAGGCTCTTTCCCCACCCTCCGCTCCCTCCGGCTAAAAAGCCGTACCAGTAAATAGGATGAGATGTAACCTTATGGATCAGGAAATGCCCACAAGGAAAGTGTTTATAGAATATGGAAATACATTAATTTGAAAGGGTAATTACACATACCTACTGATGCTACTGATTAATTCATATTAATCCAGTCTCCATCAGATGGTGGCCAGTCTCTTCTTAAACGTATCAATTGACCACCAGAGAGAGTGAGTGAGTGAGTGAGTGAGTGAGTGAATGAGATAGAGGGGGGGGGGGGGGTGACATAATGTACAGTAAATATAGAGGTTGTTAATGAAAGAGAAGAATGAAGACCTGTAAAAAGCAAAGGGTACGGTTTTATTATTAGACTAATGCATAAGGGACGAAAGGAAAGGAGAGAGAGAGAGAGAGAGAGAGAGAGAGAGAGAGAGAGAGAGAGAAGAGAGAGAGAGGAGAGAGAGAGAGAGAGAGAGAGAGAGAGAGAGAGAGAGAGAGAGAGAGAGAGAGAGAGAGAGAGAGAGAGAGAGAGAGAGAGAGAGAGAGAGAGAGAGAGAGAGAGGAGAGAGAGAGAGAGAGAGAGAGCGAGAAGAGAGAGGAGAGAGAGAGAGAGAGAGAGAGAGAGAGAGAGAGAGAGAGAGAGAGAGAGAGAGAGAGAGAGAGAGAGAGAGAGAGAGAGAGAGAGAGAGAGACGTGATAGGTGTGTAATGTCCGATGATATGAGTGCCAAGCGAGACTTCGGGTGACGTCACTAGCTTGTGAGCCAGGAGTATTACGAGGTAAAAAAGAAAATCGGTGGGGGTAGAGAGAGTTAGTACAAAAATAAATAGTAGTAGTAATAGTAGTAGTAGTAAATAACCCATAGTAGTGGTAGTAATAATAGTAGTAGTAGTAAATAACCCATAGTAGTAGTAGTAATAGTACTAGTAGTAAATAACCCATAGTAGTAGTAGTAGTAGTAGTAGTAGTAGTAGTAGTAGTAGTCAATCAATCAATCAGTCTTTATTTCATAATATACTGTACATAAATTTACATATATTACATATGGAGGGGAATAAGTCAGAATAGAGTAATAAAAATTTGGTATAATTATTTACAAATCGACTATAAAAATAATAAAATAATAGTAGTAGTAGTAGTAGTAGTAATAGTAGTAGTAGTAGTAATAGTAGTAGTAGTAAACTGGTAAGAAAGGAGGGGTATGAATAATAATAAAGCATAGGAGTAGGAGTAGAAAAGGGAGATGCTATAAAGAAGAGGGGCACCAAAGGGAAGCATGGATGATAATTAGGAGAGATAGTTAGAGAAAGGGAGAGATAGAAAGAGAACTAGACGTGGGAGAGGTGTACAGTCTGATGATGTTAAGGGGGGTGACCTGCTTTTTTAATTGTTCTCCTTTTCTCTCTTTCTCTGGCTTGTATCCATTCGGCCCCATTCAGCCAACTATTTTAAGACGTTTATCCCCATCTAGGTGTCGATTTCTTCCTGGCGAGCGATAGCGAGCCAGCATTATATGAAGAAATCCGGCTTCGCCGGAGATATTTTTCTACCGAAAAATGTACCCGGTACAAATTTAGCCTGCTGTCAAAAATATTTTTAAAATATGCTGGCTCGCTACCGCTCACCAGTAAAAAAATGACACCTGGATGGGGATAAACGTCTTAAAACAGTAGGCTGAATGGGGCCGAATGAATACAAGCCAGAGAAAGAGAGAAAAGGAGAGAACAAAAAGCAGGTCACCCCCCCTTAATACCAGACCAGAGACTACAGGTGACGTCACCAGCTTGGAAGCCAGGCAAGGAAGGGAGAGAAACCATGACACATAAACTAAACATAGACAGGGAGAGACAGAAGAAAGAATAAAAGGGGACATGAATTAAGGGGGAGGTTTTTAGTTTGGTCTCTGGATATCCATCAAGCTTAAGATTACACCCCCTTTGAGCCCCTTTCAAGATAAATTTGTACATTTTTCGGTAGAAAAATGTCCCGGCTGAAAGCCGGTTCCTCTTAAATTACAGGCTCGCTGTCGCTCGCCAGGATAAAATCGACACCTAAATGGCACGAAAGGTCTTAAAATTGACAGAAATGGGTCGAAGGTTCTTAAAATCAGTAAAATAATGGGGCGAACGTCTTAAAATTAGAAAAGCAATGGGGCTAAACATGAGGGAGAGAGGAGTCAAGAAAAAAATCCCTCAAGTGGAAATCTCCCCTTAAGAACAATAGTAAAGGGAGTTGAAAGAGGAAGGTAATGTTATGAGAGAGAGAGAGAGAGTGATGGTGAGAGAGAGAGAGTGACGGTGAGAGAGAGAGTGACGGTGAGAGAGAGAGAGAGAGAGAGAGAGTGAGTGACGGTGAGAGAGAGAGAGAGAGAGAGAGACAGACAGACAGTTACGGTGAGAGAGAGAGAGAGAGAGAGAGAGAGAGAGAGAATGACAGAGAGAGAGAGAGAGAGAGAGAGAGAGAGAGAGAGAGAGAGAGGGGGGGGGGGTTAGCCAGACGTGTGTGAGGTGTAACGTCTGATGATGCGAGTGCCAGACGAGACTTCAGGTGACGTCACCGGCTGGCTTGGGAGGGAAGGGGTAGAGAAGAGGGACAAAAAAGGAAGGGTGAAAGGAAGAAGAAGAAGAAGGAGGAGGAGGAGGAGTAGAAGAAAAAGAAGAAAAAGAAGTAGAGGAAGAGAGAGGGAACTAATAGGAAGGGAGGGGGAATTAAGGATAGGTAGGGTCGTAAGAAGGAAGAGGGAGAGAAGGAAGGAAGAAAGAAGAGAGAGAGCCAAGGGAAAGAGGAATTGGATGGAGTTTATTTATGGAAGAGAGAACAATCTGAGAGCAGGGACCCATTCGTTCCCATTCAGCCTACTGTTTTAAGACGTTTACCCCCATCCAGGTGTCAATTTTTTCCTGGCGAGCGGTAGCGAGCCAGCATAAATATATTTTTGGTTTGACAGCAAGCTAAATTTGTACATTTGTCGATAGAAAAATTTCTCCGGCGAAGCCGGATTTCTCTATACAATGCTGGCTCGCTATCGCTCGTCAGGAAGAAATCGACACCTGGATGGGGATAAACTTCTTAAAATAGTTGGCTGAATGGGGCCGAATGGATACAAGCCAGAGAAAGAGAGAAAAGGACAGAAATAAGAAAAAGCAGGTCACCCCCCTTAAAGCATGGCCGAAGGAAGTTTATTTGACAGTTGACCTGATTGGTGGTGTAAAAAAGCCAGAGTGGAGTAAACCCGGTAAACACCCCCACTTCCCCCCCCCCCCCACCCCTGAATTAGTGGGCTAGCCAAAACAGTATGAGGTTGTGATGATAGGTGCTTGCTTGTTGCCAACTACACCGCTTAAGGGGGGGTCACCGTTTTTTTTAAATCTTTCTCTCCTTTTCTCTCTTTCCCTGGCTTGTATCTATTCGGCCCCATTCAGCCAACTGTTTTAAGACGTTTATCCCCATCCAGGTGTCGATTTCTTCCTGGCGAGCGAAAGCGAGCCAGCATTGTTTGAGAAATATTTTTGAAATATTTATGAATGGCGTCTGTATTGTAGAAATAGAGTTCCATCTTTCAGAAACTGCATGGTATAAAGTTTTTGCTTTTCATTAATCAGCACTCGAGGTCCCTTGTCTTTATTCGTCGACCATGATGGTATAGTCAACGCTCTTCACCCATGTTTATAAATACGGCCGTATATCCTTGGGGCTTGTCGGTGTCATGGGAAATTGGTGGTCTAATACAGCCATCCCTCCACAGATTTCAGTCCTAGTTTATCTGTCCTCATCTGTATTTTTTGTGTCTACCTTCAGAGAGACTTGCCTTATGAAAGTTAAACGAGACTGAAGCTTAAGAAGTGAGAACAGTGATAAACTATATTAAATACAACTAGATTGATGATAGAGGAGACTTAAAGATCGTTTAGGAAGGAGTTTTTATTTTACCCTTTCGATAAAATTTGCGTTTGAAGGCCAAGCCCGAGCCTCTTAGCTTCTTTAGCAAGTTTAGCAAGAATTGAAATTTGATTTTTCTAAGGCAGAAATGGTAAACCCAAATATATATATATATATATATATATATATATATATATATATATATATATATATACAGTATATACATATATATGTAGAGAGAGAGAGAGAGAGATTTACATAGATGCACTTACCATACAGACCTTACGATCCCAGGGAGGTGGTCAGGGCTTAATTCCAGTAGAGATAGCTAACCCAAGAGTAAGGGAAAGTGGAAGGAAAGGATAGCAAAGTAGAGAGAGGGAGGGAGGGAGAGTGAAGGGAAAATGGAAGGAAAGGATAGCAAAGAAGAGAGAGGGAGGGAGGGTGAAGGGAAAGTGGAAGGAAAGGATAGTAAAGAAGAGAGAAAGAGAGAAGGATGATAGTAGGGGAGGTCTGGTGTGAGTGATGCGATAAAAACTTAAGCTGAGGGGAGAGAGGAAAATACAGAGATGTTTGGAGAGAGAGAGAGAGAGAGAGATAGATAGAGATAACCAGACAAGATATATATACGGTATATACAGTATACAGTATATATATATATATACCGTTATATATATACCGGTATATATATATATATATATATATATATATATATATATATATATATATATATAGAGAGAGATAGAGAGAGAGAGAGAGAGTGTGTGAGTGTGAGATAGATAGCCAGACAAGATATATAGATATAGTAGATAGAGAGAGAGAGAGAGAGAGAGAGGGGTGGGGATAGATAGATAGAGAGAGAAAGAGAGGGGGTAGATAGATAGAGAGAGTGAGAGAGAAAGAGAGGTATAGATAGATAGAGTGAGAGTGAGATAGACCAAGATTCTGCTCCCCTCATCATCACCTGGGAGAGAGTGCCGCTGCCAACCTCCCTTCCTTCCTTCACTTTCTTCATTATTCATAGTGTCATATTATTTATCCTTTATTCTTTATTATGCATGTATGTAGTCTTTTCATTCACCCCTTCCTTCACTTTCTTCCATTATTCATACGGTGTCTTATTATTCACATATTATTTCTTTATTAGTCAAATTGTCTTCTTCTTTTTTCTTCTTATAGCATTATTCGCTCCTTATACCTACTTCACTACTTCCATCATTTTCCCCGTTATTTCCCTATAATTTCTGTAATATTTTGTATACATTCCATTTTTGCGACTGATCATAGTGATGTGTCCCATTCAATGTTTGTGATAATAGACTGATATATAATAGGTTTTATGTATTTACTGATCATAGTGATGTGTCCCATTCAATGTTTGTGATAATAGACTGATGTATAATAGGTTTTATGTATTTACTGATCATAGTGATGTGCCCCATTCAATGTTTGTGATAATAGACTGATATATAATAGGTTTTATGTATTTACTGATCATAGTGATGTGTCCCATTCAATGTTTGTGATAATAGACTGATGTATAATAGGTTTTATGTATTTTACTGATCATAGTGATGTGCCCCATTCAATGTTTGTGATAATAGACTGATATATAATAGGTTTTATGTATTTACTGATCATAGTGATGTGTCCCATTCAATGTTTGTGATAATAGACTGATGTATAATAGGTTTTATGTATTTACTGATCATAGTGATGTGTCCCATTCAATGTTTGTGATAATAGACTGATGTATAATAGGTTTTATGTATTTACTGATCATAGTGATGTGTCCCATTCAATGTTTGTGATAATAGACTGATATATAATAGGTTTTATGTATTTACTGATCATAGTGATGTGTCCCATTCAATGTGTGTGATAATAGACTGATATAATAGGTTTTATGTATTTACTGATTATAGTGATGTGTCCCATTCAATGTGTGTGATAATAGACTGATATATAATAGGTTTTATGTATTTACTGATCATAGTGATGTGTCCCATTCAATGTGTGTGATAATAGACTGATATATAATAGGTTTTATGTATTTACTGATCATAGTGATGTGTCCCATTCAATGTGTGTGATAATAGACTGATATATAATAGGTTTTATGTATTTACTGATCATAGTGATGTGTCCCATTCAATGTTTGTGATAATAGACTGATATATAATAGGTTTTATGTATTTACTCTTATACATTATTGTTGTTGTTGTTTGTTTATGTAATTATATTTTAGGTTTTTGTTATTGTTTTTGTTGTTAAAGAAGCCAAAAGGAGAACTAGGATACCATTGAGTGACTGTAAACACCAAATGAGGAGGAACACTTTATTGACAACACGTTTCGCAGATAGCAGTAATCGACGAGACAGGATCCTCGTTTATGTTCGGAGATGATGATGTTGTTGTTGTTGTTGCAGCAATAATGGGTGCGGTCAAGCAAGTTACCATTCCGAGTCTAGAACCAAATGGCAGGCTTTAGTTATCGTAAATGTTTTACTGTCGAGCCAATTTTGCTGGAGTCTCTTGGAGTTTCTCTTTACTTGATTAAGGTGAGGCTGATGGACTGTTGAGGTTAAGGGGAGATGGGTCGTTTATCTGGTCCCCTTTCACCCTCGTGTTTTGTTTTGTTTTGAGATTATAAGACGTTCGGCCCATTAGTTTGGCGATTTTAACATCTTTCGCCCCATTTCGTTGTCAATTTTAAGACCTTTCGTGCCATTAAGGTGTCGATTATTTCCTGGCGAGCGTCGCGAGCCTGAAATTCTAAGAGGAATGGGAAAATTTTCTACCGAAAAATGTACAAATTTATCTTGGAAGGGGGGTCTAGGGTTGTTTTTCTAAGCTTGATGGAGGTCTAGCGAGAAAACTAAGGAATAAATGAATTAATAGACAAAAAAAAATAGGTCACCCTCCCCTTAACTCTATCTGATGCAAGGCGGGTCTTTTGGGAACCTAATTTACTGCACTAGCTTTCAGATTTTAAGAAGTTTCATCTCAATAGTTTGGCGATCATGAGATGCTTCGCCTCATTCAGGTGTCATTTTTTTCTGGGCAACCGATAGCTAGCCTGCAATTTACGAGAAATTGGCTTATGGCCGGGACGTTTCTACAGACAAATTTACATATTTTACTTAAAGTGGGTTTGAAAGCGGGTTTTTTAAAGTTTGAAGGAGGTCCAGCTTTAAAAGATACATTGGTCGCTCGCACGGCTATAGGAAGGAAAGCAAGAAACAACATACCTTTACGATATGCTTAGAATTTTAGCAAATACCGGTATGTGGTGCGTAGATTTAATACATATATTGGCTTATACATTTGAGGAAAAGATACAGTATAAAATAGTGTTAGGTGTAGTCGTAAATTGATGTGATATATTGCAGGCCACCTCAATTAATGTGATATATTGCAGGAGGCCACCTCAATTAATGTGATATATTGCAGGAGGCCACCTCAATTAATGTGATATATTGCAGGAGGCCACCTCAATTGATGTGATATATTGCAGGAGGCCACCTCAATTAATGTGATATATTGCAGGAGGCCACCTCAATTCATGTGATATATTGCAGGAGGCCACCTCAATTAATGCGATATATTGCAGGAGGCCACCTCAATTAATGTGATATATTGCAGGAGGCCACCTCAATTAATGTGATATATTGCAGGAGGCCACCTCAATTAATGTGATATATTGCAGGAGGCCACCTCAATTGATGTGATATATTGCAGGAGGCCACCTCAATTAATGTGATATATTGCAGGAGGCCACCTCAATTGATGTGATATATTGCAGGAGGCCACCTCAATTAATGTGATATATTGCAGGAGGCCACCTCAATTGATGTGATATATTGCAGGAGGCCACCTCAATTAATGTGATATATTGCAGGAGGCCACCTCAATTAATGTGATATATTGCAGGAGGCCACCTCAATTGATGTGATATATTGCAGGAGGCCACCTCAATTTAGTGTATAATGTAGTAATTACCTTGGTGTTTACCTGTACCCTTACCCCGTGCAACCATCACCTACCTTAATTAATGAACTGCTACTGGTAATGGACACTTATATGTATTGTAATGTATGTACTGTATATAATATATATATATATATATATATATATATATATATACAGTATATAAGGAATAGAAGAACCAGAAGCACTCAGTGTAAAAACATGTTTATTGGCGACAGTTTCGGAGGTGACTTACTCCATCATCAGGCGAATCTACAAAATAAAACATAGTCCTATCAGTTAAAATTACAAAACAAGGCTAAGAAGCGGGATAGTAGTGTTGCGAATCGTTGGCAACATTACTATCCCGCTTTAGTTAGTTAGTTAGTTAGTTAGTTAGTTAGAGAGAGAGAGAGTGTGTATAATAGTGAGTGTGTTGGTATGTTAGAGCTAGTATGAGAGAGAGTAGTATATAACTCTTTGTAGTAACATACCACTCTAATCTACACTCCACTTTTATTACCACTACTTAAGGGGAGATATCCACTTGAGGGAATTTTTTCTTGACCCCTTTCTCCCTCATGTCTAGCCCCGTTGCTTTTAAGATTTTAAGACGTTCGCCCCATTATTTTGGCGATTTTAAGAATTTACGCCCTCATTTTGTCAATTTTAAGATCTTTCGTGCCATTTAGGTGTCGATTTTATCCTGGCGAGCGATAACGAGCCTGTAATTTAAGAGTAATCGGCCTTCGGCCGGGACATTTTTCTACCGAAAAATGTACAAATTTATCTTGAAAGGGGCTCAAGGGGGTGTAATCTTAAGCTTGATGGATATCTAGAGACCAAACTAAAAACCTCCCCTTAAGCCGGTATCACACGAGCGCTTTTTCACCTAACATTTATACTTAACACTGGTCTGGCAGCTTATGAGGTCAACATTTACAATATTTCGGTCACCTAAATTCATCTACCATCATTCTAGTTTCCGATACCAGTGCAAAATATTCCAGAAATGTAGCTAGAAAAATGTTGATCATGGAATGTTGACTATAAAAGCTCTCGTGTGATACCGGCTTTAGTTGTGTTTTTGTTCGATACATTAATTGCACATAATATGGGTATGTATGTATATTATTTATGTGTTTTGTTTGATATATTGATTGCACAATATAATAGGGGTAGCCTTATGTCTGTTTATTATTAAAGGCGTCTAACAATACATTTTAAATTTACTTCCTTCTGTTATATGAGATAAGTCCACACAATTATCTGTGGGGTCCAAATGCCGGGTGTGTACGGTTCATTAGTTAAGGGGAGACGGGCGTATTTATTTAATCAGTTATGTATTTAATTACTTTTTTATTAGTTTCCTCCCTAGACCTCCATCAATATTAAAAAAAAAAAAACATCCATTAGATCTCCCTTATAGATTCATTTGTAAATTTTTCGGTAGAAAAATGTTCCGGCCGAAGGCCGGTTCTTCCAAAATTACAAGCTCACTATCGTTCGCCAGGAAAAAAATCGACACCTAAATAGCACGAAAGGTCTTAATATTGACAAATAAATGGGGCGGAAGGTCGTTTAATCGACAATCTAATGAGCCGAACGTCATAAAATCTGAAAAACTAGTGGGGCTAAACACGAGGAAAAAGAGGGACCAGAAAAACAGCCCATCTCCCCTTTTAAAGCTCAGTCTTATGTACGCTTCTCTGGGTCCGGTACTACCAACAGGATCGGGGGCTACAAATGCGCAACAACTCGTTTGACTAGTCGCTCAAATTGGGTTTTTCGTATGTATTTGATATTTACGATTGCTTTTTATTAGCAACCGGTAACTATGTGTAACTGTGATCTTGCAAGCCTTTTCTGACGTATTTGTCACACTGAAAACTAGACACATACGAGTCGTTAATTCAAGAGGATATTTTTTAATGTACCAGTAGTGTTGTTTATGCTAGCTTACAGAACAAAAGCATCTACAACACCTGTCAAACAACGAAACTAATCAGTCATTAAGGCAGATCAGGCTAGAATAGGGGTGTTTTTCTTACATGTGATCTCTTTCTGCTCTAGTATTATGTCACAATATTTTTGATAAGTTGTAATAATTTGCGAGTATGTTTTAAGGGGAGGTTTCCACTAGAGGGATTTTTTTCTTTACCCCCTTCTCCCTCATGTTTAGCCCCATTGCTTGTGAGATTTTAAGACGTTCGCCCCATTAGTTTGGCGATTTTAAGAACTTTCACCCAATTTATGTCACTTTTAAGACCTTTCGTCCCATTTAGGTGTCGATTTTTTTCCTGGCGAGCGATAGCGAGCCTGCAATTTAAGAGGAATCGGCCTTCGGCCGAGAAATTTTTCTACCGAAAAATGTACAAATTTATTTTGAAAGGGGGTCAAGGGGGTGTAATTTCAAGCTTGATGGAAGTCTAGGAAACACACTAAAAACCTCCCCTTAACCGAAATTATAGTACGTGATACTTTGTGATAGCAAATGTTATATAATGGTATTGTTTTTAACTCTTTGAAGATATGTTTTAATTTATTTTGTAATTATTTATTTATATTTTTGGAGAGCTAACATCAGACGATTGTATACAGTGGAGGAAAAATGTTTATGCATCAAAATGTAAACAAGTTCTCAATTAACCGTCTAACTCCCAAAACATCCCCCTAACTCTAATGCCACCCAGACTAATATGAAGAAGCGCGTAATGCAAGAGGTAATAGTTTTGGGAAGTGAGACTGTGTAGGATTACCCTGAGGTGGTGGTGGCTGTGGTTGTGTATCGTTATGTTCACTGTGTGTCAGGTGTGTGTGTCTGTATCTCAGTTACTCAGTTACTTGTTCGTCAAGGGGAATCCACGAAATGCGAGCTAAGCTCATTATTATCGCGCCTCCTTAACTGGGAATGTATTGCGTGAAATGCATGTTAAGTGTTTTATGTACTGTTGGAATGGCTGTGGAT
>CM064542.1:35776903-35804403 GCA_032716605.1 Paralithodes platypus
GATTTTATTCTGGACCCCTTTCTCCCTCATGTCTAGCCCCATTCGTTTGTGAGATGTTAAGAAGTTTGCCCCAGTGAGTTGGCTATTTTAAGAACTCGCCCCATTTCTGTTAATTTTAAGAACTCTCATGCCTTTTAGATGTCAATTTTTTCCTGGCGAGCGAAAGCGAGTCTGTAATTTAAGAGGATCCGGCCTTCAGCCGAGACATATTCTACCGAAAAGTGTAAAACATTTTTTTTGTATTTAAAGGGGATCTAGGGAGTGTAATTTTATGCTTGACGGAGGTCTATGGAACAAACTAAAAACCTCCCCTTAACCCCTCTCTTCTGTGACTGGTAAACAGAGTACAGTATTATCATCTACCTCCCCCCCCCCCCCCCTCCTATATGTTTGGTATATACAGGGTGATTCAGTAACCCTTTTCATAAATTGCGAAACCAACTGCATCCAGCTACCTTATGCAGCCATTTTGATACCAAGTCTTGGTTACGCTACCCTGCCAGTTAGCAACGACATTTTCATTCTCACTCCTTAGATTCTTTTCTTTTCTATCTATCGATAACTTTAAAGGTGTAATATCTCCATCATATCAAAGACTCACCCTAAGGGTCATAGAGTAAATTAGTCTTATTTTTGTCTCCCGAATTTGCCATTAAATTTATGAAAAGGGTTACTGAATCACCCTGTATCTGGGTATCTTTATATTTGGTGTATTTGATCAACCCGGAACTGACTGGTGTGACTGACCTATATCCATGATCCACACTCTTCTATGTAGACACCACCACCACCACCACCACCACCCATAGGTCAACGGTTAGCCTTTGGTCAACTCCAAGCATCAATAGTATTTAACGCTAGGTTGGCAGCCATTTATTGTGTAGCTTTAAGAGAGAGAGAGAGAGTGAGAGTGAGTGAGTGAGTGAGTGAGTGAGAAGGAGAGAGAGAGAAAGTGAGTGAGTGAGTGAGTGAGAAGGAGAGAGAGAGAGAGAGTGAGTGAGTGGAGGGCTTATTTTTCTCCCTGTGTTACCATCAAGCTTAAAACACACACACACACCACTCATACACACACACACACACCTGTAGGTCCTGTAGGTAGTAGTTGCAGGCAGTGTTGTCCGCCCGTGGTCACGCTGATGCGCCACCACTAGTACATTCCATCTGCCCGTCTCTGCGCCAGCTGGTCCATGATGCTGTTGCTAGCGGCGCGGAGGTGGTAGTGGGGCAGTTTGGGTTGATCAGGTAGTGTCCAGAGAAATTTGTCCAGTTGATTTTTAAATTTCTCGAGACTTGGTTCAGTTGAGTCACGCAGATATCTGGGTAGGGCGTTAAAGAGAAGAGGTCCTCGTGTCCCAAAGGTGCAGGCGCGCGCGCGCTCACACACACACACACACACACACACACACACACACACACACACACACACACACACACACACACACACACACGACCGACCCGTTAGAAGAATGTTCCGGTCAGAGGTCGATTTCTCCTAAACTAGAGGCTCACTATCGCTCGCCAGGAAAAAATAAAGCATCTACATGGTACTGAAAGTCTTTATATTGGTAATGAAATTGGGTGAAAGGTCTTAAAATCGCCAAGCTAATGGGGCGAACGTCTTAAAATTTCACATATAATAGTGCTAAACATGATAAGAGAAGGGAGTCCCGAGAAACTCAAAACCTTCCTTTAAGGGGGGGGGGGGGGGGGGATGGGCCGTGTTTTCTGGGCCCCCTTCTCTCTCGTGTTTAGCCCCATTGGTTTTTAGATTTTAAGACGTTCGGCCCATTAGTTTGGCGATTTTTTTTAGCTTTATGAGAGTTGAAGATTTGTGTGTGTGGCTTATAGGCTCTCTGCAGACCCCGTTTTCTATGGTTATGGTGGATGGGTAGTGTGGAAAGTTAAGGGAAAGGAAGTACATCAAGAGTATTGTAGAAGAGGCATAACAAGAGGATTTCAATGGAGGTGACCTATTAATTATATGAAGGAGAAGAGAAAAGAATAAAAGAGCAGCCATCAAAGAGGATCTCGCTTAAACCAGAACACAAAGGGGAGAAAAAAGGACGACCCCAGGGATTATTGGAAGAAAAAATTACCAAATTTAAGAACTTTCAGACAAAGGGAGACGTAGGTGTCTAAAAATTTTAATATGGCGAGCGATAGCGAGCCTGTAATTGAAGACACTGGACATTTTTACCGAAAAATACACATTACACATAGCGGAAAGGGGGACAAGGGAATAAGCTTGATGGAAGTCTAGGGAATCAACTAAAAACCTCCCCTTAAACTGCAGAAAATCGTCTAAATATAGCTAGAATATAACTAAAAAACCGTCGCCGGTACAGAAGGGGTTAACGACTGAGTGGTAGTATCTGTTGAGCGTTTGCCTGGGAGCCAACTCCGTATAGTAATGTGTGCTTCAAGATCCTTTATGTAGTGGATGGGTCAACAGCCACTGAATCCGGCAGGCCTATAGTCTATTCGCTGTAAGTAGGTGAGAAATCATGACCTCTATCCTCTGTAACTCAAAAAGGGCTATAGCAAATTGGCTGTAAATTTCCTCATTTATTCCTTGACTGACTCTTGCCAAATGGTAGAAATATTAGCTCGATTATTCTAGTCGTTTTTGAGTTACAGAGGTTAGTGGTGATGAGTTCTCGCCTACTTACAGGGAATAGACTATAGCCTACCTAAGGTCACCTAAGGTGTTCGCCACTCTTCTAGTGGCACCGAGAAGCGCGCTGCCCCTCGTTATGTGATTTATTATTAGTAGTACTATGATTATTATTGTTGTTATTACTAATTATATTATACACTAGGAGGGGTACCCGGCGTTGCCCGGGTTTAAATTCTACTACCATAATCACCATCATCAATCACTACTACCACAATCATCACAATACTACTACTACCATAATCACTGGCCTCGACCTCCCTGTGCCTCATTAAACGGCGACCTCGATTTCGGCCGCTAAATTACCTCCGATTTTGGATCTGACCTCATCCGTACCCCCATTTTGGGGAGCTGCGAACAACTTTCGTTCCATACACCTTTTCGATCGGAAGCCTCCTTCTGCCCCAAACGGCCATTTTTTTTCGCATTTTTTTCGCTCCCGTATACTACATAAGTTCTGCCGAAAATTTTATTAAACAAAAGTGTCTTTGATTTCCACTAAACTCGCCTAAAACCATCTCCAAAGCCAGGGCTTTCCAACGGTGCCCCACACTCCCACCTGGCACCAAAACTGTGGGAGGAGTTTAGTAACAAAAGTCGGGTAACTGACAAACAGACAAACATTGACCTTTATTTATTAAGATTATATATATTATACTTGTTGTTGTCGTTGTTATTATTATGTTTATTGTTTATTAGTATTAACATAATTAACTTTATTCTTGTTTGTGTGTTGCAGACTGTAGAGATGGTGTGAGGAGAGGTTGACTGGACAAGACGTGGGCGATGGCGGGGGGTGACGTGGGCGGCGGTGCGGGCGGGCGGTCCCTACACCATGGGGGCGGCGGGGGCGGTGGCAGCGGGGGGGAGGAGAGTAGTGGCAGCAGAGGTGGTGGTGGTGGCAGAGATGGTGGTGGCAGGGATGGTAGTGCCGTCAGAACACCACCTGCCACCCCGAAGAAAGTCGGAGGGAAGATGCTAGCGGTCAAGATTCTTATGCTGGATGACACCTACACACTCTTTCAAATACAGGTCAGTCACGGTTTTCACTTTTTTTTTTTTTTTTTTTTTTCCGTTATATTGTACCGGTATTTTGTTTAGAGATATAAGTTGTTCTTGGTTTTGTGTGAGAGGGATCTGCATTGTGTGGGCCAATCGGCTTTCTGCAGACTCCCATTTTCTTATGTTCTTATGTTAATATATAATTATGTGTGTGTGTGTGTCACCGTGTGTGTGTGTGTGTGTGTGTGTGTGGAAAGAGAGGGTGTGTGTGTGTGGCGGGGGGGGGGGTCTTCTCGAAGGTAAAATGTAGGTGGTGAAGATCCTCCTTTGAAGATCCTCAAGTTTCGTCTTCAAATACAGGTGAGTCTTTGATTATTTGTTATACCCTGTATTGATGTTTTTTGTAATCTGTGCGCCGCCGGAGGGGTCTGTATGTTGTGTGTGTGTGTGTGTGTGTGTGTTAGGTAAAGGAGTTAAAACCTTACAGAAATGGTCGGAGGAGGATTGGTCATTTAAAAAGAAAAACTCGAAAAACTAACACGAAAATGTTTGAAAGCAAAAATGTCTCTTGCCAGTTTATTCGCTTACACGTATTTTAGGCCACACTGGAGTAGACCAGAGAGAGAGAGAGAGAGAGAGAGATGGATGGATGGATGGATGGATAGATAAAGAGAGAGAAAGAAAGAGAGAGAGAGAGAGATGAAGAAAGAGAGAGAGAGAGAGATGAAGAAATAGACAGGCAGGTAAATATAGAGCGAACGAGAGTGGGAGGGAGGGAGTGGGAGGTAAAAACAATGAAAGAGATGAAGAAATATACAGACAGACAGAGAGAGAGAGAGAGAGTGTGCGTGTGTGTGTGTGTGTGTGTGTGTGTGTGTGTGTGTGTGTGTGTTGTAGGCCTCGGGGGAAGATTAGCGACGATAAAGCAGACCCCTGTCAACATTTTGGGGGGGATGGTTCACTTTTTCGTCAATTTTTTCATGTATTAATTATTTTTCTAGTTTCCTCCCTAGACCTCCATCAAACTTTAAAAAAACAAACATCCATTAGATCCCCTTCTAGATTACTTTGTAAATTTTTCGGTAGAAAATTTTCCGGCTAATGGCCGGTTCTTCCAAAATTACAGGCTCACTATCGTTCGCCAGGAAGAAAAAAAAGCTACACGTAAATAGCACGAAAGGTCTTAATGTTGACTAGGCAATGTGGCGAAAGGTCTCAAAATTGCCAAACTAATGGAACGAACATCATAAAATCTCAAAACAAATTATATATAAAAGAATATTGAAGTGCCAAATTCTTAAATACTGTATTAAAAAATCTTTGGGAGAAACGGAATGAATAAACATTTGACGTCCACTGTGAAAAAAAAAATGGAATTGCTTTGTGTACGGTACCTTATATATTTGTTTACTACCGTACATTACTCGAATGGAAGTTAAAATTGGAAATAGATAGATAGATGGATGGATGGATGGATAGATAAAGAGAGAGAGAGGAGAGAGAGAGAGAGAGAGAGAGAGAGAGAGAGAGATATGGATGGATGGATAGATAAAGAGAGAGAGAGAGATATGGATGGATGGATGGATAGATAAAGAGAGAGAGAGAGAGAGAGAGAGAGAGAGAGAGAATATTATGCAACAGAGAGTGAAATCAAGTGTTGCGACAGAATAAAGTGGTGGTGATAATGGTACGTGTGTGTAGAAGTAAAGGAGTTGTATGACCTTGAGACAATAGTAAAGGTCACCCTAGCCCCACCGCAACTTGACCTCTGCAACTCTCTCTAATTGGTCGAGTCTGGATCAACACGCTACCCAGACACAAACTTGGCCTACTCCACTTGTGTGTGAGAGAGAGAGAGAGAGAGAGAGAGAGAGAGAGAGAGAGAGAGAGAGAGAGAACAGAAGAGAGAAAGAGATCAAGAGAGAGAGAGAGAGAGAGAGAGAGAGAGAGAGAGAGAGAGAGAGAGAGAGAGAGAGAGAGAGAGGCTTATATATAATTTTGGGAAGCTAGTGAGAGGCGCCTCTGAAGAATGGTGGTAGTATTATATTCAGATAATGTTTGGCTAATGTTGACCGTTTGACTTGTACTAGTTCCTGTAGTAACTGTAGTTCAACAATTTAGGGACAATTGGCAACATTTCTTATCACTTTGTGGCATGATGATTAATTACAGGAGACTGTACCAGTCAAATGGTCAACATTAGCCAAACATCGTCTGAATATATGTTGATTCCCTTTGTCCAGACGAGTCATTTGAGATTAGATTGACATCTCTACCACGTTTTACAGATTGAGGCCATAATCAGTGTTTCAGAACTCTAATGTAAATTCATTGAAAAGGGGCTGCTGAAGCCAACATAGACTAAACCTATTATGCCTCCCGATCTAACTTTGATTATATTGCCTTTATGATTGTGTGTAACAATGTTGATACTTTCATCAACAAATGCACAATTCTTCTACCTAACCGCTGCAATATTTTAATATAACACAATTTGACGTGATCTTAATGTTACGGATGCGGGCCCTGACTTTGACCGTGCCTGTAGCCTTTCATAACCGTGCCTATAGCCTTTCATATGCGTGGGGAGGGGAGGGGGGGGGGGGGGGGGAGATTTTTACTCCCCTTAAGTGCCTTGTCAGAACCGCTGCACATACTAAAGCACGGGCTACAAGAGAGTCGGATATTTATTACCTCTATAAATATTTCCTTAAGTCATTCTTTGCAAGGGCAAATAACTAATGTGTTGTTGTGGGAAATGTGAGGGGTATTTCATGTTTAACCCTTACTGTACCGGGTGCCATTCTTTTTAACTTTATTCTGACTATTATTAGACGATTCCAGTCAGTTTAAAAAGGCCTCTAGCAATTAACAGGCTTCGAACTCTCACTTAGCTCTTTTTACCACCACAGATCTTTCTTAAACTACTTAAAAGTGTCTAAATATAGCTAGAATAACTTGCAACACAATCCCAATCGCTGTCTTGACTCGCCAACCCAAGAGTGAACGCTATTTTCAGACTTTTCTATTGTCAACTCTGGACTGGAACTCTCTCCCAGAATCAGTCTTTCCTTCTTCCTATGACTTAACCCTTTCACGCACATATGACGCAGAGGTTGCCAGATTAGCAATAAGAAATAAGAAATAGAGTTCTCTCACTCTTATAATTACCTCTCCAAAATTAGTTTTCTGCCCACAGGTAACTCAAAGACAACTGCAGAGGTTGAAGTAACTAAACTAAAGGTTTCTAAATACCACTGATGGTAACAAAGGCTTTAAGTATCCCCAATAGGCTCAACATTTCGTCATATGTCGGAGAGGGTTAAATTGCTTCAAACTCCGTGTGTCCAGGTATTTTAACTCGAACGTGCCTTGATTTCGGCCCTGTCACTTTGAAATCTGGGGGAGGCACTCGCTGCAGGCAGTTATGCCTTTTGTCTCCCTCATTCACATAGAAAAAAAAATACAGACGTCGCCGGAACGGAAGGGGTTAATGTACTGTACAGTTGAGAGCAGATGAAGCAGATACAGGTGCTGTGGAGGTATTGATATTGATTAAATTATCTCACTGATTATTTTATAATTTGAAGGTGAATGCAAGAGTTTGTTTATTTGCAGTAATGTTGTTATCAGTGAGTGCCATCATTCATTATCCATATTACTATATAATAATCCCTAGTGGTGGTCAATTATGGCCGGCCCTTCATAGATAGCGTTTGTATCTGATTCAGCTTGTTTTTATTTTATTTTTTTATTTTATTTTCTGAACTAAATATAATAAAAACACAAAATATTATATATCAATCAAGTGGAAATAGTCGTATTAATGGTTAATGTTAGATGAACAGCATTTGTTATTATCCGGAACAAAATTAATTAGAAAATAATGAACACACAAATATTTTGCGACATAATTATGATGTTTACCAAATTATAATAAACGTAATTAAGCTGATAATGTGTATGGAGTTTAGGAGGTTAGGGCAGATAATAAATTAATGAAAATAATAAACCCGTTTGTCAACAATAGCCTGTGAGAACCAGGGAAGGTCTATCCGCTCTCTGAAGGCCATTGTCGCTACCCCTTTTTAGGCGATTTTTCATTATTTTTCTATCTTCCTCCCTAGACCTCCATCAAAATTAAAAAAACATCCATTAAATCCCCCTTCTAGATTAATTTGTACATTTTTCGGTAGAAAAATGTCCCTGTCGAAGACAGGTTCTTCCAACATTACAGGCTTACTATCGTTCGCCAGGGAAAAAATCGACACCTAAATAGCACGAAAGGTCTAAATATTGACGAAGAAATGGGGCGAAAAGTCTTAAAATCGACTAACTAATGGGGCAAGCATCTTATCATCTGAAAACTAATGAGGCTAAACATGAGGGAGAAAGTGGTCCAGAAAACCGGCCCATCCCCCCTTAAGTAACTCTTGGTCATCCTCCTTTCGGGACTTCGGTGAGACTTTTTCTATTGCACTAGACATATCGAAAGCCTTCGATAGAGTCTGGCATAAATCTTTAATTTCTAAACTACCCTCCTTCGGTTTCTATCCCTCCATCTGTGCCTTTGTCTCTAATTTCCTTTCCGGCCGTTCCATAGCCGCGGTTGTGGACGGCCATTGTTCACTTCCTCACTCTATAAACTCCGGTGTTCCTCAGGGCTCTGTCCTATCTCCTATTCTCTTTCTAATTTTTATAAATGATCTCCTTAACTGTACCTTAATTCCCATCCATTCATACGCAGACGACTCAACCTTGCACTACTCCATTAGTTTTTTCAGAACGCCCCAGCAAGCAATCCCTCAACGACAAACGTAATGAAGCCATAGAACTCTTAAATTCTGATCTAAATACTATTTCCAATTGGGGCAGAGAAAACCTTGTTAACTTTAATGCTTCCAAAACCCAATTTCTCCATCTATCTACCCGTCAGGATCTCCCAGCGGACTATCCCTTATTCTTCAACAATACAAAAATCAACCCTTCATCTTCTCTCAATATTCTTGGTGTCTCTTTTTTCTGCTCTCATGGAAGGACCATATTACCAGTCTTGCTAAGGCAGCATCCCAGAAGCTGGGTGTGCTCAACCGCCTTAGGGGGTTCTTTTCCCCTGCACAGCTTCTTGCTCTGTACAGGGGCATAGTGCGCCCTTGTATTGAGTATTGTTCACATGTGTGGGGAGGTTCCTCTCACACTGCTCTCCTAGACAAAGTAGAAAGGAAGGCCTTTCGTATCATTAACTCCCGTCCACTCACCAACTCTCTGCAATCTCTCTCTCTCCGCCGCAATGTTGCATCTCTCTCGCTATTCTATCGCTACTATAATAATCAGTGTTCCTCAGAGCTATCCCAGTGCATACCACCCTCCTTTACGTAGGGCACGTGGTACCCGTCTTGCAACTCAATCCCACCCCTACTCTGTGCAACTCTCCAACCCAAGAGTGAAACGTTACTCTCAACTTTCTTCTACTCAACAGCTGAGCTCTGGAACTCTCTCCCAGAATCAGTCTTTCCCTCTTCCTATGACTTAAATTGCTTCAAACTCCGTGTGTCCAGGCATTTTGGCTCGAACGTCCCTTGATTTTGGCCCTGTCACTCTTTCAACTATGGGGGAGGCACTCGCTATAGGCAGTTATGCCTTTTGCCTTCCTCAATCACATAGAAAAAAAAAAAAAAAAAGTACTATAGTCGGTTTGTATCCAGCTGGCGGTAAATTGAATTCCTTAAGGGGGGTGACCTGTTTTTGTTCTGTCCTTTTTCTTTTCTTTTTGTCTTTTTCTGGCTTGTATCCATTTGGCCCCATTCAGCCTACTGTTTTAAGACGTTTATCCCCATCCAGGTGTCAATTTTTTACTGGTGAGCGGTAGCAAGCCAGCATATTTTTTATTTTTGTTTGACAGGAGGCTAAATTTGTAAATTTTTCGGCGATAGCGAGCCTGTAATTGAGGAGAAACCGGCCTTCGGCCGTGACATTTTTCTACCGAAAAATGTACAAATTAATATCGAAAGGGGATCTAATGGGTGTTTTTTTAAGTTTGATGGAGGTCTAGGGAGGAAACTAAAGGTAAATGAATATATAAACAAATAGACCCCCAAAATAACCACTGTCCCCTTTAGGGCAGGTTTTTAGTGTGTTTTCTACTCTTCCAGCAATCTTAAAAATTCACCCCCTTGAGCCTCTTTCAAGATAAATTTGTAAATTTTTCGGTAGAAAAATGTCTCGGCTGAAAGCCGGTTTCTCTTATATTACAGGCTCGCTATCGCTCGCCAGGATAAAATCGACACCTAAATGGCACGAAAGGTCTTAAAATTGACAGAAATGGGTCGAAAGTTCTTAAAATCGTCAAAATAATGGGGCGAACGTCTTAAAATTAGAAAAGCAATGGGGCTAAACATGAGGGAGAAAGGGGTCAAGAAAAAAAGTCCCTTAAGTGGAAATCTCCCCTTATAAGAATACTAGCGGTCGTAGCCTTGGTTATTAATGGAGTGGGTGAGTGAGAAATATGATGATGTAAGAAGTGAAGGGAATTATATTATAGGGAAGATATGGGGGTGGGGGGGTAGTTAGATGGGGGTGGGGGGATTATATGGGGGTGGGAGTTATATGGGGGGGGGGAGTTATATGGGGGGGGGGGGAGTTATATTACGGTGGTTAGCTTAGGTTACTGTGTGTGTGTGAGAGAGAGAGAGAGGTTGACATAAATTTACATGTACAGTAGCGCTAATAAGTCTGTCTCGGCTGTCATTACGTTTTGCTCACTATGTATTAATGTCTGTCAGATGTTGAATAGGGTGCATAATGTCTGTCAGATGTTGAATAGGGTGCATAAGTGTAGGAATATGTTTGTATTATCTCACTCGAAATGAATAAATCCTGTTTAGACATTGCTGATACAAATTAAAGAACAAAATATACTTGGTGCCGAGACATGACTTATTAGGCCGACTGTACACTACGGTATACTGTATATATACTATCCACACTGAACTTACAATCCCAGCGAAATTTCTAGGACATTTTTCTAGTTGAGATAACAAGAACAAGAGTAAGGGTAAGTGGAAGAATAGGAGAGCAAAGCAGTAAGAGAATAATGAACTTAAAAAAAACAAGGTCTCTCGCTCTGTATCTTTCTCTCTACACTCTCTTACTCTACACTCACTCTCACACACACACACACACACACACACACACACACACACACACACACACACACACACACACACACACTCACTCACTCGCTCACACACACTCACACACTCACTCGCTCACCTGAACCTTTACCTCCTGTGGGACGCAGCACTCATCTCTCTGTGTTCTGGTCACCTGCCCCTACCACCTCCCATCAACAGACCCCCGTCATCCGGACCTACCGACCAACGCCAGACTCTGCAATGCGGGGGTTCGGGCAGTGGTTGGTTCATTACCCGTGGACGGAGGTTCTCACTGAAGAAGATGTTAATGCCAAATGGGACAACTTTGTATCTACCACCACCGAAGCCTACCACCACTTCTTCCCCACCAAGAGGACCAAAATGCACCCCTCTGACGTCCCATGGATTACTCCTCGGATCAAGAGACTGATGCAGAATCGGAATAAGGCCTTCTACACGGACAACAATCGCTACAAGGACCTACGCAACATTGTGATAAGGGAAATCCGTTGGGCGAAGAAGTCCTACTACCCTACAAAGATTCATCATTTAAAACAAACCAATATCAGTCAGTGGTACTCTAAAATTAAGAATCTTTGTGGCTTAAGTAGTGGAACTCCTTCGATCCCCTGTGTTTCCCATGTCCCTCGTGTAGATGCACCTGAACTGATAAATAATCACTTCTCTACCATCTGCCAAACCCTCCCCAAACTAGACCGCACCAACCTCCCTGCCTTCCTCCCATCCCCTTCCCCCCCAGTAACTGTTCAAGAATTTGAAGTGGCCAAAAAGCTTTCCAGTTTCAAATCAAAAAGATCAACAACCCCAGTAGACCTACCCATGAAAATATACAAAGAATTTTCAGTGGAATTTGCCACCCCCTTTGCTCGATAATTAATGCCTCCTTAAGGCAAAGTAAATGCCCTGCAGACTGGAAAACTTCATACGTCACTCCAATCCCCAAAAACCCCCTCCCCACATTCTCTTAATGAACTCAGACCAATTGCCATTACGCCCATCCCTAGTCTAATCTGTGAGGACTTTGTATTCACCTGGGCTTACTCACAAATCCGTCACTTGATAGATCCCCAACAGTTTGGCAACGTAAAAACCTCCTCCACCACTCACTGTCTTATTAGCTTCCTAGATTATATTTACACAAATCTTGAGAAGAGAAAGACTTCCCTCGCCCTTGCCTTTATTGACTTCAGGAAAGCATTTGACCTTGTTGACCACACCATCATCATCAACAAAGCCATAAAGTTGGGGCTACATCCTACCCTGGTTGCGTGGTTGACCGACTTCCTTAGTGACAGACGACAAGCAGTGCGATACCAAGGCTTCATCTCCACCTTCCTAGACATCACATGTGGAGTCCCACAGGGCACAAAGATGGGGCCTCTATTGTTCCTCATCTTGATTAATGCACTCCAACCAATAAGAGCAAGAACTGACAGATATAAAAATAGTCCTATCCCAACCATTGTTAATATTATTAATAATGTGTAATAACGGTCTGTCACACCATATATACGCGCCCACCTTTAATAATATATGCATAAGTGTGTGTGCGTGTGTGTATTAGAATATAATTATGTATGTATTTGCTTGAGTTTGTTTATGTATATGTGTATATATGTATCTATGTATGTGCAGTATATGTGTATGTATGTGTGCGTATATGTGTATGTATGTATGCGTTATTTATGTATATATATATGTGTATAGTGTATACTGTTTGTGGTTCGAGCCCGGCTGAGAGTATCAGGTAGGATAAGAGAAGAGCATATATGCATGTAATGTGCATATATTTATGTATATGTATGTCTGTGTGTACGTGCTGTCAATGGTTCGAGCCCGGTTGAGAATATAAGGTATATAATATATATATGTACTGTACGTGTATTTGTATTTATATGGTCATATGCACATATGTATGTAAATATACGTACATATGAGCGAGAACATATTGCTCACTAGCGCAACTTCTGATTATAAATCTATGCATAAGCATTATCTATTATTAAGTGTTCGCGTATCTTCATCCATGTATTTCCACCCTTAACAATAGAACGCCCAGCTCTTCCATATTTCGCCTTCTGTTTCACACACACACACACACACACACACACACACACACACACACACACACACACACACACACACACACACACACACACACACCTGTACTACCGAGGATTAACTTCCCATTGTAGTACCCGCACCCTCTTTACCTCACTTACCAAAAGTTTCTGTATGTATGTATGTCTGTGTGCATACGTGAGCGTTTGTGTATACGGACATGTGCACACTTACTGCATGTTCTTATGTTCCTATATATGTATGTATATGTTTGTGCGCACGTACGTGTATATACGTATGTTCTGTATATGAGTAAGTTAATAAATGTGTAAATGTACTGTATATCACTTACTCTCATGGTTATTTTTTATGATAATTTGTATTCTGCACATGCATCATTATTGTATTTATTTATTTTGTTTGTAAACTAAGCTTACCATCCTCATATCTGTACATCTCATGTTCATCCACTAAATTGTAAAATGTGTATTTTCAGCTCATGAGGCTGCCATTCTTTAATAAACCGTTTATTATTATTATTATTATTATTACACACACACTCACTCACTCGCTCACTCGCTCGCTCACTCACTCACTCACTCACTCGCTCACTCACTCACTCACTCACTCACTCACTCGCTCACTCACTCACTCACTCACTCACTCACTCACTCACTCACTCACTCTCACTCTCACTCTCTCTCTCTCTCTCTCTCTCTCTCTCTCTCTCTCTCTCCCCGTCTAATTGAGTTATGGTTGTTGGTGATTGTGGTAGGGACACAACGAAGCCGGGAAAGTTGTGGAACAAGTTGGTAGTGGTTGTGGTATTGATTGTGGTAATGGTAGTAGTTGTTTATGGTAGTACCGTAGTTATTAATGTTGGTGATTGTTGTAGTGAGATAGGGCTGTAAGTTCTGTATGTAATGTCCTAGTTTCGAATCCTGGGAGGATCACATGCTTTCATTAATATCATTTGGGGATTATTGTTGTTAAATACGATGTTAAGGATAATTATATATTAAGTTTGTGTAAATAGTAGTGGTAGAATGTAGTATTACACTGTACTTACATTAAGGGGAGATCGCCACTTGAGGGATTTTTTTCTTGACCCCTTTCTCCCTCATGTTTAGCCCCATTGCTTTTGATATTATAAAACGTTTGCCCCATTAGTTTAGCGATTTTAAGAACGTTCACCCCATATTAAGACCTTTCGTGCCATTCAGGTGTTGATTTTATCCTGGCGAGCGATAGCGAGCCTGTAATTTAAGAGGAACCGGCCTTTGGCCGGGAAATTTTTCTACCGAAAAATTTACAAATTTATCTTGAAAGGGACTCAAGGGGGTGTAATTTTAAGCTTGATGGAGGTCTAGGAAACAAACTAAATACCTCCCCTTAATATAGTAGGCCTATACGAGGTCTTGGCATGTTCTTCCTATGTGTATAAAGGAGACAAAAGGCAAAACTACCTGTAACACGTTTCACCCCCAAAGTTGAAAGAGTGATGAGAGCCAAAATAAAGGTACCGTACAATCGGGGGTATTAAGTGTTGTCATAGATTCCAGTGGTTTTCGCTCAAGAAGTGTTATTGGTATCTTTATAGTGACTGGGAAAAGTGCTTATCCCTCAGAGTATTAGTCAGTGTCCGAAACTTTGTGAAATATCTGACAACACTTATTAACCTCGACTGTACATTAAATTATGTGTGTTGGAAAGAAGTGTGGTATGCTTGTTAAGTGTAGTGAAATAAATAGAAGGAGGAGGTGTTTGTGAGAGTTAGCTGGATTACTCTCTGTAGGTGAGGCACAAATAGAACCAGTAGGGGGAGCCAGACAAATGAAACCGGAGTTCCAGCAACTCCTTATCATATGCCTATGTGGCCTCCCCTGGGTACTGCCCTGCTCGATTGGTGCCTGTTGTTATGGTTGTAGTGCACCCTAACATTATATAGTATTGGCACCTTAACATTATATAGTATTGGCACCTTAACATTATATAGTATTGGCACCTTAACATTATATAGTATTGGCACCTTAACATTATATAGTATTGGCACCTTAACATTATATAGTATTGGCACCATAACATTATATAGTAGTGGCACCTTAACATTATATAGTATTGGCACCATAACATGATGAAGTAATGGCACCTTAACATTATATAGTATTGACACCTTAACATTATATAGTATTGGCACCTTAACATTATATAGTAGTGGCACCATAACATGATGAAGTAATGGCACCTTAAGGGGAGATCTCCACTTGAGGGACTTTTTTCTTTATTTCTTTCTCCTTCATGTTTAGCCCAATTACTTTTCTAATTTTAAGACGTTTGCCTCATTATATATATTGACGATTTTAAGAACCCTCGCCCCATTTCTGTCAATTTTAAGACCACTCGTGCCATTTAGGTGTCGATTTTTTCCTGGCGAGCGATAGCGAGCCTGTAATTTAAGGGGAATCGGCCTTCGGCCGGGAAAAATTTCTATGTAAAAATGTACAAATTTATCTAGAAAGGGGTTCTAGGGAGAGTAATTTTAAGTTTGATGGAAGTCTAGGGAATCAACTAAAAACCTCCCCTTAACATGATGAAATACAGGTACGGTACCTTAACATGGTGAAATACAGGCAACTGTATTTATTTTATTATTTACTCTTTTTTGTATTCTCTTTCTCTCTTGTTAATCCTGTGTGGGGTTGTGAGTCAGTCTGAGGGCCCTGTGTCCTGTGCCAATTCATTTTTTTTTTCCCCTTATTTTGTGTTTTAGTCTCGTTGGATAGGAAATCTCGCCCTCGCTCATCCACTCACTCTCACTCTCTCTCTCTCTCTCTCTCTCTCTCTCTCTCTCTCTCTCTCTCTCTCTCTCTCTCTCTCTCTCTCTCTCTCTCTCTCAACACAAAGATGCCAATTTAATCTGTTGTTTGCAATGAAGTTTATGCACTGGAATAAACTCCAAAGATATATCATCCCACTAGCTAAACTACTTACCGGGTAATCTCTCCACTTACAAACTCCTCAAGGGATTTGTTTATCATTAATTGCTTACGACCGCCCTCGAAATATATATAGATAACTAAAGGAATGGCTATATATACTAAAGGGGAGAATATTTTGTAATTTTGTAATATATTTATATATTTATGTTTCTAGTTTCCTCCATCAAGCTTATAAAAATACTCCCAAGACCCCTCTTCGAGATCAATGTGTGCATCATAAGGGGAGATGGGTTGTTTTTCTGGTCCCCCCTCTGCCTCATGTTTAACCCCATTAGTTTTCAGATTTAATGACGTTCAGGCCATGAGTTTGGCGATTTTAAAACCATTCGCCCCATCTTTTTGTCAATATTAAGACTTTTCGTGTCATTTTGGTGTCGATTTTGTTTTCCCTGGCGAGTGATAGCTAGCCTGTAAATTAAGAGGAACCGGCATTCGCCCGGGACACTTTTCTATCGAAAAATGTACACAATTTCTCTTGAAAGGGGCTCAAGGGGGTGTCATTTTAAGCTTGATGGAGGTCTAGGAAGGAAACTAAAAGACAATATAAACATTAATCCAATAAATACGCCCATTTCTTATCATCCTACACACCACCACGATAGCTTAAGGGGAGATTTCTACTTGAGAGATTTTTTTCTTGACTCCTTTCTCCCTCATGTTTAGCCCCATTGCTTTTCTAATTTTAAGACGTTCGCCCCATTATTTTGACGACTTTAAGAACTTTCGACCCATTTCTGTCAATTTTAAGACCTTTAGTGCCATTTAGGTGTCAATTTTATCCTGGCGAGCGATAGCGAGCCTGTAATTTAAGAGTAATCGGCCTTCGGCCGGGACATTTTTCTACCGAAAAATGTACAAATTTATCTTGAAAGGGGCTCAAGGGGGTGTAATCTTAAGCTTTGAAGGATATCCAGAGACCAAACTAAAAACCTCCCCCTTAAACTCCCCCAACTTTCCACTTTTCGTAATGTTGTAGGAGGGGAGGTTTGTGTGTGTGTGTGTGTGTGTGTGTGTGTGTGTGTGTGTGTGTTTGCTGTTGGAGTGGCTTAAAACTTCCCTCCCCACCCATTTCATAATAGAGTTCTCAAAGTTGGTGGGCTAGGGTAAGTTTTTGGTCCGGTGTACAAGTTAGCTTTTGTGGTGGAGAGAAAGAGAGAGAGGGAGAGGGAGGGAGAGGGAGAGGGAGGGAGGGAGGGAGGGAGGGAGGATATTTTGATGGGCAGATAAATAGATACTGTAGATAGATAAATGGGTAAGTGAAGAAATAGATTGGCATATATTATAATTTGATGAGGCAGGCGAAGTGTGAGGTACAAAGAGTTACACAAACCTTGCGGTCCCTGCTAGGTGGTCCAGCCTCAATACTACTAGAGACAGGGACAGTAAGAGGCTGTCCCCACCCTCCGTTCCCTCCGGCTAAAAAGCCGTACAGGAAAATAGGATGAAGTGTGACCTTATGGGTCAGGAAATGCCCATAAGGAAAGTTTTTATATAGGATAGAAAGAAATTAGTCTGAAAGGGAACTTAGATTTACATACTTACTGATTCATTCATATTAATCCAAATTAAGAGAGAGAGAGAGAGAGAGAGAGAGAGAGAGAGAGAGAGAGAGAGAGAGAGAGAGGTGGGAAACAGAGAGAGAGAGAGAGAGGGGTGGGAGAGAGAGAGAGAGAGAGAGCGAAATACAGAGAATGGGAGAGAGAGAGAGAGAGAGAGAGAGAGAGAGAGAGAAAGAGGGGTGGGAGACAGAGAGAGAGAGAGAGAGAGAGAGAGAGAGAGAGAGAGCGAGGGGAGGGGGGGGGGGTATGAGGGGATATGAAGAAATATGTAAATGAGTGTGTGTTTGTGTGTGAATGGTGCATTACGTGAGGAGGGATGGAGATGAAACCCGGGGGCGGGATGGCTAATAATATACATCCTTATATACCAAGACGGGGACAACTCTTATGTTAGCCACCACAACGTTCGGTAAAGATAAATATGTATGAGAGAGAGAGAGAGAGAGAGAGAGAGAGAGAGAGAGAGAGAGAGAGAGAGAGAGAGAGAGAGAGAGAGAGAGAGAGAGAGAGAGAGAGATATGAAGGGTTTTGGAATGATGTGTAAATGAGTGTGGTTATACAGTATATGAAGATAGGGATAATTCATATATTTAGCCTACCAGCAAAATACTCGCCCCATCCCATTATGCTTATTAAAGGGAGATATGGGCGTGTTTATTAGCTCATTTATTGATGTTTCTATTATATTTTTTAGTTTTCTCCCTAGACCTCCATCAAGCTTAAATGTTCAACCCCAGTACCCCCTTTCAAGATAAATTTGTAAATTTGTCAGTAGAAAAATGTTCCGGCCGAAGGCCGATTCCTCTTTAATTACAGGCTCGCTATCGCTCACCAGGAAAAAAAACGACACCTAAATAGCACGAAAGGTCTTTAAATTGACAGAAATAGCCCGAAAGTTCTTAAAATCGTCAAACTAATGAGGCGAACGTATTAACATTTCAAAAGCAATGGGGCTAAACATGAGGGAGCAAGGGGTCCAGAAAAAAATCACCCAAGTGGAAATCTCCCCTTAAAGAACCCTACTTTATTTCGTCATGTATTATCCAGTGGTTAGTTGATTAGAACACACAACCCGGGAGTAACGAACGTATAAGGATAGTTTACATGAGGGTAGAGTAGCCAGTTTGTACGCGGTGGTCCAAGTAGTGCACTGTATCGATGCCCAATAATAACCCACCAAAATTAAGTACATTCGATTATATAGGCCAATTTAGTATATGTACACAAGTCATGATACTTATTTTACCTAGATGGTATTAATTTAATTTGACTTTTTCTTTGTGAGTAGATATTTATAAATGTTGTGTAGTAATTGGAATACTGCGTACACATTTGCTGTTCCACCCTACCATCACAATATTTACATTATGTCTGTATAAATAATGGGTGTCATATTTTAACCCTTTCACACACGGCCCTAAACTTAAAGTAATTACAAAACTGTTCAAGTATTCGCGCCAAAAATCGCCTAACCCCGGTGGAGTGGCACCGGTAATTTGTATTATAGCTCATTTTCCCCCCACAATTATCGCTTCAACCGTAATTTACTACATATCAGGAGACAGAGGGATGGCAATACTACAAAATCAATTATAAAGAAAAAACAAACTTTAATGACTATCGTGTAAACTGAATAGGCCTATTTGTATTGTGTTTCACTTCAAATGCAGTGTACGGTACTGAACAAGCTCTCTCCCTTGTACGGTACTGAACAAGCTCTCTCCCTTGTACGGTACTGAACAAGCTCTCTCCCTTGTACGGTACTGAACAAGCTCTCTCCCTTGTATGGTACTGAACAAGCTCTCTCCCTTGTACGGTACTGAACAAGCTCTCTCCCTTGTACGGTACTGAACAAGCTCTCTCCCTTGTACGGTACTGAACAAGCTCTCTCCCTTGTACGGTACTGAACAAGCTCTCTCCCTTGTATGGTACTGAACAAGCTCTCTCCCTTGTATGGTACTGAACAAGCTCTCTCCCTTGTACGGTACTGAACAAGCTCTCTCCCTTGTATGGTACTGAACAAGCTCTCTCCCTTGTACGGTACTGAACAAGCTCTCTCCCTTGTACGGTACTGAACAAGCTCTCTCCCTTGTACGGTACTGAACAAGCTCTCTCCCTTGTACGGTACTGAACAAGCTCTCTCCCTTGTATGGTACTCCGGAATATATGGGTCCTACGATTTGGTATGGAATGGAATATTTCCTCTAAGTAGGATTTATCCATTTCCTTAATATATATAGAAAATGGTTAACTATTCTTTATCATACCATGATGGAGTGGGTTAAAGCATGGACTCTCGTCCTAACTGTCCGTGGTTCAAATCCCGGTGAGAGTAAACACATTTTGAAAGAAACTCGCATGGTTTTCTCAGATATGCTCTCTCTCTCTCTCTCTCTCTCTCTCTCTCTCTCTCTCTCTCTCTCTCTCTCTCTCTCTCTCTCTATTATATATATATATATATATATATATATATATATATATATATATATAATATATATATTATTATTTATTTATTATTTATATAAGTAATGTAGACAAACATGTGGCCACATATGGGTAATAACGTAACCTCCCTAGTATCTTCTTTGTATAACATTAGTTTATCTTTACCTGAGAGAGAGAGAGAGAGTGAGAGTGAGTGCGTCCGTAGTGCCAATAGGTTAAATGAAAAACTAGACAAGGTAGGGGGGGGGGATAGGAATAGCCTCTCTCTCTCTCTCTCTCTCTCTCTCTCTCTCTCTCTCTCTCTCTCTCTCTCTCTCTCTCTCTCTCACACACACATACTCACACTTAATGAAGGAAAGGTGGCGACAATAATATTGACACAGTGGGAAAGGAGAGAGAGAGAGAGAGAATATATATATACTCTCTCTCTCTCTCTCTATATATATATATATATATATATATATATATATATACTGTATAGTAGCAGTAGTTTGTAGACTGGCATGTCCGTGTGACCTTGTACAGTGTGACGTGTGTGTGTGGCATTACGCATCATCTAAGAAGATATGGTGGTGACGATCTTCCTGCTAGCACCACTTGTCAGTTAGCATCCAGACTTCGTTACCAGCTAGGCATTGATTCCTGAGGTTATATATATATATATATATATATATATATATATATATATATATATATATGTGCGTGTGTGAATGTGTGTGTGAGAGAGAGAGAGAGAGAGAGAGAGAGAGAGAGAGAGAGTACAAAGGAGTACAAAGGAAATCAAGCAACAACAGATCTAGTGACCCTTCTAGGCTGCTTGTCCTAAAAAACACTGAGGATCAAGTGTCCAAACAGTGGTTTAGAGTGGGTAAGGGAACATTGGAAAGGGAACTACTGCCCTGCCACTAACGTGGCAGGACTTGGAAGTTAGTAGGGGACATATGGGTTAGTAACTGAGGGGAGGATAAAGTTATTAATTTACAAACGCAGTCAGTCGCGGCTTTGATGCGAGATATTTGTCTAGGCGGAATTTAAATGAATCAACGGTGCTGCAGTCTATAACGTCTCTGGGAAGCCCATTCCACAAGTTGACAACTCGATTGAAGAAGAAATTCTTAGATTCATGCGAGTTAAAAGATTTACCAATAATTTTGCAACCGTTTCCCCGCGTGTAATTAGATTGGTCGATAGTGAAGTACTTACTACAGTTCATATTGTCGATGCCTTTGATGATTTTGAACACTGAATTAAGTCGCCTCTTAATCTGCGCTGGGTTTAAAGGAAATAGATTTAATTCTCTAAGACGCTCTCGTATGGTTGTTCTTTAGGCTAGGTATCATTTTGGTAACTCTACGTTGAAACTCGTTCTAGCTTGTTTATATCTTTTTGGTAATAAGGGCACCAGGATTGAACGCAGTTATTCCAGAAGAGGGCGGACTAAGGAATTGTAAAGGGTTAGGGATAACTTCTTTGGATTTATGCTCAAATGACCTGCCTATAAAGCCAAGTATTTTGTTTGCCTTCTTAACAACTTCTGAACATTGTTGACTCGGTTTTAGGTTACTCGATATTGTTACTCCCAGATCAGTTTCTCTGTTTACATTCTTAAGCTGAGTGCCATTCATCGAATAGTTTGCTTTCTCATTTAGGTATCCGACATGTAGTACTTTACATTTATCCGCATTGAAAATCATTTGCCAAATTTGGGCCCAACATGACAATTTATCTAGATTGTGTTGCATATCGTCAACTTGTTCTTTTGAGAGTACGCTATTTGCAATTTTTGTATCGTCAGCAAATTTTGAGATTGTGCAGGTGAGACCCTCATCTATGTCGTTGATGTAAATTAGAAAGAGAATTGGTCCTAGTACGAGAGAGAGAGAGAGAGAGAGAGAGAGAGAGAGAGAGAGAGAGAGAGAGAGAAATGGTAGGGAGTGTGAGAAAAGAAAGAGAGAACGGCGGGAGGGGCAGGGAGGGGAGACAGAAAAAGAAAGGTGAGAGAGACAGAGGGAGGTAGGGAGGGAGGGGGGCGGGCTGGTCGATGCTCCACAGGAAATGAACTTTGCTACCTGTGGCCGGAGTAACACCCCGCGACCTACGACACAACCACCCCAGATATTACAATAGTGCTCACTTCCTCTCTCTCTCTCTCTCTCTCTCTCTCTCTGACACTCTCCTCTCTCTCTCTCTCTCTCTTCTCGCTCTCTCTCTCTCTCTCTCTCTCTCTCTCTCTCTCCTCCTCTCTCTCCCTCCTATCTCCATCCTCCCTCTCTTCCCCCCCCTTTCCTTCTCTCTGCCTCTTCTATCCCTCTCCCTCCTTCTCTTATTGGCACCTCTTCTCTTCCCTAACTTTATTTCCTCCCTTCTTATATACCCTAATCTATTATTCGCCTCCATCGTTCTCCTTCTTCTTTCTTCTTTTTAATCCTTCTCTCTATATATTATTCTTCCTCTCTCTCCTTCCCTCCTTCCATCTTTACTCCTTTCCTTCTTTCCCTCCCTCTTCTTTTATTTCTTCCTCTCCTCCCACCTTCTCTATATATTACTCTTCATTAATTCCCTCTTCCTCTCCCTCCTTCCTTCTTTACTCCTTTCCTTCTTACCCCTTCTCTCTCTCTCTCTCTCTCTCTCTCTCTTTCTCCTCATACTTCTACCTCCCCCTACCTTCTTCATTAATTCTTTCTTCTTCTCTCTCACTTTCGCTTCTCTCTCTCTCTCTTTCCCTCCTTCCTCTTTTATTCCTTTCCTTCTTACCTTCTCTCTCTCTCTCCTCATTTGTCTACCTCTCCCCCCCCCTCACCTTCTCTATTATACTCTTATCATTATCTCTCTTCTCGCTTGTCTTCTGCTCTACTTCCTTCTTTCTCCTTTCCTTCTGTCCCTCTCTCTCCTCATATGTCTACCTCCTCCCTTCTTTATATATTACTCTTCATTAATTATCCCTTCTTCTCTCTCTCTCTCTCTCTCTCTCTCTCTCTCTCTCTCTCTCTCTCTCTCTCGCTTGTCTTTCTGCTTCCCTCCTTCCTTCTTTACTCCTTTCCTTCTGTCCCTCTCTCTCCTCATATGTCTACCTCCTCCCTCCTTTATATATTACTCTTCATTAATTATCTCTTCCTCTCTCTCACTTTCGTTTCTCTCTCTCCCCTTCTGTCCCTCTTTCTCCTCATATGTCTACCTCCTCTCATCTCCTCTCTATATTACTCTTAATTAATTCTCTCTTCCTCTCTCTCTCACTTTCGCTTCTATCTCTCCTCCCCTTCTACCTTCTTTACTCCTTTCCTTCTTACTCCCCCTCCTCAGATTTCTACCTCCCTCCTTCTCTTTATATCACTCTTCATTAATTAACTCCTTATCTCTCACTTTCGCTTCTCTCTCTGCTTCTTCCTTCTTTACTCCTTGCCTTCCTTCCCTCTTACCCTCCCTCTTCTCATATTTCTTCCCCTCTCCCCCCCTCTCTCTCTCTATTTCTCCTCATTAATTATCTGTTCCTCTACGTTTCCTTCTATATATTCTTTATTCATTCTCTCCATTCCCCTTTACTCTCTGCCATCTTTCCTCCTCCTCCTTCCTCCTCCTCCTCCTCCTCTTCCTCCTCCTAATATTCTCAATTCTCTCCACCCTTCTTTCTACACATCTCTTCCTAAAGAGGGGGGGGTATTTATTTGCATATTTATTTATTTCTTAATAATTGTTTTTAGTTTCTTCCCTAGACCTCTTAACCAAACATCCCCAAGATCCCCCCTTCTAGATACATTTGTCAAACTCTTCTTCCTTTCAAAATCAACTTCCCTACTTATGTCCCTGTCCTCTCCCTTGTCAATGTCAACTTCCCTTTCCCATTCTTCTATTTCTCCCTCTACCACCTTACCCCCCACCCCCACCCCCACAACCATCCTTTCACCCCACCTTCACCCCCTCCCCACCCTCACAACCACCCGTCCCCTACTTTCACCCCACCTCACCCCATCTCCACAACCACCTTCACCTTCAACCCCCCCCACCCCCCCCCCTCTGCCCCATTCACCCCACTTTCCTGTCCCTGGGTGGATATTAGCTTGCTGATGAACCTTTAGCCCCTTCTGTACCGTCGACATCCTCTTTATAATATTCTGGCTACTACTAATCGATGTTATTCAGTTTAGGAAGGATCTTTTTTTTTTTTTTTTTTTTTTTCTATGTGATTGAGGGAGGCAAAAGGCATAACTGCCTATAGCGAGTGCCCCCCCCCCCCCCCCCCCCCCCCACCCCATAGTTGAAAGAGTGACAGGGCCAAAATCAAGGGACGTTCGAGCCAAAATGCCTGGACACACGGAGTTTGAAGCAATTTAAGTCATAGGAAGAGGGAAAGACTGATTCTGGGAGAGAGTTCCAGAGCTCAGCTGTTGAGTAGAAGAAAGTTTGAGAGTAACGTTTCACTCTTGGGTTGGAGAGTTGCACAGAGTAGGGGTGGGATTGAGTTGCAAGACGGGTACCACGTGCCCTACGTAAAGGAGGTGGTATGCACTGGGATAGCTCTGAGGAACACTGATTATTATAGTAGCGATAGAATAGAGAGAGAGATGCAACATTGCGGCGGAGAGAGAGAGAGAGATTGCAGAGAGTTGGTGAGTGGACGGGAGTTAATGATACGAAAGGCCTTCCTTTCAACTTTGTCTAGGAGAGCGGTGTGAGAGGAACCTCCCCACACATGTGAACAATACTCAATACAAGGGCGCCACTATGCCCCTGTACAGAGCAAGAAGCTGTGCAGGGGAAAAGAACCCCCTAAGGCGGTTGAGCACACCCAGCTTCTGGGAGGCTGCCTTAGCAAGACTGGTAATATGGTCCTTCCAAATGAGAGCAGAAGAAAAAGAGACACCAAGAATATTGAGAGAAGATGAAGGGTTGATTTTTGTATTGTTGAAGAATAAGGGATAGTCCGCTGGGAGATCCTGACGGGTAGATAGATGGAGAGAATGGGTTTTGGAAGCATTAAAGTTAACAAGGTTTTCTCTGCCCCAATTGGAAATAGTATTTAGATCAGAATTTAAGAGTTCTATGGCTTCATTACGTTTGTCGTGAGGGATTGCTGGCTGGGGGCGTTCTGAAAAACTAATGGAGTAGTGTAAGGTTGAGTCGTCTGCGTATGAATGGATGGGAATTAAGGTACAGTTAAGGAGATCATTTATAAAAATTAGAAAGAGAATAGGAGATAGGACAGAGCCCTGAGGAACACCGGAGTTTATAGGGTGAGGAAGTGAACAATGGCCGTCCACAACCGCGGGCTATGGAACGGCCGGAAAGGAAATTAGAGGACAAAGGCACAGATGGAGGGATAGAAACCGAAGGAGGGTAGTTTAGAAATTAAAGATTTATGCCAGACTCTATCGAAGGCTTTCGATATGTCTAGTGCAATAGAAAAAGTCTCACCGAAGTCCCGAAAGGAGGATGACCAAGAGTTAGTAAGATATGAAAGAAGATCACCAGTAGAGCGACCCTTAAGGAAGCCATACTAGCGATCTGAGAGCAGATTATGAGAAGAGAAATGCTTAAGAAATTTGGAAGCAAGAATAGTTTCAAAAACTTTAGAAAGACAAGAGATAAGAGCAATTGGACGATAGTTGGAGGGTTGAGAGCGGTCACCTTCTTTGGGACAGGTTGAATGTGAGCAAACTTCCAGCATGAAGGGAAGACGTTTAGAGGATAGACAGAGACGAAAGAGTTTGCCTAGGCAGGGAGTCAGCACGGAAGCACAGTTTTTGAGAACAACAGGAGGAACACCGTCCGGACCGTACGCCTTATTAGTGTTAAGCCCAGAGAGGGTAGAAAGTACATCTTTAGAAGAGATTAGGATATTAGGCATAAGTAAGAGAGAGGAAGGCGGAGAGGGAGGAATAGCACCGGAATCATCCAAGGTGGAGTTTCTAGCAAAAGTTTGAGCGAAGAGTTTAGCTTTGTCAGAGGAAGAAGTGATGGTTGTGCCATCAGAGTGGGAAAGGGGAGGGAAAGACGAGGAAGAGAAATTGTTGGAGAGGTTTTTGGCTAGATGCCAGAAAGCTTGGGAAGAGCTATAGAGTTGGATAGTTCAGTGCATTTATTATTGATGAAAGAGTGTTTGGCAAGTCGAAGAACAGATTTGGCTTGATTCCGGGCAGAAACATATGAAGAATGAGAGTCTTGAGTTTTAAGGCGTCGGTACCGTTTGAATGCTTCCTCCTCTAGCAATTATAAGGCTTCGAACTCTCAAGCAACCCTATTAACTACCACAGATCCTTCCTAAGCTGCGCATACAATTGTCTAAATATAGTTAGAATAAAATATACCAGACGTCGCTGGTACAGAAAGGGTTAAGGGGAGATTTCCACTTGAGGGATTTTTTCTTGACCCCTTTCTCCCTCATGGTTAGCCCCATTGCTTTGATATTTTAAGACGTTCGCCGCATTAGTTTGGCGATTTTAAGAACTTTCGCCCCATTTCTGTCAATTTAAGGCTTTTCGTACCATTTAGGTGTCGATTTTTTCCTGGCGAGCGATAGCGAGCCTGTAATTTAATAGGAACCGGCCTTTGGCCGGGAAATTTTTCTACCGAAAAATGTACAAATTTATCTTGAAAGGTGGTCTAGGGGCTGTGATGTTAAGCTTGATGGAAGTCTAGCGAACTAACTAAAAACCTCCCCTTAACCCTTTATGGGATTGTAGGCGTGTATTTGGCCTGCCGGGACAGTCGGGAACATGAAGGGGGAGATGGTTGATTTGTCTTGTCCTTTGCTGCTTTGTTCTTGTCTGTCTTCCTCTTCCTTCCGCATCAAACCCGCGACTGACTGCGTTTGTAAATGAATAACTTTATCCTCCCCTCAGTTACTAACCCATATGTCCCCTACTAACTTCCTGCAACGTTAGGGCAGGGCAGAGTTCCTTTCCAATGTTCCTTACCACTCTAAATCACTGTTTGGACACTTGATCCTCAGTGTTTTGGAGGACAAGCAACCTAGAAGGGTCACTAGATCTGTTGTTGCTTGATTTCCTTTGTACTCCTTTGTACTCCTTCCTTCGCTTAATTATTCCTTCCTTTATTATTTATCACCTACCTCCTTATTGATCTTGTCTCTTGCTGTATTGTTCTAGTCTGTATTTCTATTCTCCCCATCTCTCTTATCTTAATAATTCCTTCCTTTATTATATATTTCCGACTTCCATATTTATCTTGTTCCTTGGCTCTGTTGTTCTTTTGTTTCCCTTACTCTCTCTCTCTTCTTCCCTCTTTCTCACTTCGTCTGTTTTATTATTTATCACTTACTTCCTTATTTAGATTGTCTCTTGCTGTGCTGTTCTTGTTCGTGCTTCTCTTAACCCTTTGAATATTTGACGCCCCTCCCCCCGGGGGATGAGGGGACAAAACAAAAATGGCTTAAAACAATTCTGGCACCCCCTTAATATGCATGTCAAGTATGGGTTCTCCATATTGAAATCTGAGGGAGTTGGGGTGGGGGCTCCCCCCCCCCCCCCCTCGCGTTTAAAACCTATTCCGGCACCCTCTTAGTATGCATGTCAAGTATGGGCTTTCCACTTTGAAAACTGGGGGAGTAGTTCGTGAACAGACAAAATTC
>CM064542.1:35809403-35814403 GCA_032716605.1 Paralithodes platypus
ATTTAGATTTTTCACTTTGTAATATCGTCTGGGTTGTTGTTTTATCGTTGTTTTGTTGTCGTTATTGTATTTTCGGCTGTTATAATTTGTTTTCCTTAGACTTAGATTTTGTTCTTCTTTTTTCACTTTGTAATATCGTCTGGGCTGTTGCTTGCTTCCTCCAGACTTCATGCATATTCCATGACCTGCATACCACTCCTTTTCTTGACTTTTATTTTGCTCCTTGCCTTGCCTGGTCTTGCTTTCCTTGTCTGTCCTTTTTCTTGCCTTGATTTTCCTTGTTTGGCCTTTTTCTTGCCTTGTTTTCCTTGTTTGGCCTTGTTCTTGTCTTGTCTGACCTTGTTTTCCTTGTTTGGCCTTTTTCTTGCCTTGTTTTCATTGTTTGGCATTGTTCTTGCTTTGTCTTACCTTGTTTGGACTTTTTATTGCCTTGTCTTACCTTGTTTGTCCTTTTTATTGCCTTATCTTACCTTGTTTGGCCTTTCTTTCCTTGCCTTACCTGGTCTTGCTTTCCTTGTCTGGCCTTTATCTTGCCTTGTTTTCCTTGTTTGGCCATTCTCTAGGCTTCTCATTTATTGTTTTATCTTTCCTTTCTTGTCCTTGCTTACCACTTCTCCCTTCCTTACTTTTGTAATGCCTATTATCTTGTCTCTTTACTTTCTTTTCCTTGCTTATCTTTCTTCCCCCTGCCTTACTTTTATATTGCTTTCCTCATCCTTGTGTTGCCTGTCTTTATCTTGTGTTGCCTTTTTATTTTATTTGTTTTGCCTTTCTTTTCCTTGCCTTGCCCTTGCTGTTCCTTGTTTTGTCTTTTCTTTCTTCCTTTCCCTTGCCTTTCCTTCTCAAGTGTTGTGTATATTTTCCCTTACTTTGTCTTTAATCCCTAGACCTTTCATTCTAGCCATTGTCTTGCCTTTCTCTCTCTTCTCTTCCTTGCCTTGACTTTTTTCTTGAGCTTGCCTTTATTTTCTATTTCCTGCCTTCTATCCCTTTAAGGTAATACATTGTCATCCCTTTCTTTTCCTTGCCTTGTTTGGCTTTGTTATCCCTTTCCTTCTACTGTTAATGCTATCACAGACCAGCAGTAATGCCCGCTAAGCTCACTCTGGCTCTGTTTGCCATCTGAGTCACCGTCACTCATGGGATACATTAAATGCCCATTCAAGAGATAACTTTCTGCACAGATTAATATGCCGTACAGTAGTTGTATCAATTTTACTTAAGCTGTATAATTTAACTTACTGTACCGGTATATGATGCAGTTGTACTATGGAGGTCGTGGTTGCATTGGAGGGAGGGCGCCTATGATGGCCATTAGAATGGGGTATCATTATGTGAGGCCTGAATGGCAGGGCTTAGGTGTGTGAGACCAGTAGGAAGTGTGAGCTTCTAAGGGAGATCTCCTTAGTGTGATAAGGACCCCTTAGTGTATAACCCCCTAAGGAAGGTTACTACTGTAGGGGCTTGTAAGAAAAGGCCTCGTGTGGGGTTCCGAAGTGATGTTCCCCAATTACAGGGCACGAAATATGCACCTACCATTGTATGGCCCCTAATGGGTGGCTCCAATTATGACCCCTCACCTTAAAGAAGAACCTACATTTGAAGCCTTCTCTTGCGGAGTCTCCGAAGGTGGGACAGGGGGGGGGGGGGGAGAGAGAGAGAGAGAGATAGAGAGAGAGAGAGAGAGAGAGAGAGAGAGAGAGAGAGGCCTCGTAGGGTTGACCGCTAATGTGGGGCCACTAAGGGAAGTATGGGACAACTATATGAATGGCCACATAGTGTTGCGTCCATTAATAATGACCCCTTAGTCTGAGGCCCATAAGGGATAGAGCACTTATATTTTTTCGTTTTTTTGCTTGGACCCCAATGGGTTGCCCCGAAGTAAAGCATAGGCCCTCAGCATAAAAGGACCCTCTAGCATGGACCTGCAATGGAGGAACCCATTAGTATCAGGTTAATAAGGAAAGGCCCTCATCTCTCTCTCCATTGCTTTCTCCACCTCCCTCCTTCCTTCTCGATCGCACCCCCCACCCTCTTGTATCAATAAGTCGATGACACGTTAATCTCACAACTTTAGGTGGGCTCAGTCTCTCTCTCTCTCTCTCTCTCTCTCTCTCTCTCTCTCTCTCTCTCTCTCTCTCTCTCTCTCTCTCTCTTTCTCTCTCTCTCTCTCTCTCTTTGTGCTATCCATTTTCCTACTTGATTTCCATTTTACAAATACCTAAATGTAAATGTGTATATGGTATAATTTTCACGATTAATATAAAACATTATCTAGTGGAATAAACAATTGTGATTCTGCTGTGCACTCATACCACTGATCTTTCTTAATTTTGTCCTTAAGAGTTGGGTCTGTTTTTCTAGACCCCCTTCTCCCTCATGTTTATCCCCATTAGCTTTCAGATTTTATGACGTTTGGCCCATTACTTGGGTGATTTTAAGACTTTTCTCCCCATTTCTCTGTCAATATAAGGTTTTAGGGTCATTTGAGTGTCGATTTTTGTTCTGGTTAGCGATAGCGAGCCTGTAATTTAAGAGTAACTGGCCGGTACATTTTTCTGCCGAAAGATGTACAAATATATATTGAAGGGGGATCCTGAGATTGTATTTTTAAGTTTGATGGAGATCTAAGGAGGAAACTAGAACAAAAAATATATATGAAAAACTCGACCAAAAAGTTATCCATCCCCCTCAATCTCCTCTTCTTCATCCTTCCCTTCCCCCTCCCTTCCTTCCTTATCTCTCCCCCTCCCTTCCTTATATCTCCCCCTCCCTTCCTTCCTTATCTCTCCCCCTCCCTTCCTTATATCTCCCCCTCCCTTCCTTCCTTATCTCTCCCCCTCCCTTCCTTCCTTATCTCTCCCCCTCCCTCCCCCTAGTCCCCTTTCTGGACCATTTGGATGTTGCTTTACCAAATGTGCTTTTCTGGTCGCGGTTTTCTGATTTGTCCTTTTCTTCTTTATTCCTCACTTGTCCTTCTCCTGTCATTGCCTCTTCTTCCTTCTTATCACTTCTGCATCTCCCCCTCCCTCCCCCCTCTCTTCCTCCCTCCACCCCCTCTCCCCCTCCCTTCCTTTCTTATTTTCACCCCCCTCCTCCCTCCACCCACGCCTTCCCTCCCTCTCCCCCTCCCTTCCTTTCTTCTCTTCTCCCCTCTTCCCTCCACCCTCCCCCTCCCCCCCCCTTCCCTTCCCTCACCTTTCCCTCTCCTTTCCCTCACCTTTCCTTTCTTATATTCTCTCTCCCCCTTTCCCCCATCCCCCATCCCTTCCTCACCTACGCCTTTCCCCCTATCTCCCCCCTCCTCCCACGCCCTACCTCCCCATTTCCCCCCCCCCCCCCCTCTCCCTGGAATAACTCAGACTTCGGAGTGATCACACAACTTTAGGTTATGTGCTCCCCCCCCCTCTCCCCCTCTCTCCCTTTCACTATACTCTCTCTCTCGCCCCCCCCCCCTCCTCCGTCACTCTTGCTCGCTAGGGTGTTCTCTCTCTCTCTCTCTCTCTTACTCTCTGTCTCTCTCTTATTATTACTCTCTCTCTCTCCTTCTCTCCTTCATTAACACACACACACACACACACACACACACACACACACACACACACACACACACACACACACACACACACACACATTATCCAGCTCCTTTATGAACGTCCTACGCAATCTCTTCAAATCTCTTCTCTCTTGATTTTTCTTTTGCCCATTTCTCACTTGCTTTATTGCTTTTGTTTAATTTGCGTATGTAATATATTTGTTCATGTTTTCTTGTTTTATTTGACCCTCGTATCACTTTAATTAGTGTTTTATTTACTATCCTCTCCATATATTGACACTTCTCTATTTTTCTATTTTTAACCCCTTTTGTACTGGCGACGTCTTTTGAATTTTATTATGGCTACATTTAGACGATTTTGTGCAGTTTATGAAGGCTCTGTGGTAGTGAAATGGGTTAAGTAACATTGTTCGAATCCTATTAATAGCTGGAGGCCCTTTTCAAGTCGAACAAATATAGAGTTTTTATGTGTATTTTCATCTCATTATATGAATTTGTCCTCTACCAGTGGGTGTTACTTTTAACCCCGTAATGCCGGTATCACACGAGCGCTTTTTCCCTCAACATTTATACTCAACACTGGTCTGGCAGCTTATGAGGTTAACATACAATATTTCGGTCGCTTAAATTCATATATCATCAGTCTAGTTTCTGATACCAGTGCATAATATTCCAGAAATGTTGCCAGAAAAAATGTTGATCATCGAATGTTGACTATAAAAGCTCTCGTGTGATACCAGCTTAAGGATTAGGTCACGTGTTGACAGTTTATTCTGGTTATTACTAGATGATTTTAATTGGTCTAGGAATAACTTGTGGGAGCTGTTAATTTAAGGGAGCCCAACTCGTTTGTTTTTCTCTCTCTCCCTTTCTCTCTGGGTTGTATCCATTCGGCCCCTTTCAGCCTACTGTTTTAAGAAGTTTATCCCCATTCAGGTGTTGAAATTCTACCGCTCGCCAGCATATGTTTTTAAATGTTTTTGACAGCAGGCTAAATTTGTACATTTTTCGATAGAAAAATATCTCCGGCGAAGCCGGATTTCTTCATACAATGCTGGCTCGCTATCGCTCGCCAGGAAGAAATTGACACCTGGATGGGGATAAACGTCTTAAAACTGTTGGCTGAATGGGACCGAATGGATACAAGCCAGAGAAAGAGAGAGAAAAAGCAGGTCACCCCCCCTTAATTGAGGTAGTACTTACCCCCATTGACTCCTAGAGACCCTTTCTAAGTTGCATAACATCGTCTAATGATGACCAGAAGAAAGTGTAAAAATGCGTCCTCAAATACTGAAGAAGTGGAGTTTAAAGCCGGTATCACACGAGCGCTTTTATAGTCAACATTTATCCTCAACACTGGTCTGGCTGCTTATGAGGTACCGGTACACATTTTAAGGGGGGGATGGGCCGGGTTTCTGGATCACTTTCTCCCTCATGTTTAGCC
>CM064542.1:35819403-35821903 GCA_032716605.1 Paralithodes platypus
GTGTGATTTCTGTTGTTGTTATCTCGTGTAAGAAGAGTCTGTTCTACTTGGAACAAACTGCCTTCAGCATTTATAAATAGATATTTAATCGTGTATCCCTCTTAGAATCGATGACGCACTTCTTGTCTGTGTTTGTTGGCTATTGTTAGACGATTGTAGTCAGATTAGGAAGGGTATATGGAACTCAGAGGGTTAATTGAAATAATCTTTATCATTTTCATTCCCACAAGTCCTTCCTAAGCTGTATAAAGTCGTTTAATAATAGCCAGAAGCAATACTATAATGCGTCATGATCCTCAAGGGGTTAATTGCACACACTGAAATGGTCCACTTCTTCACAATCTTTCGTCGTACCTACAATTTCTCCTTGGATTGTGATGGTACGCAAGGTCTCTGAGATGCTGACTATTCCTTGTAACTCTCTCACTCACACTCTCTCTCTCTCTCTCTCTCTCTCTCTCTCTCTCTCTCTCTCTCTCTCTCTCTCTCTCTCTCTCTCTCTCTCTCTCTCTCTTGCCCACTCTGAACCACTGTTTGGACACTTGATCCTCGGTGTTTTGGAGGACAAGCAGCCTAGAGGGGTCACTGGATCTGTTGTTGCTTGATTTCCTTTGTACTCTCTCTCTCTCTCGCTAACACTATTTTGGTATTTTGATAGAATTTATAGTATTTTTTATAGAATTTTGATCTATTTTTGCAAGCTGGGGAGAAATTGCCTTGCTGCTGCTATCTTAATTACTCAGCTATGTCAACGTTGTCTAACCAAATATGTTGTTAATTACGAAAAACCCTGGCAATAATGCGATGCAGAGACATGGTAGTTTCATATTTTCCCATTAGCTGTCGAGAAAATGTAATGAGCTGCAATGGAAGTCAAGTATCCGCCACGTTAAGGGGAGATGGGCCGTTTTTTCTGGTCCCCTTTCTCCCTCGTGTCTAGCCCCATTATTTTGTTTACATTTGAAGACGTTCGGCCCATTAGTTTGGCGATTTTAACACCTATAGCTCCATTTCAGTGTCAATTTTAAGACCTATCGTGCCATTTAGGTGTCGATTTTTTCCTGGCGAGCGATAGCGAGCCTGTAATAATAAGAGGAACACATTTATTTTGAGGGAGAAGGGGGGGGGGGTGTCTAGGGGGTGTTTTTATAAGTTTGAAGGAGGTCTAGCGAGGAAACTAAAATATTAATTAATAAATTAATTAAGGGGAGACGAGCCGTTTGTTTGGTCATCCATTTATTTATTTCTTAGTTTCCTCACTAGACCTCCATCAAGCTTTAAAAAAAAAAATAGACCCCCCTTTCAAGATAAATTTGTACATTTTTCGATAGAAAAATGTGCCGGCCGAAGGCCGGTTCCTCTTAAAAGTTCCGGCTCGCTATCGCTCGCCAGGAAAAGATCGAAACATAAATGGCACGAAAGGTCCTAATATTGACAAAGAAATGGGGCGAAAGGTGTTAAAATCGCCAAACTAATGGGCCGAACGTCTTTTAATCTCAAAACAAATGGGGCTTAACACGAGGGAGAAAGGGGACCAGAGGAACGACTCGTCTCCCCTTAGCCTAATTGACCAAAGCAACAGCCACGAGCCCCTTAAAATAAAGCGTGTATAGTTCACGTTATATCAAGATTAATTAACCCTCTGAGGATCATGACTCTTTTTGACAGTTTAATTTTGCTATTCTTAGACGATTCTATTCAGATTAGGAAGTGTATGTGGAAGTCAGAGGGTTAATTGAGACAGCCTTTACCCTGACTTCTATATTATACCCTTCCTAATCTTAATAAAATCATCCACTAATAACCAGAAGAAACTGACGCCAAATACCCTTCCTAATCTAAACAAAATCGTCTAATAATAGCCAGAATAAACGGCCCCAAAGCGTCCTTATCTTCGAGGGGTTAAACGGGTTACCGGGGGATAGTGCCACGCGCTGGAAGGATTAAGGGGGCCCCTTCTCCCTCATGTTTAGCCCCAGTAGTTTTCAGATTTTAAGATGTTTTTCCCATTAGTTTGGCGAGTATAAGACCTTTCACCCCATTTCTTTGTCAATATTTAGACCTTGCGTGCAATTTAGGTGTACCGTAGATTTCTTCCTGGCAAGCGATAGCGAGCCTGTAATATAATAGTAATCTGCCTCTGGCCTAGACATTTTTCTATCTTGGCGATGTTCCTATTAAATTTGATGGAGGACTAGGGAGGAAACTAAAATAATAATTATAAAGATAAAATTATAAGCATATAGATACCCCCCCCCCCTCAATTCAAATTTATTAAGGACGTAAACAATAAACTATGTGAAGAAAATGTTGGCTGGTGTGACCTAGTGTGCCCGTGTGTGTGTGTGTAGGTAGGAGGCTAAATTGTTGTTGAATTATGCTGCCAGGGAGCCTCTTCGTACCCTTCTCTTTCTCTCTCGTACTCTCGCTCTCTCTTACTCTCGCTCTCTCTTTCTCTTGCTCTCTCTCTCGCTCTCTCTTTCTCTCTCTCTCTCTCTCT
>CM064542.1:35826903-35830407 GCA_032716605.1 Paralithodes platypus
CTCTGGATATCCATCAAGCTTAAGATTACACCCCCTTGAGCCCCTTTCAAGATAAATTTGTACATTTTTCGGTAGAAAAATGTCCCGGCTGGAAGCCGGTTTCTCTTAAATTACAGGCTCGCTGTCGCTCGCCAGGATAAAATCGACACGTAAATGGCACGAAAGGTCTTAAAATTGACAGAAATGGGTCGAAGGTTCTTAAAATCGTCAAAATAATGGGGCGAACGTCTTAACATTAGAAAAGCAATGGGGCTAAACATGAGGGAGAAAGGAGTCAAGAAAAAAATCCCTCAAGTGGATATCTTCCCTTAACAGCAGAATTAGAACTTTTCAAATTTTTACTAAAATTAAAGTTTTAGTCTTGCAAATAGAAATTACCTATTCGCTATTAAACTTTTATTTGTGACCAACACTATAATTAAAATTATTAAAACTAATAGTTAGCTTAATTTATCCTTGATCGAAACTAGAACTTAGAATATCTGACACAGAACTGGAATGAGCTCTTTTGTAATTATACTCCACACCATCTAACTTGACAGTTGAGTTACGTCTACAGCTTGCTACCAGAATTTTGTCCCAAGAAGTGTCAAGTAGTCTGGAGTCTACCTGGAGTTGTTTCGGCCACCTCAGCGGCCTCGGCGAGAGTTGCTCCCCCCGAGTATGTTTGCTGCCGGTGCTTGATGCAGCAGGCTATTCGAAAGGGCAGCTCTCACTCCCGCGAAGCATGGCTGATCAGGCACCGACTTTAGATGGTTGTCCAAGGCTTTCTTGAATACTTCCGTTGGCACGTCCATCAGGTTTCTCACGTTCTCTGGCACCATCTGTGAATGGAATCTTTAGTCTTAAAACCCAAACTAGATATAGAGAATAAGTAAGTTCTAGCAGCATTTGTGACGTGTGTATAACTTATCTCTCGACCCAGAGGTGCCATTAGCAAGATTTATTATTCCCTTCGGCACGATGACGCCTTGTTTACCTTTTATTGTGGCTAACATTAGATCATTTTCTGCTGTTTGTGAAGGTTCTAGTTATTCAGATGGTTTCTTCTGACAGTGTTTATCCCTCGAAGTAGATTATAAGCTAAAGAAAATCGTTTGCCGGTAGTTGGAAAAAGACGAGCATTTAATCATCGTGCTGAAGGGGTTATACATATATTTGTGAGAGAGACTATCTTCTATTTCAAGTAAGTAGTCCAAAACTCTTGTACATTAACCTTTATAACTCACAAACGACTAGTCATCGAGCAAATATTTGTACCATTTGGGAAGGGTTAGCCAGGGTATAGGTGTGAACATTTACAGGCCATTTGCTCCTGCCCTTTTTGAGTTATTGAAGTTATGGTTCACTCTTTCTGGCCTACCTATTTGGAACAGAGTATAGTGTGCTGGTTGATGATAAAGACTGCATGTATATATATTATGGATATGTTGGTGTTTGTGTTGGTGATCGGTGGAGTGCATTGTCCGCGCCTCACCCCAGCCAGTGTAGTTAGTATGGTAATAGTGTTGACTTCCGGTCTACGGTACACACTCACGCGCGCACACACGCATACACACACACACACACGCAACACACACACACACACACGCCTCTGTCTACTGAACATATACACATGTAGCACACGCACGCGCGTGCACTCGTGCAGACACCCACACTCACAAACAGTTGTATAAGGAGAATTGAGACACATTATATACAGTAGAAGGTATGCTGTCTACCTTACTGTGTATTGTATAGTGCACATGAAGCTGCGAATATATAACAAGGCTTAGGAAATGGTACTGACCTAAAAGTGTCTTTACACTGACCGTCCTGCATGTTGTTTAACATTTACGTCTGTTTCACGTCAGATTGTTATGTCTTTCGAGGTATACAACCTCGATGATGTAACGATTACCTTGGCTTGTTTTGAATCCACGAGTTTAGTTTGATCCCAGCCGGGTCCGACCAGTGTCAATATATTTACGTATTTATCCACCACTTTGTATAATTGTATAACATTATCATTTATAACCCCTTCTGTACCGGCACCGTACTTTTAACTGAAGCTCAAGAGGAGAAGCTTTTATGATTTTCAGGCTGGGGCAGTGACATGGTATAGATAGATTGTAGTCGTATGTGAGAATCTACGTAAAAGATAATCGGATTTGAGTTTGAACCCAGCCAGGCCACTGTAGGAGTCTTAACGGGAGATTTATATTAGATTTGTTTATTTATTTATTATTTATTTTATTATTATTATTATTATTATTATTATTATTATTATTATTATTATTATTATTAGGGGTTCCAGCCTACGGCGGGGACCATCTATTGTAATTGTTGAAATTATTATTTGTCTTCTTATTCTTACACACGGTCTTGTACTCAATAACTCCGGAACCGTTTGTCGGATCGGGACCAAAATTGGGCAACTTTTGATATGCTAAACATCTAAAATGTAATTGTAATATGGCTAATTGCAACAGTACTGATAACTTTACCTTTACTGTTGTTGTATTAGTTGACCTCCATGTACCAGTGATGATGCTTGACCTAGATATCCATAGTTTAGAGTGCTGGATGATTGACATAGGAAATAGCTACACCAGGACGTCCTGCTCTACTGCGGTTAGGGGAATCAACCACGCAACAATATTACCCATTCAGTACCGGTCACGTTCTTTGCATTATATTCTGGCAACTATTGAGCGATTTTATTCAGCTTAGGAAGGGCGTCTACTCATTAAAAGGCTACATATTATCTCAATTTGTATTCTTTTAGCTTCCATATATCCTTCCGAAGCTTCATAAATTAGTCTCAATGTAGCTGCAATCAAATAAATACTACGTCACTGGTACTGAAAGGGTTAAAGGGAATGATGGAAAGTCGTCAATCTATGTCGGTAGTGACGTAATCAAAGCATTATGCTCTCAGTCGTTGCCCTTGCCATAATCTATGTTGGTAGTGACGTAATCAAAGCATTATGCTCTCAGTCGTTGCCCTTGCCATAATCTATGTTGGTAGTGACGTAATCAAAGCATTATGCTCTCAGTCGTTGCCCTTGCCATAATCTATGTTGGTAGTGGACGTAATCCAAAACATTATGCTCTCAGTCGTTGGCCACTTTGCCATAATCTATGTTGGTAGTGACGTAATCAAAGCATTATGGCTCATCAGTCGTTGCCCTTGCCATAATCTATGTTGGTAGTGACGTAATCAAAGCATTATGCTCTCAGTCGTTGCCCTTGCCATAATCTATGTTGGTAGTGACGTAATCAAAACATTATGCTCTCAGTCGTTGCCCTTGCCATAATCTATGTTGGTAGTGACGTAATCAAAACATTGCCTCTCAGTCGTTGCCCTTGCAATAATCTATGTTGGTAGTTGACGTAATCAAACGCCATTATTGCTCTCAGGTCGTTTATCCCTTGCCATAATCTATGTTGGTAGTGACGTAATCAACGCATTATGCTCTCAGTCGTTGCCCTTGCCCATAATGATCATCGAGGGAAGCTACG
>CM064542.1:35830507-35840507 GCA_032716605.1 Paralithodes platypus
CACGAAGGGGTCTTAAGAAGAAAGACAAGAAAAGTGAAGAGAAAAGAAGTGAAGATAAGACAAGTGAACAGAAGAAAGAGAAGTGAAGAGAAGAAATTGAAGATGAAAAAAAAGAAAAGTGAAGAGAATAAAGATAAGAGAAGAAAGAGAAGTGAAGAAAAGACAAGTGAACAGAAGTAAGAGAAGTGAAGAAAGAGAAGAAAGTGAAGATAAGAGAAGAAAGATAGAGAAAAGAAGAGAAGAAAGAGAGAAGTGAAGAGAAGAAAGAGAGAAGTGAACAGAAGACAAGTGAACAGAAGAAAGAGAAGAGAAGTGAATAGAAGAAAGAGATGAGAAGAGAAGAGAAGAGAAGAGAAGAGAAGAGAAGAGAAGCGAAGAAAAGAAAAGTGAAGAGAAGAGAAGAAAGAGGGAGAAGAAACAAAAAGCCAACCACAAGCGAAAAGGGAGCCTCCATCCTTCCATCACCAATCCAATACCGTGGAGTGAAGCAGCGAGCCTGTTGTGTGTATGTCCCGATAAACGAGTCTTCCCTCAACAACAACAACAACAACAACAACAACAACAACAACAACAACAACAACAACAACAACAACAACTCCATCTTCTCGTATACCCACACCCATTACTCACCCATTCAACTTTGTAGGGGAGAGGATGGGTTTTTTCTGGCCCCCCCCCCCCCTCCTCTCCTTCTCCCTCATGTTTAGCCCTATTAGTTTAAAGATTTTAAGACCTACGGCCCATTAGTTTGGTGTTTGTAAGACCTTTCGCTCCATTTTCGTTGTAGCGAGCCTGTAATTTAGGAGGAACCGGCATTTTTTACCGAAAAATTTACAAATTAATTTCGAAGGGGGGTCTGGGGGGTGGGGGGACGGTATGTTAAGATTGATAGAGGTCCAGATTATCCAATTTAGCATATATATATATATAACTCGCACCGATACTATTTCCGAAAAACCTCTGCATAATTTTTCCCTTGTTCAAACTTCAACCCTCTTCAGTTTCCAGCCCCACCTGCAGATAATAGGCCAGAATATCGAGAATTGATCAGGTTTAGGGGAGCTGGGCCGGTTTTTTGGTCTATTAATTCGTGTATTCCTTTATTTCTTAGTTTCCTCGCTAGACCTCCATCAAGCTTAGAAAAATACCCCTAGACTCCCCTTCAAGATAAATTTGTAAATTTTTCGGATGTCCTGGCCGAAGGCTGGTTCCTCCTAACATTTCAGGCTCGCTATCGTTCGCCAGGAAAAATTCGACACCTAAATGGCACGAACGGTCTAAAATTGACAACGAAATGGGGCGAAAGGTGTTAAAATCGACAAACTAATGGGCCGAACGTCATAAAATCTGAAAACTAGTGGGGTTAGGAAGAAAGGGGGCCAGAAAACCGACCCATCTCCCCTTAAAGTCATATGGTACCGGTAGTACGGTAGGCCTGTATATTTATAGAGCGGGCTAGGTTTAGTGGGAGGTAGTTCCTTTTTGGACCCTCTTTTCCCTCATGTTTGTCCCCATTAATTTTGAGATTTTAAGACGTTCGCTTCATTACTGTAGGGGTTTTGAGACCTGTTATGTCATATTTTAGATGTCGATTTTCTCCTGGCGAGCGATAGCGAACCTGTAATTATTGGAGGAATAGGGCTTCGGCCGATGGTTATAGTTCTGTTCGAGTTACCGGTATATAAAGAGGTTAGTGGTCAAGATTTCTAGCCAAATTATATTGAATAGACTCTCACTATAAAAGAGCCCGATCTATGCAGTATCTTCTTGTAGTGCATGAATAGTCTTTATGAGGAGGCAGGAAACGAACCCTTGACAACTGGGTGAAAGATCGGTGGGAGAGAGAGTGTGAGGGAGGGGGGGGGGGGGAGAGTAACAGAGAGAGAGAGAGGGGGGAGAGTAAGAGAGAGAGAGAGGGGGGAGAGTAACAGAGAGAGAAAGAGGGGCGGGATAGTAACAGAGAGAGAGAGGGGGGGGGGGAGAGTAACAGAGAGAAAGAGAGAGAAAGAGGGGCGGGATAGTAACAGAGAGAGAGAGAGAGAGAGAGAGAGAGAGAGAGAGAGAGATGGTAATATATATATATATAATAGCTTAACAATTCAGATGGCCACAATGTTACAAGATCGTGTTTTAGCAGTTAAGAAATATACATATATTAGTTGTATGTATATTTATATATTTTGAATTTTAGATATGTGAGTGTGATAATTATAAACACGTAAATTGAAAACAAATTAGTATTTGGACAAAGATATAATTATGTGAAGGATGATGATTGTTGAATTACTTAATTTTGTTAATTTTCTGTGTTATTTATGCTTGTTTTCTTTCCACAGGTAAGGTGTAAGAGGAGACAGGTGTGAGGAGGTAGGTACTTAGAAGGTTACATAGGTTACAAGGTTACATAGATACACAGATTGCACAGATCGTGCGGTCCCTATTAGGCAGTCCGGACTTAATGCTAAAATATAAATTGCTACAAAGTGGAAGGCATGGATAGGAAAGCAGAAAGCTTTTTCCCCACCCACCACTCTCTCCGACCATTGGTCGGCATAACATTTAGTTGGAGAAAAAAAGTCCCCCAGCAGAATGAGAAAAGTTTCTACTGGGAAATTCTTAGTAAAGTTGAGAAATATTGTATACTACTGATGTGGGTTTTTTTTTTTTTTTTTTTTTATATATATATAATTTCAACCTCCTCAACATGAATGTCTAGACTTCTTTTGAATGTGTCAATTGACTTACATTGTACCACTTTCTCTGACAATTTTTTCAACTCGTTAACCACACTGTAGGTGAAGAAGTGCTTTGTGACATCGAGATTCGCCCTCCTGGTTTTTATTTTCATTCCATTTCCCCGAGTTAATGAACTATTATTGATTTTGAAAAGTTAATCTATATCAATTTTGTCAAAGCCCTTTAATATCTTGAAACACTCGATTAATTGACCTCGCAATCTTCTTTTCTTAAGAGAAATCAAATTTGTTTTTAAATCTTTCATATGATTTATTTCTTAGTGACGGTATCAACTTTGTTGCTCTACGCTGCACCGACTTGAGTTTCTCAATGTCCTTGTTCAGAAAAGGAGACCAAAAATTCTCGCCTTATTCAAGATGGGGCCTCACTATGCCTTTAAATATCACTACTATAATTTTCTCATTTTTATAAGTAAAATTTCTTTTAATATATCCCAATGCTTGATTGGCCTTCTTCGCAGCTGCTGCACATTGATCTGAGTTCTTTAGGTTTTCAGATATAAGAACCCCCAGATCTTTAACTAATGCATTTGTTTTGATTAGTCGGCCTTTCATCTTGTATTCATATTTTTTTGTTTTTATTACTTATTTGTAAGACCTGGCATTTGTCAACATTGAATGGCATCTGCCATTTTTCTGACCACTCAACTATTTTATTTGAATCAGATTGCAGTTTATTTCTGTCTTCTTCGGTTATCACTGAATTTCCTATCTTTGTGTCACCAGCGAACTTTGAGATAGTATTATTTAGTTCTACATCGATGTCATTTGTATAGATAAAAAACAAAATTGGCCTCAGGACCAATCCCTGAGGCACTCCACTATGAACTGGCTCTCACTCAGATTCTACTCCATGTATCGCAACTCTCTGCCTCCTGTTTGTCAGCCAGCTTCTTATCCATGCATGAATTTTTCCTTTAATGCCTAAGGGGAGGTGTGGTGGAGTGGTCATGCCACTGGATTGGTAATCCAATGGACCCGGGTTCAAATCCAGATATGTCAATGGGAAGATATTATTGGGATTGAATTTTTGCTGTACCTAGTATCAGTGCATTACCACAAAGCCCACCGAAATGCCAAAAAAATACCCTCATTGTTCCCTGATTAAATAACACTGTATGAATATTCCCATATTCAAAATATGTTACAGGGGGACAATGCCTAGTGAGTTCACTGCTCAATAGGTGGCGTTCTGAGAGTGAGGGTCTGAGTCTGGAGGGTGAGACGGTGAAGCACTTGAGCGAAGCAACCAGCCGCTTCAGAGATGGAGCTGCTTCGAGCCATGATGGATGCTTTACAGGTCTCACTCCCCAGACTGGAACAAGACCTCACGGGCTTCACCGTGTTGAGCGGTGGAATGTACAGGCTCTCAGCCTATGCCCGAGAGGGAGTAGTTGGAATATAGAAAAAAAAAAAAAAAAAAAAAAAAACACATTTCCAATTTATTCAACAATTTTCCATGTGGTACTTTATCGAAAGCCTTCTGGAAATCCAAGTAAATTATGCCTAATGATTTTGTTGAGTCGTTATATGTAAATAGTTTATTATACAATTCAATCGAATTTGATAGGCATGACACTGGATCTAAAGTCATGTTGGCTATCTCTGATCAACTTGTTTAACTCTAGATAATTTACTATTTTGAGAGAGAGAGAGAGAGAGAGAGAGAGAGAGAGAGAGAGAGAGAGAGAGAGAGAGAGAACTAACATAAATAATCATATGATGCACAGAAAAAGATAACTGGTAAATATTGAGAGCAGGAATAAAAGACGAGGAGTAGGGAAATGAAGAAGGACGTATAAGAAGAATGGTAAGAAAGAATCGGAAGAGGAGAAGGGTAATTAAGAAGGAAGGGAGAGACGAATAAGAAGACAAAAATAAGAAAATCGAAAGAGGAGGAAGGAAATTGAGAAGGAAGGAAGAGGAATATAAGAAGAAAAAAATAAGAACAGCGGAAGAGGAGGAGGGTAATTAAGAAGGAAGGAACAGGAGTATAAGAAGACAAAAATAAGAAAAGCGAAAGAGGAGGAAGGAAATTAAGAAGGAAGGAAGAGAAGTATTAAGATAAAAATAAGACAAAAATGGAAGAGGGGGAAGGGAATTAAGAAAGAAGGAAGAGAAGTATAAGAATAAATAAAGAAAGAAGGAGAAGAGGGGGAAGGAAATTAAGAAGGAAGGAAGAGAGAAATAATAATAATAAAGAAGCAGAAGAGGAGGAAGGAAATTAAGAAGGTAATTAGTAGAATGAAGGAAGGGGAGTAAAGAGAGGAATGTGTACGACGGAGAAAAAATAGCAACACGAATTTGAGCGAGAATTCGTGAGAATGTTCGTGGCCAAAATGAAGAGGAATGGGGGAAGCAGCTGAGAGAGAGAGAGAGAGAGAGAGAGAGAGAGAGAGAGAGAGAGAGAGAGAGAGAGAGAGAGAGAGAGAGAGAGATATAAATAGATCGAGAGAGAGAGAGGGTGTGTGTGTGTGTATAAGAGTGAGTGAGTGTGTGTTTGTGTTTTTTGTTGGGCGAATAAGGATCCAGAGAAATAGAAGAAGGTAAATGAAAGAGAGAGAAAGTGTGTGTGTGTGTGTGTGTGTGTGTGTGTGTGTGTGTGTGTGTGTGTGTGTGTGTGTGTGTTAGGGGAGAAAGAAAGAAAGAAAGAGAAATGGAGAGTGGTAATAGATATTGGAGATCATGCACCAAAACAAGATAGGGTGACAATTAACCTGATGTATGGCGTAAGTGAACCAGTAAAAGAGAGAGAGAGAGAGAGAGAGAGAGAGAGAGAGAGAGAGAGAGAGAGAGAGAGAGAGAGAGAGAGAGAGAGAGAGAGAGGTTAAGGAGGGATATATTAGGTTAGTGTAACATCATTGTCGTTGTTGTTCTTGGGTTAGGCTTGAAAGGAGAGGCAGAAGACGGTTAGGCAGAAGTGGATTACTGGCAAGTAAAAGTGGATGAGTACAGAGAGTAAAACAGTTACAAGGAGTTACAAGGAATAGTTAGTATCTCAAAGCCCTTGCGGTCCATTATGAGGAGATACTCGAAGTGGAAGGAGAGAGAGACTGTTTAGTGCACTACACTCATTACAGAGTGCAAAATACTATCTACTCTCTTCTTGAACTGCTCTACTGAAGAACTGTTTACAACTTCGGAGGGAAGTTTGTTCCAGGTAGAACAGAAGTTATATGTGAAAAAGTTCCACATATACTGGTGCTGAACCTTTTCAATTCTAATTTCCAGCCATGGTTGCGTGTTGTATTCATATTGAGGCTAACATTTTTGCTATAATCCACATTGTCAAACCCATTAAGTATTTTAAAAACTTTAATGAGTTGACCTCGTAGTCTGCGTGTCTCCAACAGGAAGAGATCAAGAGCTCTCAACCGGTCCTCATAGCTCATTCTGCTAAGCGATGGAATAAGCTTTGTAGCCCTAGCTTGTACTCTTTCCAGTTAGAGAATGAGAGATAGATTGAGAGAGAGAGTGAGTGTGTGTGTGTGTGTGAGAAAGAAAGAGAGAGAGAGAGAGAGTGTGTGTGTGTGAGAGAGAGAGAGTGAGAGTGAGAGAGAGTTAGAAAGAGAAAGGGGGTGGTATTGAATTAAATTAGGTTAGTGTATCATCATCGCCATTGTTGTTGTGGAGTTAGGCTTGAAGGGATAGGTTGACGAGGGTTATACAAAGGAAAGCAAGCAACAACATACCTAATGGTCCTTACTAGGCTACTTAATTAGAAACCAATAGAAAATGGCACAACAATGAACTTAAGGGGGTACTGCTCGTTTTTTGGGTCGAACTTTGTATATATTCCTTTACCTTTTGGCTTCCTCGCTAGACCTCCATCAAGCTTAGAAAAACAACCCCTAGATAAATTTGTACATTTTTCGGTAGAAAAATTTCCAAGCCAAAAGCCAGTTCTCCTAAAATTAGAGGCTCGCTTTCGCTCGCCAGGAAAAGATCGACACCTAAAGGGCACGAAAGGTTTTAATATTGACAAAAAACATGAGATGAAAGGTCTCAAAATCGCCAAACTTACGGAACGAACGTCTTAAAACCTCAAAACTAATATGCTAAACATGAGGGAGAAGGGGGTTCAGAAAAAGTGAGTAGTATCCCCTCAAGGGCTTCACCTCCAGAGAGACTGTGGTCCAGATAACCAAATTATAATACGGTGTTGTGAGTGATACCGGTACTGAGAGGGTCACATTTTTTTTTTTTTTTTTTTTTTTTTTTCTGACACACACGCAGTCAGTCGTGGATCAAGGGGAGGTATTTAGTTTGGTCCCTAGATATCCATTAAGCTTAAGATTACACCCCCTTGAGCCCCTTTCAAGATAAATTTGTACATTTTTCGGTAGAAAAATTTCCCGGCTGAAAGCCGGTTGCTCTTAAATTACAGGCTCGCTATCGCTCGCCAGGATAAAATCGACACCTAAATTGCACGAAAGGTCTTAAAATTGACAGAAATGGGTTGAAAGTTCTTAAAATCATCAAAATAATGGGGCGAACGTCTTAGAATTAGAAAAGCAATGGGGCTAAACATGAGGGAGAAAGGAGTCCAGAAAAAATCTCTCAAGTGGATATCTCCCCTTAACACCTTCAGTACCGGTGACGATCTTTTCATTATATTCCAGCCATTATTAGACGAATTTATGCCGCTTAGGTGGGACGTGTAGCAATTGAGAGGCTTCAGACGATCCAAATTAACCCCTCTAACTACCAAAGAACCTTCCTAAGCTGCGTAAAATCGTCTAAACTTAGCCGAAATCATACAACATAGAATCCCCGGTAGCGAAAGGATGCATGGCACGATATTTATCAAGGCGATATTTAAAAATCTATACTCTATGGCGCTGCAACATTTCTAGGCAATTTAGGAAGAAGTGGATTACTGGCAAGTTGATGAGTGGTGAGAGTTATAACAGAGATGGTCAGATATGTAGATGATAATGTTATGGTCAGAGAAGGACAGACTGAGGCTGGGTGAGAGAGAGAGTGAGTGAGTGAGTGAGAGTTATAACAGAGATGGTCAGATATGTAGATGATGTTATAGTCAGAGAAGGACAGACTGAGGCTGGGTGAGAGAGAGAGAGTGAGTGAGTGAGTGAGTGAGTGAGTGAGAGTTATAACAGAGATGGTCAGATATGTAGATGATAATGTTATAGTCAGAGAAGGACAAACTGAGGCTGGGAGAGTGAGTGAGTGAGTGAGTGAGAGTTATAACAGAGATGGTCAGATATGTAAATGATAATGTTATAGTCAGAGAAGGACAGACTGAGGCTGGGTGAGAGAGAGAGAGAGAGAGTGAGTGAGTGAGAGTGAGAGTTATAACAGAGATGGTCAGATATGTAGATGATAATGTTATAGTCAGAGAAGGACAGACTGAGGCTGGGTGAGAGAGAGAGTGAGTGAGTGAGTGAATGAGTGAGTGAGTGAGAGTTATAACAGAGATGGTCAGATATGTAGATGATAATGTTATAGTCAGAGAAGGACAGACTGAGGCTGGGTGAGAGAGAGAGAGAGAGAGTGAGTGAGTGAGTGAGTTATAACAGAGATGGTCAGATATGTAGATGATCATGTTATAGTCAGAGAAGGACAGACTGAGGCTGAGTGAGAGAGAGAGAGAGAGAGGGAGTGAGTGAGTGAGTGACAGTAGGCCGGGTCATTTACTGAGGCCGGGGTATCTTGCCCACCATCTCTGATCGACCAGCCCAAGGTCGAATCTGGTTAATGGGGAGGGTTTATTTATCGATAGATTTATTTATTTATTGATCGATTTATTTATTTATTGATCGACATATTTATTGCTCGATTTATGTATTTATTGGTCGATATATTTATTTATTGGTCGATTTATAAATTTATTGGTCGATTTGTTTATTTATTGGTCCGTTTATGTATTTATTGATCGATTTAATTATTTATTGGTCAATGTATTTATGTATTGGTCGATGTATTTATTTATTGGTCGATTTATTTATGTATTGGTCGATTTATATATTTACTGGTCGATTTATATATTTACTGGTCGATTTATATATTTATTGGTCGATTTATATATTTACTGGTCGATTTATATATTTATTGGTCGATTTTTTATATTTTTTGGTCGATTTATTTATGTATTGGTCGATTTATTTATTTATTGCTCGATTTATTTATTTATTGCTCGATTTATTTATTTATTGCTCGATTTATTTATTTATTGGTCGATTTATTTATTTATTGGTCGATTTATTTATTTATTGCTCGATTTATTCATTTATTGGTCGTTATATTTATTGATGGGTCGATTTATTAATATATTGGTCGATTTATTTATTTATTGGTAGATTTATTTATTTATTGGTCGATTTATTTATTTATTTATTGCTCGATTTATTCATTTATTGGTCGTTATATTTATTGATGGGTCGATTTATTAATATATTGGTCGATTTATTTATTTATTGGTAGATTTATTTATTTATTGGTCGATTTATTTATTTATTGATCGATTTGTATTTGTATTGGTCGATTTATTCATTTATTGGTCGTTATATTTATTGATGGGTCGATTTATTAATATATTGGTCGATTTATTAATATATTGGTCGATTTATTAATATATTGGTCGATTTATTTATTTATTGGTCGATTTATTTATTGGTCGATTTATTTATTGATCGATTTATTTATTGGTCGATTTATTTATTTATTGGTCGATTTATTCATTTATTGGTCGATTTATTTATTTAGTGATCGATTTATTTATTTATGGATCGATTTGTATTTGTATTGGTCGATTTATTTATTTATTGTTCGATTTATTTATTTATTGGTCTATATATTTATTTATTTGGCGTATTTATTTATTTTATGGTCCTTTATTTATTGTTTGGTCGATTTATTAATTTTTTAGTCGATTAAATAATATATTGGTCGATACACTTATTTATGGGTCGATATATTTATTAATTGGTCGATTTATTAATATATTGGTAGATTTATTTATTTATTGGTCAATATATTTATTGGTTAGGCCTACCGGTAATATATATTCACTGTTTTTTTTTTTTTTAGTTTCCTCTCTAAACCTCCATCAAGCTTAAAAACACATCCCCAAGGTCCCCCTTCTAGATTAAGTTGTACATTTTTCGGTAGAAAAAAGTCCAGGCCGAAGGCCGGTTCCTTCTATATTACAGGCTCGCTATTGCACGCCAGGAAAAAGTCGAAACCTGAATGGCACGAAAGGTCTTAACCCCTTCTGTACCGGC
>CM064542.1:35843007-36026882 GCA_032716605.1 Paralithodes platypus
AAATTTGTACATTTTTCGGTAGAAAAATTTCCCGGCCAAAGGCCGGTTCCTCTTAAATTACAGGCTCGCTATCGCTCGCCAGGATAAAATCGACACCTGAATTGCACGAAAGGTCTTAATATGGGGTGAAAGTTCTTAAAATCGCTAAACTAATGGGGCAAACGTTTTATAATATCAAAAGCAATGGGGCTAAACATGAGGGAGAAAGGGGTCAAGCAAAAAATCCCTCAAGTGGAGACCTCCCCTTAATCCTAACAAAATGTGCTACTAAGTGGAAGGTAAACAAACATATCTTCCTTAATCGGGTAGATGGGACTCGTCAGCCTTGGTCGGCAACTCATCTAGGGGAGACAACCTTATAAAAATCTGGGTGGATGGGACTCGTCAGCCTTGGTCGGCAACCTGTCTAGGGGAATAAACCTTATACAAATTACCGAAGGGCGACACGCTCATCGGTGCCACTTGCTTGTGGCGAACTCTACAATAGATAGTAAGGCTAGCAAAGCAGAAGGCTCTCTCCCCACCCACCAGAGAGAGAGAGAGAGAGAGAGAGAGAGAGAGAGAGAGAGAGAGATTGCATAGGGTGAGTTTATGATTCATAATTTAGTCAGTAAATCTGGGAGAGAGAGAGAGAGAAAGAGTATGATTGACAAGAGCCATAAAGGAGAGTGATTGTGAGGGAGGGAGGGAGGGAGAGAAGGAGGGAGGGAGGGAGGGAGGGAGGGAGGGAGGGAGGGAGGGAGGGACAGGCTGACCCAGTTGGGATTTGCGCTCTTTCTACCCGGGCTCGAAGAGAGGAAAGGAGGGGCGGGAGCTGGAGGGGGATGCAGGAGGATTTTGGGAGGATCTTTGGTGGGGGTGGGTGGGTGGGGTCGGTCTATGGTCCAAACGTTTTTTTGTCCCTCTCTTTCTCCCACCCAACCTGCATCCTACTAGCTCTCTCTCTCTTTCTCTCCCCAACCACCCACATTTACTGTACCCTGCCTACTCACCCTCCCTCCCCACCCACCCACCCTTTTCCCCACCCACCCATTCGTCCGTTTTCCATCTACTCATGCAACCCTTCAGTTCACTCAATCTGAAACATCTATCCATCCATCCTATTTTCACCCACCACAAGCTATGTACCCCCCCCCCCTCCCACACACACACACATGCCTATTTTCACCCACCTCCCACCGCCCATTTTCACCCACCACACACTATTTCACCCCCCACCCCGCCTACACGCCCACTATCTATTTTACCTCCATCAGCCACTGCCCATTTTCACCCACCACCAACTATTTACACCCACCACCCATTTTCACCCACCACCAACTATTTACACCCACCGCCCATTTTCACCCACCACAAACTATTTACACCCACCACCCATTTTCACCCACCACAAACTATTTACACCCAGCACCCACCGCCCATTTACACCCACCACCAACTATTTACACCCACCACCCATTTTCACCCACCACAAACTATTTACACCCACCACCCACCGCCCATTTTCACCCACCACCAACTATTTACACCCACCACCCATTTTCACCCACCACCAACTATTTACACCCACCACCCACCGCCCATTTACACCCACCACTAACTATTTTCTCCCCCGCCCACACGCCCACTGCCACCATTCTTTCACTCGCCTCAACATCAATATTTTTAGCCCACCGACTCGCACAAAAAGGAATATTGCATTTTCGTGTGTGTGTGTGTGTGTGTGTGTTCGTGAATTTGAAATTGAAATTGAATTTTTGTATTTAGCCATATAATATACAATACGGTACATATTTAATTACACATGTTGATGCTGGTTGAGCCTTTTGAGATTAGTCTCCTAAAAGACACCTAAATATTGCACATTATCCTCATTCTAACACAAATTAAGGGGAGGCAGACCGTTTTTCTGGACCCCCTTCTCCCTAATGTTTAGCCCAACTACTTTTAAGATTATAAGACGTTCGGCCCATTAGTTTGGCGATTTTAACACCATTCGCCCGATTTCGTTGTCAATTTTAAGACCTTTCGTGCCATTTAGGTGTCGATTTTTTCCTGACGAGCGATGGCGAGCCTGCAATTTTAAGAGGAAGCGGCCTTCGGCCGGGACATTTTTCTATCGAAAAATGTACAAATTTATCTTGAAGGAGGGTCTAGGCCTCTAGGGGGTGTTTTTCTAAGCTTGATGGAGGTCTAGGGAGGAAACTAAAAAAATATATGAATAAATGAATTACTAGACCAAAACAACGGTCTGCCTCCCCTTAAGAATATAGCACATGTAAGTTCAAGTGAACAATATGACTAAATATATGATTAATTATATGATTAATTTATGACTCAATAGTGTATCGAATCATTAATGAAATCTTACATAATTTGCTTAGGCATACATACTGTAATATGCAGTAGATATAGTACACACATATATAGAGTACCGGTACGGCAATTTGTTATGCTCAAACAAAACATCCAAATGTACATTAATGCATATTCATTATCAATTCATACATGACCTACATACATTCATGCGTGTGTGTGTAGTACGTGCGCGCGTGTGTGTGTGTGTGTGTGCGTGTGTGTGCGTGCATGCTGGAAATGTTCTATGCATGGAATCAAAATCCCAGGTTTCATGGATATTTCGCCATGATTCCAAACGATATTAAACAATCTCCTGCCACTCTATATGGCAATAATTCAATGTTTAGGTCAATGCCTGTTAAAGTTGAAGGGGCATTGTGGAGGGGGTTGGTATCAAGTTAAGGAGGGATGGACTGATTTTCCTGGGCCCCTTTCTCCCGCGTGCTTAGCCCCATTAGTTTTTAGATTTTAAGACGTTCAGCTCATCACTTTGGTGATTTTAAGAGCTTTCACCCCATTTCTTTGTCAATATTAAGACTTTTCGTGTCATTTAGGTGTCGATTATTTCCTGGCGAGCGATAGCAAGCCTGTAATTTAAGATAGATAGACTTTTATTCTGGTAACATTTATGGATTATTTATAGATAGATAGATAGATAGATAGACTTTTATTCTGGTAACATTTATGGATTATTTATAGATAGATAGATAGATAGATAGACTTTTATTCTGGTAACATTTATGGATTATTTATAGATAGATAGATAGATAGATAGACTTTTATTCTGATAACATTTATGGATTATTTATAGATAGATAGATAGATAGATAGATAGACTTTTATTCTGGTAACATTTATGGATTATTTATAGATAGATAGATAGATAGATAGACTTTTATTCTGGTAACATTTATGGATTATTTATAGATAGATAGATAGATAGATAGACTTTTATTCTGGTAACATTTATGGATTATTTATAGATAGATAGATAGATAGATAGACTTTTATTCTGGTAACATTTATGGATTATTTATAGATAGATAGATAGATAGATAGACTTTTATTCTGGTAACATTTATGGATTATTTATAGATAGATAGATAGATAGATAGACTTTTATTCTGGTAACATTTATGGATTATTTTGCGGGGTTGGGCTAAAAGTAAAGTCACACAAGGTTTTTTTTCGGCAATATTAGATGGGCACCTGTATTTTGGGCAATTTTGTGCTTTGTCTGTGTTTGTTCGCTGTTTTGTCTTGTGTTATGAGTTTTCCTGTTCTTACTCTGTCTTGAGTCGGCCACCCCCAAGAAAAAAAATAAAAAATAATAAAATAGAGGAAAAAAAATAGGAAAAGTGGGGATTGGGCCTGAGCATATACTGTAGATAGATAGATATAGACCTGTATTTTGGGCAATTTCTTGAAAGATTGAAGAATTCTTGTGAGTGGGTGGGATAAAGGTATGTAACTTTTTTTTGTTTGGGGGGGGGGGATGAATGTAATTGATTTCGGGGTCTGATGAATGATTGGTGCTTCTGAATGCTTGTTTGTTTGTGGGCGAACTGTTGTGCGTTCTTCTCCTGTCACCTATTTTTCCTTTCTCGGGTCTCTTGCTGATCCTCCCTACCCCTTATGGGAGTAAGGGCTGGCTACTTACTAACTGACTGTGATCCTACCGGGATTCGAACCTGGGTTACCACATACAGATCTTAAACACTTAATTCTTATGTGTTGATAGGTAGATATGAGCACATAAAAATTAAGTCAAGATACGTTATTTTCACTCGAACACAAAATCCCATCTTTGAGCTTGCCTATTATCGGTACATCAATTGTTTAACCCTTTGAGTACCAGCGACGTTTGTTATATATTATTCTAGATGTAATTAGACGATATTATGTAGCTTAGGAAGGATCTGTGGTAGTTTAAGGGTCGGTTGAGATAGTTTGTAGCCTTATTATTGCTAAAGGTCCTTCCTAAGATGAAGAAAATCGTCTAGTAGTTGCCAGAATATGATCAAAAGGACGTCCCTGGTACTGAATGGGTTAAAAGGATAGGGGGAGGGGGGGGGGGGGGGGTCAAGATGGCGGCTAGATTGTAAAATAGTTGACGTAACTTTTCCGGTTCTTAAGGGGAGATGGGTCGGTTTTCGGGTCACCTTTCTCCCGCATTCTTATCCCCATTAGTTTTGTGATTTTAAGATGTTTGCCCCATTAGTTTTTCGATTTTAAGACCTTTCGCTCCTTTTTTTTTTCAATATTAAGACTTTTCGTGTCATTCATGTGTCGATTTTTGTCCTGGCGAGCGATAGCGAGCCTGTAATTTATGAGGAACCAGCCGTTTTTTCTACCGAAAAATGTATAAATATCTTTTGAAGGGGGATCCCTTTTTTTTTTTTTTAAAGTTTGATGGATTTCTAGAGAGGAAACTAGAAAAATAATAAATATATGAAAAAATGGACCAAAAAGTGAACCATCCCCCCTTAATTCCCTCACGTTTACCCCCTCCTTCAAATTGTTCTCTCTCTCTCTCTCTCTCTCTCTCTCTCTCTCTCTCTCTCTCTCTCTCTCTCTCTCTCTCTCTCTCTCTCTCTCTCTCTCTCTCTCTCTCTCTCTCTCTCTCTCTCTCTCTCTCCATTCCCCCTTGTACTCGTGTCCTCCCGTGTCAGTGGCGGAAATTGTACGATCATCTTTTATGTGGGTCTGAACCCTTCGAAGAGTGTGACGCATTTCGACACTTTATTCTGGCTATCATTCGAAGATTTTGTGCAGTTTAGGAAGGATCTGTGGGATTTTTAAGGGTAAAGACTATCTCCAATTAACCCTCTGACTTGCATAAATACCCTAGGTATAAGTTATTTAGGAACACCTCATTCTTAACATTAATCCTCCATTACAAACCCCAATGCACTTGACTAAATTAATGAAAGCACATGGTCCTCCTGGGATTCGAACTCGGGACACCGTACCCAGACCCATCTAAACCATTAACCACCAACACAGAGTACAACATGAAATACAACAATATCCCCTCAGCCACTAATCAGGCTACAGCTGTTGTTACTTGTTTTCCTCTAGTATCCTTATGTACGGTAGCTTCTCTTTGTTACTGTTGTTACTTGCTTTCCCTCTATATTCCTTATGTAGCTTCTTGATTATGGTGTTACTCTCTATATTTCCTATGTAACCTCTCTCTGTGTTGTTACTTGCTCTCCTCTATATACTGTATCCTCTCTCTAAGGTGTTGTTACTTGCTTTCCTCTATATTCTGTAACCTCTGTGTTGTTACTTGCTTTCCTCTATATTTGGTAACCTCTGTGTTGTTACTTGCTTTCCTCTATATTCGGTAACCTCTGTTGTTACTTGCTTTCCTCTATATTCGGTAACCTCTCTGTGTTGTTACTTGCTTTCCTCTATTCGGTAACCTCTCTGTGTTGTTACTTGCTTTCCTCTATATTCGGTAACCTCTGTGTTGTTATTTGCTTTCCTCTATATTTGGCAACCTCTCTTTCTGTGTTGTTACTTGCTTTCCTCTATATTCTGTAACCTCTGTGTTGTTGTTACTTGCTTTCCTCTATATTATGTAACCTCTGTTGTTGTTACTTGCTTTCCTCCATATTCGGTATCCTCTCGTTTTTGTTAGGCCTACTTGCTTTCCTCTATATTCTGTAAACTCTGTTGTTGTTACTTGCTTTCCTCTATATTCTGTAAACTCTGTTGTTGTTACTTGCTTTCCTCTATATTCTATAAACTCTCTGTTGTTGTTACTTGCTTTCCTCTATATTCTGTAAACTCTGTTGTTGTTACTTGCTTTCCTCTATATTATGTAAACTCTGTTGTTGTTACTTGCTTTCCTCTATATTCTGTATCCTCTCTGCGGTGTTTTTACTTGCTTTCCTCTATATTATGTAACCTATTTGTTGTTAATTACTTTCCTCTATATGCCCTATCTGTGTTGTTACTTGCTTTCCTCTATATGACCTATCTGTGTTGTTGTTACTTGCTTTCCTTTATATGCTGTAACCTCTGTCAGACCTCTCTGTGCTGTTGTTATTTGCTTTCCTCAATAATTATAACCTCTATGTGTTGTTGTTACTTGTTTTCCTCTACATTGCAAGTTACGTAAGGCTCTCTCTGTTGTGACCTCTCTTCCCCGGTAAAGGTCAAGAGGTCAGACTGAGAACAAGGTGTCAACACTCCTGAACGGAATAACACATACAACTATAAATATTAGTTTGTACTCTTTATTTTTTAGTTTCCTCGCTAGATATCCTTCAAACTTAAAAAACATCCCCTAGACCTCCCTCAAACTTAGAAAAACATCCGCTAGACCTCCCTCAAACTTAGAAAAACATCCGTTAGACCTCCCTCAAACTTAGAAAAACATCCGCTAGACCTCCCTCAATCTTAGAAAAACATCCGCTAGACCTCCCTCAATCTTAGAAAAACATCCGCTAGACCTCCCTCAATCTTAGAAAAACATCCCCTAGACCTCCCTCAAATTTAGAAAAACATCCGTTAGACCTCCCTCAAAATTAGAAAAACATCCGTTAGACCTCCCTCAAACTTAGAAAAACATCCGTTAGACCTCCCTCAAACTTAGAAAAACATCCGTTAGACCTCCCTCAAACTTAGAAAAACATCCGTTAGACCTCCCTCAAACTTAGAAAAACATCCGTTAGACCTCCCTCAAACTTAGAAAAACATCCGTTAGACCTCCCTCAAACTTAGAAAAACATCCGTTAGACCTCCCTCAATCTTAGAATTTAATCATCCCCTAGACTCCCCCTCAAGATAAATTTTTACATTTTTCGGTAGAAAAATGTTTTGGCCGAAGGTCGGTTCCTCTTATAATTACAGGCTCGCTTTCGCTCGCCAGGAAAAAATCGACACCTAAATGGCACAAAAGGTCTTAACATTGACAAAGAAATGGTGTGAAAGGTCTTAAAATCAGCAAACTAATGGGCCGAACATCTTAAAATCTGAAAACCAATGGGTCTAAACATGAGGGAGAAAGGGGGCCAGAAAAACCAGCCCCCCCCCCCCCTCCGTTAAGTGAGCGCTCCTTTTGTGACCTCTCATCCCCGGTAAAGGTCAAGAGGTCAGACTGAGAACAAGGTGTCAACACTCCTGAACGGAATAATACATGGAGCTGTTGATATGTGTTTGTATTCCTCCTGTAGCCTAACCTTGTTCATTAGGTTGTTGTTTGCTTTCCTTTATGACCTCTCTGTGACCTCTCCATGTGTCTGGTGTTACTTTCTTTCCTTTATGACCTCAACATCAGTTTGTTGTTTGTTTTTCTTTATGAACTCTATCAGCCTGTTGTTACTTGTTTTTCTTTATGACCTCTCCATGTGTCTGTTGTTACTTGTTTTCCTTTATGACCTCTCCATGTGTCTGTTGTTACTTGTTTTCCTTTATGACCTCTCCATGTGTCTGTTGTTACTTGTTTTTCTTTATGACCTCTCCATGTGTCTGTTGTTACTTGTTTTCCTTTATGACCTCTCCATGTGTCTATTGTTACTTGTTTTTCTTTATGACCTCTCCATGTGTCTGTTGTTACTTGTTTTCCTTTATGACCTCTCCATGTGTCTGTTGTTACTTGTTTTCCTTTATGAACACACTATCAGTCTGTTTGTTTTCCTTTATCACCTCCATCAGTCTGTTGTTGTTTGTTTTCCTTTATGACCTCTCCATGTGTCTGTTGTTACTTGTATTCCTTTATGACCTCTCCATGTGTCTGTTGTTACTTGTTTTCCTTTATGAACACACTATCAGTCTGTTTGTTTTCCTTTATCACCTCCATCAGTCTGTTGTTGTTTGTTTTCCTTCATGACCTCTCCATGTGGCTGTTGTTACTTGTTTTCCTTTATGACCTCTCCATGTGTCTGTTGTTACTTGTTTTCCTTTATGACCTCTCCATGTGTCTGTTGTTACTTGTTTTCCTTTATGACCTCTCCATGTGTCTGTTGTTACTTGTTTTCCTTTCGTGTATATTCCTTATGTAACCTCTATTTTGATTACGGTATCTATTTGGTGACATATTACAACTGTTTTGCCTCTTCATGTGTCTGTTGTTACTTGTTTTCCTATATATTCGTGACGTCAGATTTCCAGTTGTGAAGTCTCCATGTGTATTTGTTAAATATGTTCGTCTTTATGTGTCTGTTGTTACTTGATCTCTCTAATGCAAGTTAACCCTCTGAAGATTTTGACATTTTTTTCTGGCTATCATGAGACAATGTTACGCAATTTAGGAAGGATCTATGAGGCCTCCCCAGGGTAGGCCTCATAGGCATGTGGTAAGGAGTTGCTGGAACTCCTGTTTCATTTGTCTGGTTTCCCTCACTGTTTCTGTTTGTGTCTCCCCTCCCTACACAGAGTATTCCAGACAGCTCTCATTAAGGGAGCCTATCTCGCTTTTTTTCTCTTTCTCTCCCTCTCTCTTTGGCTTGTATCCATTCGGCCCCATTCAGCCTAAGACGTTTAACCCCATACAGGTGTCAATATTTTCCTGGCGAGCGGTAGCGAGCCAGCATATATATATTTTTGTTTTGACACCCAAGCTAAATTTGTACATTCTTCGATAGAAAAATGTCTCCGGTGAAGCCGGATTTCTCCATACAATGCTGGCTCGCTATCGCTCGCCAAGAAGAAATCGACACCTGGATGGGGATAAACATCTTAAAACAGTTGGCTGAATGGGGCCAAATGGATACCAGCCAGGGAAAGAGAGGAAAAGGAGAGAAAGATACAAACAGCCGGTGACCCCCCTTAAGGGGAGATCTCCACTTGAGGGATATTTTTCTTGACCCCTTTCTCCCCCATGTTTAGCCCCATTGCTTTTGATATTATACAACGTTTGCCCCATTAGTTTAGCGATTTTAAGAACTTTCACCCCATATTAAGACCTTTCGTGCAATTCAGGTGTCGATTTTATCCTGGCGAGCGATAGCGAGCCTGTAATTTAAGAGGAATCGGCCTTCGGCCGGGACATTTTTCTACCGAAAAATGTACAAATTTATCTTGAAAGGGACTCAAGGGGGTGTAATTTTAAGCTTGATGGAGGTCTAGGGAATCAACTAAGAACCTCCCCTTAACACCTCCCCCCTATATATCCATTCCCTACACCAACCAAGGACGCCACTCTTCTTTCCAATACTGTACACCAATTTATTTATTTGGATTTGGGCCTATCACTATACTCACTCTTTCAACTTTAGGGGTGACACTTGTTACATGCAGTTTTGCCTTTTGTTTCCTTCATACGCGTAGGAAAAAAAGATGTCTCAATTAAGGGGAGATTTCCACTTGAGGGACCTTTTTTCTGGACCCCTTTCTCCCTCATGTTTAGCCCCATTGCTTTTGAAATTTTAAGACGTTCACCCCATTAGTTGGATTATTTTATGAACTTTCGCCCCATTTCTGTCAATTTTAAGACCTTTTGTTCCATTTAGCTGTCGATTTTTTCCTGGCGAGCGATAGCGAGCCTGTAATTTATGAGGAATCGGCCTTCGGCCTGGACATTTTTCTACCGAAAAATGTACACATTTATCTTGAAAGGGGGTCTAGGGGGTGTAATTTTAAGATTGATGGAAGTCTAGGGAACTAACTAAAAACCTCCCCTTAACCCTCTGACTTCCATATGCCATCCCAATCTGAATGACATCGTTTAATAATACCCGGAAAGCAGAAAAGACATACGTAATCGGATCATGAAAGGGTTAAGGGGAGGTTTTTAGTGTGTTCCCTAGACTTCCATCAAGCTTGACATTACACCCCCTTGACCCCTTTTCAAGATAAATTTGTACATTTTTCGGTAGAAAAATGTCCCGGCCAAAGGCCGGTTCCTCTTAAATTACAGGCTCGCTATCGCTCGCCAGGAAAAAATCGACACCTAAATGGGACAAAAGGTCTTAAAAGTGACATAAATGGGGTGAAACTTCTTAAAATCACCAAACTAATGGGGAAAACATCTTAAAATCTCAAAAGCAATGGGGCTAGACATGAGAGAGAAAGGGGTCCAGAAAAAAGTCCCTCAAGTGGATATCTCCCCTTAAGTAAGCATCTCCTGTTCTGACCTCTTCCCCGGTAAAGGTCACAAAAGGTCAGCCTGAGGGCAAGGTATCAACACTCCTGGACTTTTTTTCTTTTTTTTTTTTTCTATATTCCAACTTACTTCCTCTCGGGCATAGGCTGAGAGCCTTAACATTCACCGCTCTACAATGAACAGTGAAGCCCGTGAGGTCTTGTTCCAGTCTAGGGAGTGAGACATGTGAAGCACGTAGAGTACAACGAGCACCTGCCATCTTGCCTTCACATGAGGCACGGTGCTCACTCATGGCCCGAAACGACCCCATCTCTGAAGCCACCTCGTTCCCGTGCTTCACTGTCTCACCCCCTACACTCGGACTCATACACACACACAACGCCACCTGTTGAGCAGATAACTCACTTAAGGGCAGATGGGCTGTTTTTCTGGTCCCCCCTTCTTCCTCAGGATTAGCTCCATTAGTTTTCAGATTTTAACACATGGGACATTAGTTTGGTGATTTTAAGACCTTTCGCCCTGTTTCTTTGTCAATATTAAGGCTTTTCGTGTAATTTAGGTGTCGATTGTTTCCTGGCGAGCGATAGCCAGTCTGTAATTTAGAAGGAACGCCGGAACATTTTTCTACCGAAAAATTTAAAAATACCTATTGAAGGGGGTTCTAGGGAGTATGTTTTTTAAAGCTTGATGGAGGTCTAGGGAGGACACTAGATAATAATGAATAAATTAAAACATGGGCCAAACAGTGAACCATCCCCCCTTAACAATATTTATAACCTTTGATAATTAGTGTTTGTATTATCCGTTTATGGATACCTTTGGATACCTTTGGATGTGTTCGCCGCTCTTCTAGCGGCACCAAGGAGCGCGACGCCCCTCGTTATGGGTGGTGATTTGGTGCAGTAGACTGTTTGAAGCGACAGCTCGCTCCCTTGCGAGGATGGGCTCGTCTGGCACTTTTTGCAGTTCGACATCTAGGGCTCTCTTGAAGTTGTCTAACGAGATGTCCCTCATGTCTCTTACTCGCCGTGGGAGTTTGTTGAAGAGACGTGGGCCTCTGTGTGATAACCAGCCCTCTCGCAGAGAGCCCATAGCACCCCTGTTATTCATCCGGGGGATTTCGCATTCCCAGCCTCTCCTATCACTGAATTTCATGACTATCGGAGTATGTAGGTTTGGTACTAAACCCTCTGCGATTTTCCACGTGTATATTATTAGGTAACGTTCTCTTCTACGTTCCAGTGAGTACAGATTCAGTGCTCTTAAACGCTCCCAATAGTGTAGATGTTTTATCGAACTTATATGCGAAGTGAAATTTCTTTGTACACTCTCTACGTCATTTATTTCACCTGCTTTGTATGGGGATGTTAATACGCTACAGTATTCAAGCCGCGGTAGCACTAGAGATTTGAAGAGCGTTATCATAGGCAATTCACCGCGTGTTTTAAAAGTACGCAGAATCCAACCCGTTAGACGTTTCGCAGCCGCCACTTTGACCTGGTTATGTACTTTGAAACCCATATTTTCAGACATTAATACCCCAAGGTCTTTCACATGGCTTTTCCTTTTGTAACTCGTAGCTTTCATTATTAGGCTGTTGTTTCTTGCTTTCCTTTGTAATTTTCATACGTTAAGTGGTCTATTTTTTATTTTTGTAACAGCTACAAACCTTACCTTTCCCTTCCCTATGTGACCTCGTAAAAGTATTCCTTTTTTTTTTTTCCGTTTTTAGGCTAATCTCTTTTTGTATAACTCGAGAATCCTAAGGCCTGTTATTGCTTGCTTTCCCTCGTCTTCCTGCGCCCGATAAAGGTCAAAGGTGAGCATAGAGAGGTCTTAAAGCATAAGCAACAACAACAGACACATATAGAGGTCACAGAGAGGTCATAAAGGTGTGCTGAATAATGTACGAGGGAGAAAGAGGTCCAGAAAAACGACCCATCTCCCCTTGATATGAGAGAGCAATACCAGGAGGTTATAAACATTGCAGGGAGTTTTCCAGCCTTGGGACTGCAGCAACAGGTCTATTATTTAATTAAGCCACGGGTTACTCTGGGGGATTGTCCACATATTGGCAACTCCAACAGTTTCTTTATAGTTTTTTTCCTGCTCTGGTATATGTTGCATGTGGCAGTGGAGTATAGGCAGATGGCAAACAATTGTACTCATACCCTGGCTTGCATTAGTCTTAAGCAGAATATAACTGGATTTCCATTAAGAAAAGCTATCAGTTACAGCAGACTAATTTTCTTTGCGTTAATTAGGCTGTACTCTGTGATCTAATGCGACCATTGGCATTAATACTTAACCCGAGAAGCGCGCCACTTATGTTTTTAACAGTGACACGTATGCGAATGTTACCTTTGATTCTGACAGAATTTGTTGTATTTACCATATATAGCATTATTACTGCTCCATGTATGTATATTTTACTTGTTAGATGAAAAAAAAAAAATCTATGTGGATGAGGGAGACAAAAGGCAAAACTGCCTGTGATGAGTGCCTCCCCCAGAGTTAAAAGAGTGACAGGGCCAAAATCAAGGAACGTTCGAGCCAAAATGTCTGGACACACAGAGTTTGAAACCATTTAAGTCATAGGATGAGGGAAAGATGGATTCAGGGAGAGAACATTGAAGACCAGAAAATAGATGTAAACAGCAAAAATCCAGTAATTTTGTTTATATTTGTGACAAGGGAGGGTTGAGGCATGTGACAGAGCGGGCAACATAGACCCTCCCTCTCCAAGGTGTCGCGAGACACTAGGCACAAACAGTTGCCTTCCGCACAAGTTAAAGGGTGGGAAGAGGTGGAGGGAGAGTGATAACATGACATATTACCGGTGGGAAAAAGAAATAGGGGGAAATAAAGACGGACAAATTTGAAGGATTGAGGAGGGGTGAAGTGGAGGGAGAAAGGGTTGGAAGGAGAGGGAAGGGGGGGGGTAAGACACATGTTAGGGAAAGGCAGGAGCGGGTGGTAAACAAGCATATTACCTAATCACATATTTCTTCCATTTTACCGGTACTGGGGCCGTGATTTTTTTTTTTTTTTTTTTCTTAATGGCCTGTCTTCCAGAAGGTCTTATCACATTCGCCTAGCAGACACTTCCTGAAGGCCTATCTTATTTGTCGGGTTAAACAGAGCTTCATTTTCAAAAGTGAAACGTCGTTGGATTTTCATATTTCTGTGTTGATGATCCTTTACTTAAGAACTAATGTTTATTAGTATGTCAAGGCTAATTATTGTTTTCCTTTTGTTTCAGAGCAAAGCCTGCGCGTCGGTACTATTAGAGCAGGTATGTCGGCAACTGAACCTGCTGGAGTCGGACTACTTCGGCCTGGAGTACACCGACGGCAACACCCGCTACTGGCTAGACCTGGACAAGGCCATGAACAGACAGGTGTGATATCCACTTAACATAACACGACACTAGAAGTTAAGGGGGGAGGGCGTATTTAGTGGTTGATATATATATATATTTACTGGGTCCCCCAAGCTAAATCTTGAGGGCAATCCCCACATTAGGGGGTCCTTCTTTTGGGACTACACATACAGGTATTCTCATTTAGGGAAATTAGGGGTCTCACATCAGAAAGCATTCCCTTAGAGGACTTCCCTTAGTGGCTTTATAAGGGGACCCTTCCTCCCTTGGATCACCACTCTTTATCTTAGGGCTCCCCGTCTATACTCTGGTTCTTTTCAACTGACGGTAAATTGCCAAGTTCCGACCAAGATTTATCGGTTATTTTGAAGATTTTGTAGTGAAATATGGTGCTAATTATATAAACGTGGTCTTAATATGATGCAGAGACGTAGTAGTTTCATATTTTTCCATTAAATATAGATAAATTAGCTTCTAAGGAATTTAATTTATCGTCAGTTGAGAAGAAACTGAGTATACTTTAGGACCTCCATTATATAGGTGTAAAGTGAAGCTCATGAAGGTTAATGAAGTTTATTATGATTGAACAAGTTTGATTCAGGTCGAGTGAGGTAAGCAAGGTCATGTGTGGTTTATTATAAGTGATTGAAGTTGTCTGAGGTTGAGTGAATTAGCCATTTATGAACTTGGGAAATCTATTGAATGATGTATGATATTTAGCCATTTATGAACTTGGGAAATATATTGAATGCTGTATAATGTTTAGCCATTTATGAACTTAGGAAATCTATTAAAAATTATGTGTGATATTTGTGTTTTGTGGTGTTATATAAAGTAGTGTCTTGCCAAACTAGAGTTGCTCTTTACCCATGTGGCTGGGGGGCTGGATATATTAAAGTAAGGATTGGTGGCCCCACTTTCCATAGCCAATTCTGACTTAATTTTCATCATGCTTGCTATATTTTGTTTTTACCAAGAGTGGTAAAGGCAATAGGACTATAACAATGTGCCATATTTTCCCCTCTGTCTAGCTCTCACATTCCACTGGTACAAGTCAACCTTTATCTTCCTAGTATGATAGTTGAATGGCACCCATCTTCCACTTACTGTAAATCTATGCATTTCTGCACTGTGAACCAGTGCAGCTCTGCATAAATGGATAAGCACGAACTATCTATCTATCTATTGCCTGATGCCGTGATCCCCAAAGGGGTGACCACGAACGAACCGCCCCCATTCACCTCTGTCCCCAGTCAGTCGAAGCCCTTCCTCCCAACCAGCACCGCCTTCATCCATATACTTCCTCACTCCATCCTTCCACCTCTCCTTCGGTTTACCTCTCCCTCTCTGTCCTTCCACCTCGCTCTCGTACACCCTCTTAGTCATTCTCTCGCTTCCCATACGTTCCATATGGCCGAACCATCTCTAGGTGTTCCTTTTCACACTTTCCAGCACATCTACCTCCACACCACACCTCCTTCTTACTTCCTCATTCGTCTGTCTATCCCTCCATGTAACTCCGCACGCACTTCTCAAGTAACTCATTTCCACCCCTCTCAATATTGGTCTGAGTCTCTCAACCAACGTCCATGCTTCGCTTCCGTAAGTCAGTGTCGGGATTACCACACTGTCATGCAAGGACTTCTTCACAAGCACAAACAGTTTTCAGTATTTATCTGGTAACTGTTTGAGTTTGAGTTTGACTTTGCTGTGTGGTAACCATATGTATAGTACGGGCATAGTACCTAAGCTGAGACCCCACAGATGACAACAGTTAACAACACTGCCCCAAATGATCTAGAGGTGACCAGGTGGTGCTGGGGCAGGGGTATCACAATTAACTGCTGTATTGCAGTTGGAGATTCCCCTCTCTTGTTCCACTAACCTGAGTACCACCTCAAGGCTCACACATACAGTACACACATGCCTGTCATGTATGCAAGTCCGTTTATATCCAGTTACAGATTTTTTTTGTGGATTATATGCTGATCCTTCTCTTAAGTTTGTTCCTCACCTGTTATACTTCAGTTAGACATCTGCCTGGAATTTGACCATATGGGGATTGCATTAATATCTAGGATTGTAATTAGTTGTCAAGAGTTGATGATATATTTTAATAAACATTATAATACTTTTTTTTCTTCTTCTATATGTATACGGGAGACAAATGGCAAGTTGCCTGTAACAAGTGTCTCCCCCAGAGTCAAAAGAGTGACAGAGAGCCAAATTCAAGGGACGTTGTGGTAAAAATGCCTGAACACACAAAGTTTAAAGCAGTATAAGTCATAGGATGAAGGAAAGATTGATTGAGGGAGAGAGTTCCAGAGTTCACTAGTTGAGTAGAAGAAAGACAGAAAATTTGCCAATTCTTTGATTGGAGAGTTGGACAGAATAGGAGTGGGACTTTGTTGAAAGGTGGGTGCCTCGCACTCGCCGCAAGGGAGGGGAGTACCGTATGCAGTTAGAGAGCTCTGAGGAACACTGATTGTTGTAATAGCGATCAAAAAGTGAAAGAGATGCAACATTGCGGCGTGTAGAAAGAGATTGTAGGGAACTGCTGTAGTAAGAGAAAGTGAGTTAATGAGGCAAAATGCTTTGGACTCTACTCTTTCGAGAAGTGCGGTATGAGTGGAACCTCTCCACACATGCGAACAATAATACAATGGCACACTGTGCCCCGATACAGAGCAAGAAGCTGTGCGGGGTGAAGAACCCACGGAGACGATAAAGCACACCTAACTTCTGGGAAGCTGTTTTAGCAAGAGTATGTATTTGTGTAAGATAACTAATGTTATATTTATCTCTAATTATGCGATGCTATCATATTCCAGGTGTGTTTGAGCCAAGTTGAGCCAGTGTTACGGTTCTGCGTAAAGTTCTACACCCCCGACCCTGCCCAGTTGGAAGAGGAGTACACCCGCTACCTGTTCGCCCTACAGATCAAGCGCGACCTGGCCCACGGCTGCCTCATGTGCAACGACAACACCGCCGCCCTCATGGCCTCCTACATCGTCCAAGGTAACCACCAGCGTTGAAGGTATTAAGGTGGCGTCACATCAACATTTTTTATCAGTAAATTGGAATCTGGAATCTGCTATAAGTTAGCATGTTTTTTTGAGGGATTTATGCTATTATTGTCACTTAAAGAAGGTTCAATCAGTTTAAAACAGAGCTGTGAGGCTCACTTTTGGCCTTCGACCAAGAACCCCCATGACCTTTTACCACATTGAGTTGCACTGGCTGCAGGTTAAAGCTAGAATATAATTTAAGCTGTGACTTATGACTTTTAAGGTACAGTACTTAAGTTTGGCAAACCAAATTATCTTGCTGAATTGTTGAAATGTCCGCCAGTATGTCCTGGAGTGATTTTGCGATGTGATAATGATTTGTTGCGCCTCAGTGAGCCGGGAGCTGACCAGCAATCGCCTTTCTCTGAGAGGTCATTTTACTTTTTTGCTCCAAGGCTATACAATAGATTGCCCTTATCCATGAGACAACTGACTTCCGTTGAATCCTGTAAGAAGTAACTCAATACAGTACCTTACTCTTCACAAGAAGCTATGATCTTGCAAGCAGTGCCGTGACAGATGATTACAGAGTTTAGTTGCTGCCACTGCTACTTATGCAGCTTTGTGCTGCACAGGTCAGGTGAAGGTATTGAGGGATAAGCCTTTACAACGGCACCTCGTAGCTACTTTCTACTTTCTTATTTTCTGAAGGGTGTAGAGAGGGGAGAAGGGATGTTGGTGAGAGAGGAAGCTGTTGGAGTGGCTGTTGTTATGTGTGTTATTAGTCTGTATACGTCGTCGAGGTGTCCCCCAACTGGGTGCGAGCATGGGACACACGCTAGGACGTACTACCACACCCACTAAATATGTCCGCCTTGGCTAGGATCGAACCCAGGTCAAGCAGATTCACACTTGAACATGCTGTCCACTCGACCGCCGTGGCTCGTCCTGGATGATTCTACAGGACTGGCCTTTGTATCGGTACTAGCTCATGATTAGTTAAAAAGGAGAGTTAGTAAGAGATAGTCGTAGAAATGGTGTTTCCCTGAAGTAAGGAAAAGATTACTTGATAGTGTATTAATCTCTTTTCTAATACAACTGATAATCTTTTCTGTAGCTACCGTACCTCATTCACTTTTTTGCATACAAGTACTGTAGTCATTAATTATTTCTGTTACTGTAATTTATTATACAGTATACTGTACCTGTATTACCTGTGCTAGATAATTATCATATACATTCAGAATGCTTTTAATTGAATGTACTTAGTCTCATTATATTAGATAAAGTTTTGAAAGAGCAGTAAGCCTATGAGTGTGTGTTTTTACGGGTATCCTACTGTATATGTAGGTATCAAATCCAACAGCAATTCTAACATGACTTTAAATGTCTTGGTATCGTAATGGTTAGAGCGCTGAATTATGTTGTGAATATCCTAGGTTCGAATCCTTGGAGTACCACATGTATTCATTAGTTTCATTGATTTCATTAGTTAGGTTTATTTGTAAGTTACTTGGTGGGTTGGTGATAATATGAATGTAATATTTAGTGACTACATCTTACGATTTATTACTATAAATGATTACTGTATTTTGTTAATATAATCTGACTAATTTTCCTTCCCTGTTTGTACAGCGGAATGTGGTGACTTTGTAGACGAGGACTACCCCGACCACCGCTACCTCTCCCTCTACAAGTTTGTGCCCTCCCAAGACCCCGAACTGGAGCGCAAGATCATGGAGAACCACAAAAAGCACGTGTAAGTGAGCCGTGGGAAGGTTCATGTCTTTCTTCTATGTACGGTAATGACTCACATATAGCTCTTATGGGCACAGCTTGAAGTGACACCCAGATGTTTATCAGGATCATAATTGTTTTTGTTTTTAATAATTAAAATATTGAATGTACAGTATAGATGTCTTTTATGCTGTGATAGAGGACTTGACAGGGAAGCTGCAGTGAACCCTGCACCATGGAGGGCAACCATCAGGTGTAGGGTGTCAGACAAAAGCAGTAATTTTGGTTTGTGTTTATTAGTGTATTGTATAACTGAAATTATTGTTTATAGTTCAGATTATGTCCTTGTAAATGATAAAATGGCCAAAACAATTTTATTTCATGTTTATTTTCTTGTATTCCTTTTTATAGTCATTCAAAATTTCAAACAAAATTGCTCGTTTGACACCCTGATCAGGTAACCAAGGCGTACTCATGTAAAACATGGAACAGCCTTTCAGCTCGTACTGATACACTTTATGTAGACAAAGAGAATAAGATGATATGTAGTTGCTTTAGGGGGGAAAGGTTGTTCAGTATACCATGCAAGGTGAATTAAAATGTAAAACTTGCAAACTAAACAAACCAAAATTCGGACAAAGACAATATAAAGGCAAAATAACTAATCAAAATCGCTATGTGGCAGAATATGGTGCATGTGTCTTGTTTGAAAATATTATTTGAATTGAAATTGGAAGTGAGGGTAGGAAAGGTCAAAGTAATCAGTGAGATGGGGCAGGCAAAGTGAATGACGCGTGACTTGCTGAAATGAACGTGGTGAGATGGATGAGTCTTTGGTGTATGAGCCATTTCATTGATACTACTTTGAAAATAGGAAATTATTGGATCATTGAAATTTTGTGTATTTTGCGATTATGTATTCTATCTATCTGTCTATCTATATACTCTGGCACGTACCCCATTTGTGTGGTTTTTTTTTTTTTTTTTTTTTTTTTTTTTTTTTTTTTTAGCTTGGGGTGGCCAACTCGAGACAGAGCCTTTTATGTATTACTGACACTTTTTACTGTACATTTATTGCTTGAATTAATTATGTAATGCAGTGCCATTGAAGTACTGTCCTAATTTTCAAAACTAGGATCAAGCTGTGTCTGTCCCAATATGTAGGTGTCTGTGAGGTTATTACTGTGCATCTGTATCTTTCTCTTTATTATCTATAGTTACTCTTGGAAGCTTCTATAATTGTAATGTAAAACTTGCAAAATAAACAAACCAAACCTTATGTAAATCAATTTTATATTCATGAAGTTTATAGTGGTATATCTTGCAATGTTGAGAGCTTTAATGACACATGAAGTTTATAGTGGTATATCTTGCAATGTTGAGAGCTTTAATGACACATGAAGTTTATAGTGGTATATCTTGCAATGTTGAGAGCTTTAATGACACATGATGCTTTAAGGGGGACCAACTCATTTTATTTGTTCTCTCTCCCTCTCTCTCTCTGGGTTGTATCCATTCGGTCCCATTCAGCCTACTGTTTTAAGACAATTATCCCCATCCGGGTGTTGATTTTTTTTCCTGGCGAGCGGTAGTGAGCCAGCACATTTTAAAAAATATTTCTGACAGCAGGCTAAATTTGTACATTTTTCAATAGAAAATATCTCCGGTAAAGCCGGATTGCTGGATTGCTTTCGCTTGCCAGGAAGAAATCGACACCTGGATGGGGATAAACGTCTTAAAACAGTTGGCTGAATGGGGCCAAATGGATACAAGCCAGAGAAATTAAAATGTAAAACTTGCAAACTAAACAAACCAAAATTGGGACAAGGACAATATAAAGTCAAATTAAATTATCAAAATCGCTATGTGGAAACAACGCTTACTAAAATGAAAATTATTAAATAAAAGAACACAATCCACCACATAGGGTGTACATTACTACATGAGCAAGTTAATCTGTTTCCCAAGCAAACTAATCGCACATATAACAACGCACTATCGTCACGTTAAAGGAAGTAGTCAAGTTTGGGAAGTCCGGGATGTTCTGGCAAATTTTACTAAACTTTACAAATCTTTACTAAAAGAGAGAAATGGAGAAAAAAAAAGGCAGGTGACCCCCCCCCCCCCAATGCTTACTCTATGTGTGGGTTTCCATTAACTGCATGTGTGTGTAGCTTACATGTTGTACTAAATGGATGGCAGTGTAACTAACTTAATAATTCAGTGATAGTAACATTGTATTTAGTTTTTAGAGTGGATAAAGCTTGACTAACATAGCAGTATGGGAAGAAATACTATATATAATATACATTATTAAATATGTTGTTTGATCTATGTACTGTATGTGGGTTTAAGGGGAGGTATTTAGTTTGTTCCCTATGTTTTCATCAAGCTTAAAATTACCCCCCCTAGATCCCCTTTCAAGATAAATTTGTACATTTTTCGGTAGAAAAATGTCCCGGCCGGAGGCCGGTTGCTCTTAAATTACAGGCTCGCTATCGCTCGCCAGGAAAAAATCGACACCTTAATGGCACGAAAGGTCTTAAAATTGACAGAAATAGGGCAAAATGTCTTAAAATGTCCAAACTACTAGGGCGAACGTCTTAAAATCTCAAAAGCAATGGGGCTAAACATGAGGGAGAAATGAGTAAAGAAAGAAATCCCTCAATTGAAGATCTCCCCTTAAAGGAAATCATTGATTGAATTACGAGTGTAGTTTCTTATACAGTGGTTAACTCATCTGTCGACTGATAATGAAGAGAAACCACCCTCGCAGTTCATTCATGCTATTATGCTTTCATACATTAGATCACAAAGGGGAACTGGACTTATGTGGGTGACTGTACAATGAGTAGATTATAGTCAAGTGATTGAAATGATAATATGATTGATTCTATAGACTGTTGCTAGCACTATTGAGACATATATACATGATAGAAGGATATATAGATGATAAACTATTGTTAGTAAGATGATGGGTAGTTGTTAGTAAGATGATTATGATGTTGATAGTAATATGATACACAAATATTAGATATTAGAAAAGATAATACAAAGTTGGTAGTTACGTGATAGATACAACATTTTTAGTAAGATGATAGGAAGTGAGGCATAATGATTTAAGTGTTGGTATTACTAATGGTCCATGTGAAACAGAGGAATGACGCCAGCAGCAGCAGATCTCAACCTCCTGGAGACAGCGAGAAGATGTGAACTATTCGGAATAAAGATGCACCCTGCCAAGGTAAGCAGACTTAGTACTGTAGTTTCCCTTCTTGTTCTATAATCATTTCCTTCAAGAATATTTTATCTGATTAACGGTGGTGGGCTGGATCTATAAGAGTGAGGGTTGGTGTCCTCTACTTCCCATAGCCGGTTCTGACTGTACCTTTATTATTATTTTTATTTCTAACTTTTTTCTTGAAAGTGTTGAAGGCAGTGGGGCCATAATGGTGTGCCCCATGGTTCCCTAGTGTCTTACTCTCACAGCCCACTGGCACAAGTTGGCCTTTCTGTCTCTGGCGTAGGGATGCGGCGACCCCACCACCCGCCACTTTGGTGGTGCAATCAGCTTCTGGAGCAGTGGACCACTGGTTCCTATCTTCAGAAAATTCCTGTGCTTGGTATGCTTCCAGCCATGGCCCTACTGGGGTAAATAAAATAGCCAAACAGTGGTGGAACTGCCATCCGGGTGAGGGACAGCACTGGGTTTGCTCCTTCAGTTTTCATGGTCATAATCCACTTAGTGGAAATGGCACTATGGAGTGGGTCAGTCGGGGCATGTCTGGGAGTCTGGAGGCAGTTTCTGCCATGGCCATCCCTTTTTGGGGAGCTTCCTCTGGAAGCAGGGCGTCAGATTTTATGATGATGATGATTAACCCTTCCGTGCACAGGGATGCGATTTGCACCTTTTTGAGGGATACTTAAAATCCTTTATGATCATCAGGGGTGTTTAGAAACCTTTATTTTAGTTGCTTCAACCTCTGCAGTTGTCTTTCAGTGAGCTGTGGACAGGAAACTATTTTTGGAGAGTAATAATGAAATTAAGATAATTCTATTTTTGAATACTGTATTAAACGGCAACCCCCAGTGCATGAAAGGGTAAATTACTTATTATCATCAATTATAGAGGCCTTTAGGGTATACTCGCCCAATTGTTCTCATCCATGTTCACCAGATGACCAACCCACCTCCACCTTTTCATATACTGTACATACATAAATGCTTACAGGAATACAGGTACAGTACATGCAGTTTATTGCAACAAATAATCTGCTTCTTGTTAGTTTTAGCACAATCCCAGCTAGAAATGTAATCCTTGCTTGGTCAATTTATAATGAAAGAGATCACCTTAAAATTTAACCAGTCAAGGAACACATATTAGCAGAGGACCTACTCAAAATCCTTAAGAATAATCAGATAATTAATATTAAAAATATTAGATGCATGCATGCTAGACATGCTTGTCTCATTACTGACACAACCCCCAGTTACCTACTCAATTCTGCATGCAAAGTTTTATTCATCCACAGCGTGTAAAGTGCAAATATGTTACAGTACAGCATTATTAGAAGGTGAAGTTTAGAAGCAGAATATACAAAGTACAGTAGATGGGAAATTCCTGAAAGCAGTGAAGAGCATGTATGAGGGTGCAAAGGCGTCAGTACGTGTGGAGAATGAACAGAGCGAATTCTTTGATCTGAATTTTGGGTTAAAGCAAGGGCTTGTGATGTCCCCAAGGTTGTTTAATATATATATATATATATATATATATATATATATATATATATATATATATATATATATATATAAATGGAGTCATGAAGAAGTACAAGGAAACATAGGCCGTTAAAGTAGAGGAAGTCAACAGAATGGAGCGTATTGAGATGAGAATGGTGAGATGGATGTGTGGGGCCAGGCTACAGGATAGAATTAAAATGTAAAACTTGCAAAATAAACAAACCAAAATTGGGACAAGGACAATATAAAGTCAAATTAAATTATCAAAATCGCTATGTGGAAACAACGCTTACTAAAATTAAAATTATCAAATAAAAGAACACAATCCACCACATAGGGTGTACATTACTACATGAGCAAGTTAACAAATATAACAAGTTAACAAGAATAACAAATGTTGAGCTGAGGAGACGTTTAGGTATAAAGAGTATTAGTGAGGTGATGCGTACAAGTAGACTGGGATGGTATGGACATGTGGAGAGAATGGATGAACAAAATTGGGTGAAAAAATGCAGGTCTGTGATTGTGGAGGGAGCTGCACCAAGGGGTGGACCGAGGAAGACATGGGATCGGACTATACGTGCCGATCTCAAATCCAAGAACTTGACGAGTGGGGCAGCCCTTGGCAGGGTTGCCTGGAGCACCGCCATTGGGACGAGAGACTGAAACTGCACTTATGTGTGGAACACTCAGTCTTAAAATTTTATGTATGTATGTATGTATGGTGTACCTCAGATAAGGGAAGAAAATGAGTGGAAGTTGCCTGTACTGCTGTTTGCTGACGATACAGTTCTGATGAGCGATAGTGAATGGGAGTTGCAGGGGCTGGTAAATATGTTTGGAACAGTGTGTGAAAAACAGAATCTGAAGGTAAATGTGGGGAAGAGTAAGGTTTTGGTCTTTGAAAGGGGTGCAGCCACTGAGTACATACATACATACATACATACGGGGTCTAAAGACTGCAACCGTCCACAGTGAATGTGGCTTCCATGGTACAATCACAGTACTGTACACAGTGCACAGCAATACATAACACGGTGGCTACAGTCTTTACTGCAGCACAGTACGACAAAGCGTGAGGTGAAGTTGAACGGTCAAGCTATGGAGAATGTCAGCTCATATAAGTATTTGGGCAGTGTGTTGAGTAAAGATGGAAGTATGGATGAAGAAGTGCGGGAGAGCGTGCAACAGGGGAAGAGGGTTGTAGGAACGCTGAAAGCAGTAACAAGAAATAGGGCAGTCAGCATGGAAGTAAAGAAGTCCTTGCATTACAGTGTTGTAATCCCGACATTTGATTTATGGGAGTGAAGCATGGACGTTATTGGAGAGACACAAACCAAGAGTGAGAGGGGTGGAAATTAGTTACTTGAGAATTTTTTATTTTTTTATTTATTTATTTATGTTTTGTATATTCCAACTACAGTACTCCCTCTCAGGCATAGGCTGAGAGCCTGTACATTCTACCGCTGAACACGGTGAAACCTGTGAGGTCTCGTTCCAGCCTAGGGAGTGAGACATGTGAAGCACCCATTCACGGGGTCGAAGAAGCCCCATCTCTGAAGCTGCTTCGCCCCTGCACTTCACTGTTTCATCCCCTAGACTCGGACCCTCACTCTTAGAATGCCACCTATTGAGCAATTAACTCACTAGGCATTGCCCCCTGTAGCATATTTTGAATATGAGAATATTCATACAGTGCTATTTATTCAGAGTTGCATGGAAGGATAGATAGATGAATGAGGAAGTACAAGAGCGGTGTGGTGTGGTTGTAGATGTGCTGGAAAGTGTGAAAAGGAACTCCTTGAGATGGTTCGGCCATGTGGAACGTATGGGAGGCGAGAGAATGACTAAGAGAGTATATGAGAGTGAGGTGGAAGGACAGAGAGGGAGAGGTAGACCAAGAGAGAGGTGGAAGAATGGAGTTAAGAAGTATATGCGTGAAAGCGGTGCTGGATGAGAGGAGGGGCGTCGATTGACTGGGGACAGAGGTGTATGGGGGCGTTTCGTTCGTGGCCACCCCTTCGGGGATCACAGCATCCGGCAATAGATAGATAATATTATACGACTGGTGGTGTCTAGATAGATATTATAGGACTGGTGGTGTCTTAAATTATATTGACGTTGAGAGAAGGAGATTTATTCCACCACTTTTCCCTTCAATAATGATAGTCATATGCTATGATAGTGATAGTAGGCGACGAGCAGGGAGGTTTTAGGAAGGGAAGAGGATGTGTAGATCAGATTTTTACCCTGAATTGTGTTGTGGAGAAGTATCTGGAGAAGAAACAAAAGGTGTATGTTGCCTTTATGGACTTGGAGAAGGCCTATGACAGAGTGGATAGAGAAGGTTTGTGGAAAGTACTTAGAATATACGGAGTAGAGGGCAAGTTGCTGAAAGCAGTGTGAGGGTGCAAAGGCGGCAGTACGTGTGGAGAGGGGAGTTGCAGGGTCTGGTAAATGAGTTTGGAACAGTGTGCGAAAAACGGAATTTGAAGGTAAATACGGGGAAGAGCAAGGTTATGGTCTTCGAAAGGGGTGAAGTCACAGAGTGTGAGGTGAAGCTGAACGGTCAGGCTATGGAGATCGTCAACTCTTTTAAGTATCTGGGCAGTGTGTTGAGTAAAGATGGGACTATGGATGAAGAGGTGCGGGAGAGGGTACAACAGGGGAGAGGGTTGTAGGAACGAAGCAGTAACAAGAAATAGGGTGGTCAGTATGGAAGTGAAGAAGTCCTTGCATGACGGTGTGGTGTGGAGGTAGATGTGCTGGAAAGTGTGAAAAGGAACAACTTGAGATGGTTCGGCCATATGGAACGTATGGAAAGCGAGAGAATGACTAAGAGGGTGTACGAGAGCAAGGTGGAGGGACAGAGGGGGAGAGGTAGACCGAATATGAGGTGGAAGGATGGAGTGAGGAACTACATGAACGAAGGCGGTGCTGGTTGGGGGGAGGGGCGTCGACTGACTGGGGACAGAGGTGCATGGGGGCGGTTCGTTCGTGGCCACCCCTTCGGGGATCACGGCGTCAGGCAATAGATAGATTGATAGATATGCTAACCAGGCTGACAAATGAGAGACTAATCAAAACCAGTTATATAACAGAGTCCCTTCTCTTAAGACAATATTATTTATATTGTATATATTCAGGCTCATACATAAGTTAAAATTATGCTTTACAGCTCCTATTATAAGAACATAAAAAAACGGGAGTCTGCAGAGAGCCGATTGGCCCACACAGGCATATCTCTTTCAAACCCAACCCATCTCGTCCATATGTCTATCTAATTTTATTTTGAAGATCTCTATCGTTCTTGATCCTACCATATCTATAGGGATGGTCTGAGCATTGGTTAATGCCTTTTCATCCAAAAAAATGCAAGTACATGCGGATTGGGACCAGCAAGATAGACAAGGTAGGATACAGTATGTATGAAGCGATGGAGGAAGTGAATGCAGAAAAGGATATAGGATTAGTGATAGACAAGTTAAATTTCTCAGAACATTTAGCGGAAAAGATAAACAAAGTCAATAGAATTGTAGGGCTGATAAGGAGGACATTTGTGTCACTTGATGAAGAAATCTTCAGGAATCTCTATACAGCGCTGGTTAGGCCGCACCTGGAATATGCGAACCAGGTGTGGGCTCCATATATGGTAAAGGATATAGAAGCAGTGGAGAAAGTGCAGAGGAGAGCTAGCAAGCTGGTACCAACGTTGAAGAACGCGGGCTATGAGCAGAGGTTGAGGACACTGGGGCTTCCGACACTGGCATATAGGAGAAAGAGAGGGGATATGATAGAGACTTTTAAGATAGTGTCAGGAAAGTACGATGAGGATGTGTGTGAAGGTATCTTCTTGATGCGGGAGGGAACAAGAACGAGAGGACACTCTAAGAAAATTTACAAAGAAAGAAATAGGCTTGAGAAGGCAAAGAACTCATTTTGTGATAGAGTGGTAAATGAGTGGAACGCACTGCCCCAGTATGTAGTCGATTCCGAATCAATAAGGGAGTTTGAAGGTAATCTTGATAAAGCATGGGGAAGACAAGATTTGAAGTTTGATTATAAAACAAAAATACAGAATAGTAAAAATGTTGCGTCTGCTACCGCCGCCGCCAACACCGTGAACGACCGCAGCAGTGCAAGTACTGGTACTGAGCTGGATACACAGGCATAGTTTGCCTTTTTCCAGAGGATCTACTGTAAGAAACTGTAAGAAATATCACTCGGTAGCCTATTCCACATGTCTACAACTCTGTTACCAAACCAATACTTGCCTATATCTTTTCTGAAACAAAATTTATCAAATTTGAAACCATTTGTTATGCCTTTGGAAGTAAATTAAATGGCCACAAACAATGGAGTTTTATGTAAATTTTCCTGTATTCTTTCTCATATTCATTCCAATCTTTTGACTCAGACAGGTCCTTCTTGCTGGTCAGTAGAATATATAAAAATTAAATCACCGAGTTGAAAGGGTTTCAGCTAAATTGTCCTGATTTGCCACCCTGGTTTATTTATATTAGGATAGTAAACTTAGCAATGAGAACTTTAGCTCATTTTGCCCTAATCCTTCGGGCCAGCCCAATGATAGTTTTGTTCTGAAACTCAGTGGTCTGGGTAAACTACTGTATTAAAAAAAAAAAAAAAAAAAAAAAATAAAAAATATATATATATATATATATATATACCGTATATATATATATATATATACTGTATAAATTATATACTGTATATATATATATATATATATATATATATATATATATATATATATATATATATATATATATATACAGTATATACAGTATATATATATATATATATATATATATATATATATATATATATATATACAGTATAAATATATACAGTATATATATATATATATATATATATATATATATATATATATATATATAGCTCGATTGGTAGAGCGTTCGCCTGCTAACCGTGAGGTTGACGGTTCGAGCCTCGGGCCAGCCAGTGAGTTATTGGCAGATGTCAGTGCTGTTGGTGAACGGCGCGGTCTAGCAATCTGTGGCAACTATTCACTAAGTCCCTGATTCATCAGGGCACCCACCCTAGCCTTGCTGTTCAGCAGGGAGAGTGTGGTGGTAAAAACTGCATCATCATCATCATACCAGTGTATACCACCTCCTCTACGTAGCACCCACCTTGCAACACAATCCCACCCCTACTCTGTGCAACTCTCCAACCCAAGAGTGAAACGCTATTCTCAGACTTTCTTCTATTCAACTCCTGAGCTCTGGAACTCTCTCCCAGAATCAGTCTTTCCCTCTTCCTATGACTTAAATTGCTTCAAACTCCGTGTGTCCAGGCATTTTAGCTCGAACGTCCCTTGATTTCGGCCCTGTCATTCTTTGAAATCTGGGGGAGGCACTCGTTCCAGGCAGTTATGCCTTTTGTCTCCCTCATTCACATAGAAAAAAATTATATATAGTATATTATATACAGTATATGGTAACTTTAGGACAGGTACTGTACTTTTCTCTTCAATACAGATATCATGTGGTAAATTGCTAAGACTAAATATTTTTCCCCAGGACCATGAGGGAGTGCCTCTGAACCTGGCCGTAGCACACATGGGGGTCCTGGTCTTCCAAAACTACACCAAGATCAACACCTTCTCCTGGGCCAAGATCCGTAAGCTCTCCTTCAAACGCAAGCGCTTCCTCATCAAACTCCACCCGGAAGGATATGTGAGTTATCTTTCCTTGGTACCAATTTATAACTTCATTTTTCTATTTCAATATTTGTTGTCCTGTACTTTTTTATTTGGTGGCTTTAGGTATGTGGGGTTTATGATGTGCTTTGTTTCTTGTAAAGCAACTGATAAATATCAGTAAGTTTTATATATATATAACAATCACATATTAGTTTATTTAATGACTTGTTTGAGAATCTACTTAGGAATAAATTGTCGAGTAAAATATTGGGCTAAGCAAAGTAAATTAATCAATACCATGAGTACTAAGCATTATTGCATTTTAGAGTAATTTGTAAATTTTCTAGATAAATTCTTTGCTGAGTGTGTGTAAGATCTAGGTTTTTCTAAAAGCAATCATGAATAGGTGCTTTTAGGCAGATATTGGAATAGTGAGACAAAACTTTCTCAAAAGATTCGCATACTGTATTCATTTCTAGATTTAGGGCACTTTTGGGTTAGTTTTCTTTGTAATAATGCTGTTGTTTTTGTGCAGAAATTAATTCTGTATTGTAATAAGTTTACAATTGTTCAATCACGACAATAGTCTTCTAATTTTTATGCAATTGAACAAGTTAAAATGGGAAAAGGCCTTGTTCTTATATTTTGTAGTTTAGGTCTTTCGAAGAAGCTTTATAAGATTGGTTCTCATAAATAATGGTATATAAAACATAGTATAGTACAGTACAAAGATATAATATAATTAGTAAAGCAGTTTTGTTCTTTATTAACACTTTATGAAGCTTTTGATAGGTGTTAAAACTGTATATTTTCCATATATATAATATAATTTATTTATCATGCCATCAGTGCCTTGGTCGAGTATTTGGAGAATTCGTTTCAATGACATACCTGATATAGTGAAGTAAAAGCTTTTGCAGTATATGATATTGTAGTTGCTGATATATTGCTACATAACCCTTACTGTACCAGCGACGTACAATGGCCGATAGTAAGAAAGTAACTCGCCAGTACCAGCGCCGTACGACATACATCAGTAATAATCGGTCCTTGTACCGAGCGGTACCAGGCACCATGACTTGTAAACACTGCTTTGAAACCTTGGCAACACTTCTAAGAGTGTATCTAAGGTTCCACGGGCAGGATGCCTCAGTACTCGTCCAGCTTTCGGGGTGAGAGGTTGCGCTCCCTCGTCTTTGAAGCCATTTTGGCCACAATGCTTGGTACTGGAGGTTACATTTATAGTAATACCCTCTGGTACAGTAAGGGTTAAGGTGAACTATAGAAAAGAGAATCACAATTATGCATCTCAACAATATTTCTATCACTTTCTCTCTCTCCCTACCACCCCTCCCACCCCTCCCGTCCTCCCCTATCCCATCCTAAAAAACATCAACAACAACAACAACATTACATGGCTGGTCGTCCCCCCCTCCCACGCCCCCAACACCTATGACTCCCCCCCACGACCTGACCTGACCTGACCCCTTCCTTGACTCAGGGCGAGGTAATGTTTACAGTGTGGTGTGTGTTTGTGCGCCTGTCTGTAGCTCAGGCAGCATGCGTATATAGTTGGAGCATCATAAACGCTTTTTCCAGCAATGTCTTGGTCAGCAGTCTAATCCGCCAGATTCTGAATTAATGTTTGATGGAAATTAAGTTACTCGAGAAAAAATAACTTCAGTCTAGCTTATCTTTTCCAGCAATGTTTATTTTGTATGTTATATTAATTTGTTTTTGTTTTTGTCCATTTGATCTGGCAGCTTCTGAATTAATAGTTTGATGATATTTTGGCTACTTGAAATTATCTACCTCCAGTTAAGTTTTTCTTCTTAATTGAAAAGGAAGTTGTATGGGTCTGCCTTAGTCACCTAATGGTTGCTGCCCTCCATGCTGCACCACTATCCCCTGCAGTGTCGAAAGCTGTTGTCACACGAGGAGTTTTTCCGTCAATTTTTGATGAGCAAGTTTTTTCTCGTACTATTTCTTGATATTTTGGCATTGGAATCGGACACTAGACTGAAGGTAGATTATGCTAGGTGGCTGAATTTTGATTTAACAGAGATCGTAAAGCTGCCAGACTACAAGTGCTCATAGAAATTGACGTATAAAACGCTCGTGTGACACCGGTTTAAGCCAGTCTGTTGCTGCAAAATAAGCCCAATATATTGCCAGATAAATAGTTGCTGATAGAAAGTTGCTGGAAGAAGTGTTTGTGTGTGACTCTGCCCTAACTCACTAACCGATCTTGTGCTGGAGCAAGGGGACTGCTCTTTCCACACACTTATAAACTACAAACGCCCATTTCAGGCACTACATTAATGAGAATACTGTACTTCAGAAATACTTCTTCACTTTTTACAAACGTAACTCAATCCAGGTACATTTTAAAGTACCGGTACAGTACTTTACTGTGAAAAAGATTCTATATCATATCTAAGTAATTTCTTTAGCAAATTTATTTGCTACATGTCTTCGCACATTTGAAACCAGAGAATTTCAAATAACTTGTACTTTTTCTAAAATTCTTGTTTATCGGGAATTTAAACTACTTTGATAGCTAATACCAATACAGTGTTAGTAAGTAAATTAACTGTTTTATTTTAATGTTAATATTATTGTCGAGCTTTACTTTCTCATCATTTGTATCACAAACACAGAATTGCTAGAGATTTGAAGCATTATACATATGTTGATAGTAATACTTACATGTGTTTTATTGGATTGGTGTTTTAAGTATGACAAGTTGTTGATTCTTAAGTGCAATATATTATTTCCAATGTACTGTACAATGCAAGTTACAAGTTTGTTTTGTTATTTGTTCTTTCAATATCGATGTTATATGCCACACTTTCCCACAATACCATGCAGATGCTGGGGCGACTTACTTTATAGTTTTATTATTTACCACTTCAGTACGGGTGAAATAGTTTTTACTTGTATTCTGGCTATAATTAAACTATTTTACGCAGCTATGGAAGGACATCTATAGGTAGCACCAACGAACTTGAAAATAACCTTGATCCCTAACCTCTCTGTAACTCAAAAGGGCCTAGAGCAAACTGGCGGTAAATATCCACACCTATTACCTGGTGGACTCTTCCCTAGTGATAGAAACGTCAGCCCGATTGCTTTAATTCATTTTGAGTTATAAGAAGTAAAGGGGTTAAGATTACTGTCAAGTTCGTTGGCGCTACCTATAGTAATAAAAGAGGTAAAATGTACAGTACTGTACAGTATTGTATATCCATTAACTCTTTGACTATCACAGAGCCTTCCTAAACAGAGGAAAATCATATAATGGTAGCCAGAATTAGTTGAAAAATAACATTACCTGTACTGAAAGGTTTATCCCTTCTTGTTTTGGAGGATGCCTTTTTTTTCTTTATTCTGGGTATCATTAAGCAATTGTATGCAGCTTAGGATGGATCTGTGGGAGTTGAAAGGGTAAATATCGTCTTGATTATCTTCCATATATCCTTACTAAGCTGTATAAAATTATCTTATGAAAACCAAAATACTATGAAGAAATGCACCCTTGAATACTAAAAGAGCCTAATAATATTGTGTGTGATAACTAATACATTAACGAGAGTGAAGTGCTTCATGACATATAGTGCATGAGATCAAAGAAGGTCTTACTCAGCTGACCTCTCAACGCTCTCTGGTGTCACGCTTAGAGAGTTATTATAATAATTTGTTTAATTTATATAAAAGGTTTGGATTGATTTTGGCATTTTCGAGCAATGTGGATTTAGTTTTCCCCACATGACCCACAAAGTAGGTTAACATACTCACATACTCACCACAGGCCCATCTCAGAATTACTCATCACATAATAACAACATAGTCACCAACACATGCTATTACGGTACTTATAAATTATATAGACTACCTTATATGTAGAGGATCTTTGAATTTGGTACCATAAATGAATGACAAAATAAATAAATTACAAAATAGTACTGTACAGTAAATGACATCATTTGCATAAAAACTAGAGCCGAGGAGAGAAAGTAGTTACATAGCCTAGTGGATTTAGAAAGTTTGTACACCAGTGGACGAAAGTGGTGCCCCGCCTTTACAACTTCAAATTAATTTTCCTTTATTGAGTTAATACCAGAATATTCCTGAACCACTCTTAGCAAAATTTCATTATAAAGGATTTTGTTGATATCTGTTCAGGATATTTTTCAACTTATAACTGAAAAGATAACCAGAGTTGAAATTATAGAGGCAGCTTTTGGAGAGGCCATGTAGACAGCATCGGTGCTGGTGCGGTGCGACAGTGCCGTGTGGATCTGCGCATGCACGACGACTTTGAATTTTTCCCCTTTAAATAGGCCTTTCAAAAACATATCCAGCAGGCCGTCCAGTAGCTCAGAGCTAGCAGCTAGGCCTCCCACCCAAGAGGTCGAGCGTTCAATCCCAGCACAATACAATATTTTTGTGCTTGTATTTTTGTTATAGAAAATTAATTTAGGTTAGGTTAGTAGTTAGGTTAGTCTAATAAGAATATTAAAATAGCTGAAGAAAAAAATAATCTAAGTCGTCGCGCATGCACAGATCCACTCCGCATCGCACCAGCACCGGCGCTCCGTACATGACCTCCCAGCTTTTGACTGTGACTGCACTGTAAACTAGTATGAGAGAGGATTTTGAGTGCCAGACCAGACTGGATGATTGCTTTCTTATCCCAAGGCAAGGTGAAAGGATTAAGAGAAAATGTAGTATAACCATTGAATCATCAGTGTGCAGAGTGTTGCATGGAAGTTGGACTGTTAGAAAATATTAGACAGAAATTACAAAATTATAATTAAATTGTAAAACTTGCAAAATAAACAAACCAAAACTGGTTAGGGACGTGGAAAAGGTATTAACATAAGCCAGAAAGGTTAAGCTGTAGCAGATGAAATGTTGAAAACACAAAGCATCTCTAATAAAACTACTGAGAGCATTTCATAACATGCATAGAAAAACACAAGAGAGTTGAAGTGGAAGGTAGATAACGTGAGTTCCTTGGTTTGTATGTTACTCTGCCAAACGGATGTTTATTTACAGTAGATAGAATGTTATCGGATATAGACGTAAACTTAGGGTGTGCCAGCATTACAAATACAAATAGGTATGATAAGAAAACTTGTAAAACTTTTGTTTGCAGATAATGTTATGGGTGACTTGATAACTCAACCGGTAGACCATTTTAACCGGTATTGTACTTCTCAATCAATGACAACACTGTTAGGTTAGGTTATGTTGGCATTGGTTTAGATGGCCCTGGTTGAGATCTACTGGTTGAAATGGTCTGGTGGTTGAATTGTCCAGGAACCAATACAACGTTATTTAGTTACAGTGAATGGAAGCTACCAAGAGTAACTGAAATGATGCCTATCAAACTCATCAGTTCAGTTTAGTTTGTTGATCCAAACCTAATCGTCTAGCTGTATGTATGTATGTACTGAGGCATATACCCCATAGCTGGGGGGTGGCCGAGTCAAGACAGAAACAATATTTAAAGTTCCAATTCTTAGGGTTCCGGACCACTTTCGCATTCCCTCGCCGTTTTCTCTGTCTCGTCTAGTAGGTGAATTTTACAAGGGGAGGAGAATTCCTAGCCTCCCGCCCCCGAAGCAGGAAAAGTAGTACAGTACAGGGAAAGAGACGGACAGAAACTGCTAAGGTTGGGTAGAGGATGCCAAACCTCACTCTGGACAGGACCAGCCCTCACCCAAGTTGTGTAAGGTCCAATGAATGAGCTGGTGCTCAAACAAGTGACTCAGGATTGAGACTCCAGACAGGACAGTCCAGCATCGTATAGCTAATCAAGTAATTTGGTTCACAGTAGGATATCAAAGCACAGTTTAATGCACCCAAAATTGTAGCATTATGATAGTGTTCAGATGTCTTGTAAGATGGAGAAGACCGAGATATGGTTTGCAGGGTATCTTGCAATGGTTACAAGTGTGATAGGGAAAGGACTTGAAGATAGGAAAATGGTGGACTATAGGAAGATTAAGGAGATAGTAAGTTTACATTGTGAACATTACATGCTTATTTGTATAAGGTGCTTTAGTAGTTAGATAGGGGTGATATACTAATTATGAAAATAGAGTAAAGCTGGAATTTATAACCGGCAAATGGTGATACATATGATTAATATTGAATTGCTAAAGGCCTGAAATTATGTAAAGATTGATTAATAACAGGGTAGTGGTAATAGGTGTGGTTAATTATAATTTCAACATAGGCATGAAAATAGGCAAAGGCAGAATAGTAACAAGGTGTTAGTGATAATAATTACTATGATTTGGGAAAAGGTGTGATGTTAGGACAAAGCAAATATTAGTAACAAATTACTACTGTGTAACCCCTCTCATTTGGATGAGGCATCCGGCACAGGCTTTACCTCTCCGTTTCGGTTAAACTACGGTAATAAAAAAATAAAAAATCTCTGTTTCTGACTCTCAAAAGATCATAGTAAACATTGTGTGAACGGTGGTATTCAGTTTGGACATTTATCTTTTCCTAGTGCATAATATGAAAGACAGGTAAGTGTCCAGACACTTGATATCCTGTTCAGACTATCAACCCGATCTTTCAGACAAAAATGAAAAAGGTTGAAGTGTTTCACACTTCTGGAGATTTTTCAATTTTCGATAGGGTCTTCCTCAATTAATTTGAAACAATGTTATTAATATGTTTATTATTCACCAAGTACAACATTGCAATTGCACACAATAGTCCAAAAGAGAGGGGTTCTTACTGCAGTGTAATGAGTACAATACTCAAATGTGATAACGAAAAGGCATGATAATTGGGTGTTAGACTAGTACTAAGTTGAAGTGAAGAAAATGGGGGGGCTACGTGTGCGACAGTGGACCATATATATTGACCTTCTCCCCCCTCCCCCTCTGTCTCCCTCCCCTCCCCTCCCTCCACAAGCTGCCCTACGGAGGACGGTGGCCGGAGGTGTGTTGGCCTCTTCCCGTTTTCTCTTTGGCCTCCGCTTTGTTTTCCTCACCCTAGTTTGTTATTGTCTCCGCTTTTGATTAGTGCCTAGGTGCCATTATGTGTACCGTATGTAGGTTTTTCCCAATAGTATATAGTACTGATGTGTTTTTATTTTATTTCCTTCAAACTGTACTTTTTCGTAGAGTACACTGCTGCCGTCTTTTTCTCCTCTCTCTTTCATTGTCTCGGACTCTCGGCTTGATTAGTGCCCAGATACTATAGTCCGTTCATTCTAGGTTGGGCAGAAAGCTAACCTATGTAACTCAAAAAGGGCTAGAGAAAATAGGCTGTAAATTTACATCCCTATTCCTTAGCAAAGTCTTCTTATTTGGTAGAAATATTAGCTCGATTACTCTAGTCCTTTTTGAGTTATGAGAGGTTAAATGTTACGATTTCTGCCCAACCTAGAATGAACAGACTACTGTATAGTGTATAGTAGTACTTTTTATAGTGTATAGTACTTTAGTTTGTTCTCCCTTTCTCTATTTTTAATGGTCTTGGCTTTCAATTAAAGATTAGATACTGTTGTTGTTTTGTTAGTAATGTGTTGTTATAGTTTTTGTTTCCTCCCACTGTTTCTTTGGCTTGTCTGTTGAAGATTGTCTGTGCTGTAATTTGTCCTCTCAATCTCCATTTGCTTATGAAGTTAGTGGCCTTTTCTTCATCACCTTAGCTGTTAATTTTGTGTTTTTTATTTCAATAGTAAATTTAGTTCCCTCTTTCATTGTTTCTTTTTATCCATGTAATTTTCTTATGTTCTTTTTTATCTGCAGTAGGCCTATACTATGTCATATTTCCCCCTCATTTAATGCTTTGTAACATATTTTCCTTGAGTTATTTAAAGTTTTGAATCTGATAATCATATCTTTTATTTATTATCTTATTATTTTCAAATATGTATTTTCTCAGTAATTTTTGCTACCTATACCTGTATAGTTTATTTCAGTATTTTATTGTTCAACATGATTCTTCTTATAACTTTTATTTATTTAAAAAATCTTTATGTTTCTGTGATTTGTTAATTGTGTATGTACTATTATAATAATAATAATTATTAATATATATATACTGTATATATATACAGTATATATATATATATATATATATATATATATATATATATATACACACACAATATATATATATATATTTTTTTTTTTTTTTTTTTTTTTTTTTTTAAGAGGACTTGTCTTGGCTTTGGCCATGTTCCTTTTAGTTTGTGTTGCCTCTTATTACCATACATGATCCCTTCTACTTTTCACATAGATTCCCAGTCCCCTTTGTTACATAGATTCCCAGTGACCTGTATAACATAGATTCCCACAATAGTCTGTTCATTATAATTATGCCGGAAATCTTGACCACTAGCCTATTATAACTAAAAAAGGAATAGAGCATTCAGAGTGATATTTTTACCATTAGGGAGGAGTCACCCAGGAAATATTTGTGGAAATGTACAACCCATAATTTTGCTCTAACCATAATCTATAATTATTAACTGTCGTGACGGTGTAATGGTTAGAGCGTGGTGTAAGTTCTGTGTGAGGTATCCTGGGTTCGAATCCTGGGAGGATCACATTCTTTCATTAATTAAATTTGGGGGGTTATTGGTGTTAAGAACGATGTTCAAAATAAATAAAAAATAAATTGAGCAATCAATCTAACCAGCAAATAATTGGGGGAAATGTACAGCCTGTTTGCTCTAGCCCTCTTTGAGTTACAAGAAGTTAGTGATGAAGGTACAGCTACTGACAAATGTTCATTAGCTCTTTTGATTTTTTTTATGCAAATATATCCATTTTAGATTGTTGTTCAGATCAAATGAGCTCTATATTATAGTAAATAGGCCTACATATTTATTATTTACCAATATATAGCTGATTTGATCTGAACAGCAATCTAAATGGATATATTTGCATACAAAAATAACAAGAGCTCACAAACATTTGTCAGTAGCTGTACCTGGCCCAGTAGTGCTGAAATATACAGTAGTGCTGAGGCTGTATTGTCTGTTACATAGATACTGTACCTGCTACCCTGTCAAGTTCCCTTTTATCAAGCCATGCACTGTTCTCTCTAGTATATTTTATAATTCCTGTGCCTGTTGTGTCCTTTATCCCCTCTTCTTCATTTGTCTGCGTCTTCTTGGTTGTAGATTGGTCTGGTAGAGGACAGTTACTAGTTTTATTTTGGCGTTTCATAATGCAGGTCATAGATTACGGGAATGAGTTATTAGTTAGACCTTTAGCACTGACAACGCACGCATGATGTTTACGTTTACAATGAAGCACTTTGATTGGCACTGTTTAGTTGGGAGTTTATTTTTTGTATTATGCAGCGGTCGGGTGAAAGCAGCTCTACTAACGGAGGATATAGATGAAGGATTTTCCCAACAATTTTCTCTGGTAAATGAGTTGTGGGATCTTCTGAATTAATCTACCTTCAAATCAAATCAAATCCACCTTCAGTTGGATCTACCTTCAGTATAATATAGCTCCAGTATAATCTACCTTCAGTCTAATCTACATTCAGTTTTTTCTACCTTCCTTCCACTTACCAATATACAGTACTGTATGTATAATACTGTACAGACAAATAAGTAATTCATTGTATATTCCTTGGTATAATTGTTGCCAGAAAAGTTGTTGATCAGAATTTGGAGAAAAAAAAATGTTTAGTGAATCCCCCTAAAATCAGCCAATTCATCACTCTGAGGCCCAAGACAGGCACATATGGATTTAACTGTGTTGGTGGTGTAATGGTTTAGATGTTTATGTAATGGGTGTGGCGTTCCGAGTTCGAATCCCGGGAGGATCATATGCTTTCATTAATTTATTCAAGTGCAATGGGGTTTGTAATGGAGGATTAATTTTGAGAACGGGGTGTTCCTTAATTTCATCGCCATATGAGAAGAACACTTTATGAACAACATTTTACTGACAGTTTCCTCGATCGTTGAAGTAACCTGAAGAATCTACAAGCAAAATTTGTTCTAATAGTAATTTTCTTCATTATGAGTTTATATCCAAATTTGTTATTCCTCAAAGTATATATATATATGGACCATACTTTGATCTGTAGTAATCATGGCAATCTTTTGGTTCTGGCAAATTATAATGTAAATCTTGCAAAATTTACAAACCAAATCAGGGACGAGACAATACTGTACTGTATAAAGGCAAAATAACTTATCAAAATCGCTATGTGGAAATAACGCTTTAGTAAAATACACTCAACCCTCTGTTATCGCGCCTAATTGGTGCCTAATTAGTGCCGCTATAACAAGAATCGTGATAATGGAACTTAATAACTTATGGGGAAAAATATGTTGGTTCCCAGGTCCCAACTTTTTGCCCCCAGATTTGTCCAAACAGTCACCCAAGTACCCATTTTTCCCCTTAAATAAGCCTACTGTACATCCAATAAATATATATTGAATTTTTTTAATAATACATATTATGAGGATATTACTTACCACATAGACTTTATTTGAAAACATAATCATATTTAGCATAGGCCTAGCCTAACCCATCGTCGTTTCCGTGGCTTTCGTCAGGCACGGCACTTGACTTGACTGTGTTTTGATGGTCCCGGGTTTTCAATTCCTACATCATTACCACCAGGCCCACCATCCCTATCACTGAATGCACTAGAGGTCATAATAAACGTGAGAGATAAGAGGTTCAGGCACAAATAAGCAAGTATAAGGCGGGTGGACTTAAAAGCGTCTGGCTTATGTTGACGACATCAAAGATGGCGGCCGTAAATTGCGCAAGTGACGCTCTGATTTCGGATTCATTGGATTCACTTGTTTGTTTGTGTTTTCTAGTTTGATGTCGAGTCTTTCATTATTATTGCTCTTGTTTTCGGTGCTCCACTGTATGATGCATGATTAATAAATATAAGAACAGAAAAAACAGCCAATGAGAGCCCCACCTCGCTCCGACGTCAAGCCAATCAGCTGCTGAATCACCCCATGCGTGGCGGTGACGTAGACAGGCGAGATTTTTTAGTTTTCCCGTCAAAGAGGGACCGTGATAACAGCTCTAGGACCCGCGGTAACAGAATAGTTTTTTTTTTTAGGTATGCGCGATAATGGTGAAATGCTATAACCAAACCCGCGATAACGGAGGGTTGAGTGTATACAAATAAAATTACGGTAATATAAAATAAAATAAAAAGAAAGATGGTTCTGTCTTGGAATTTTTAGAGTTTTAGGTTGACTGATTTGGTAGAGTTGGTTGAACTTGAGCTGTGGAAAACCATTAGCAAATCTAAATTAATTTGAGAGCTGATGACAGGTAATTTGTGAGGTTCTTAATTTTTCAATTTAGCTTATTTATTTTTTTAAGCTTAGTAGTATTTAACTTTGTAATTATCATAGAAAACTTTGGTAAATGACATTAAAGTTACCTTTGTATTAATGTTGCCACCTGCCCTAAGTGTGGCCATAAATTACACTACCATATTATTGAAGACAGAGGGCCGTTCCTTTAAACATCGTAAAAGCTTTTCCAGCGTCCTTTCCCGACCCAGATTGACCCTTGTCGTTTATCTGTATAAGGGTCAATCTGGGTCGGGAAAGGTCGTAGGGAAAGCTTTTACAATGTTTAAAGGAATTGCCCAGAAACATTATCTATATTGTGGGTACTGTAGTGTCCCTTATTTATTAGTGATATTTAGGATAGATGATGATATTAATGCAGTGGTGACTTTAATGTTGTGTAAGTTAGTTGTTAAGTCATAAACAGAGTGAAGATATAAATGGTAAGGAAGATTGGATTTACATAACCACTAATAATGAGAGTTCAGTATGGGGCTCAGTGGTCTGGTTAATGTGCTCTACATAACTAACTACAGTCTGGCCTGCCAATACGCGATAATATGGGCGAGACGCGAGGGCGCGGAATGAAAATTCGCGTATTAGCAATAGAGTATTATATGGGAATAAATCGATATGGGCGGCACTGACTCCAAGTTGTCTACTTTAGGCCTATTTATCTCTGTCAATTGCCACAAAAGGTACATATATGTACAGTCTGGCCTGCCAATACGCGAGAATATGGGCGACACGCGAGGGCGCGGATTGGAAATTCGCGTATTAGCAATAGAGTATTATATGGGAATAAATCGATATGGGCGGCACTGACTCCAAGTTGTCTACTTTAGGCCTATTTATCTCCGTCAATTGCCACAAAAGGTACATATATGTACTGTATACATAAACATCCAAATCATAAGAAAATATAACAATAATAATAAACTCACCTTAAAATTAACAGTTTGTACTGTAGATATGAAGGGTGGGGGCTCTGAGGCAGGCCCCCTCCGAGGCAGGGCGAGTTCAGCTAATGTGCCCCGGCCCCGGCATCATCATCGTCCGACGAACTATCCCTGGCATCTAGCACTCTGTTGAGGGCCAGGCGCCTTTGCTCCACCTGAACCTCCCTCATGAAGCCACCAAAATCATCGTCGGGCATGTCAACCTGAGCAGCTGAGCCTACCGAGGTCGAAGGTTGGGGTTCGTCATCATCTTCTTGTCGAGGTTCTTGGCGGGCAAGGAATCTTGTCATTAAAGTTTGTCTCTTCTTGTTGACTTCCTGATGATGTTTGTCAGAATAAAAGCGGAAAACACTGTCAACGCCCAGCAGAACTTCATGTGTTCTCACAGGGCACTGCTCCACCGACCAAAATCCTTCCTTGAGTTGGTCAACTAAAGCCAAGATTTCGCTCAGTTTACCTACAGACAGATCCATGTTAGCAGGTGCAGGGGCTGGTTCAACGTCGTTGTTCGGTTGTCGTGCTTGATGTGCTTGATCTTCGGCATCAATCTGCTCAATTGTGTTACCTTGAGTCTGTTGTTCACCTGCCTCAATAACCTCACGAATCTCCTCGGCTGTCACTGCCCCGAAACCAGCCACTGCGCGGGCCGCTTGAACTGCGTCAGCGTCTGCCTCGGTGACTGACTGGACTTTGTTGGCCTTGGGAGCACATAAATGTGGAGTAAGTTCTCGCCAGCCATGATTAATTGTGGCATCATTTATATCAGCCCATGCTAGAAGAAGAAAGTCGATTGCGTATTTGATGGTAAAAACACGCCAGAAGTGTGTCACGGTCATCTCTGCCTCTGCCTGGGGTGCCTCTGCTGCCGCAGCCCGGGGTGCCTCTGCCTGTGGTGCCTGGGGTGCCTCTGCTGCCGCTGCCTGGGGTGCCTGCTCCTCATCAGACGATGATGCGAACTCCTGCTGCATAGCCAAAATCTCTTCATTGCTCTCTGTCTTCTGGCGTAGATAATTGTAGAGTCGTGTCTGGTAAAAGAGCTTCACATTCGATATGACTTCTTGGTCCAGTGGCTGTATGAGAGATGTTGTTTTTGGTGGCATGAAAACAATCTATACGTCGGGATGTAGAGTCTCTAAATAGTGTGGGTGGCAAGGGGCGTTGTCCATCAATAACAGGGCCTTGAAAGGTAGGCCTAGTTGTTGGCATTTGAGGCGGGCATCAGGAACAAATTGCTTGACAAGCCAGTCAGACATAATGGCACTAGTCATCCACCCATTAGCACTCTTGTACCAATAAGTTCCAGTGTCATTCATGTCACGCAGGTTCTTGTAACATCTAGGGTGGGCAGCTGTGTGCACCACTACAGGCCGCATCTTGTGGCTGCCGGAAAGGTTCACAGTAAACATGACAGTGAACCTTGACTTGTCTATCTTGCGGCCCCTTGCCTGTTTCACAGATTTGGCAAGATATGTAGATTTTGGCATACACTTGTATTGCAAGCCACTTTCATCCACATTATAAATCTGATCCTTTGTGTAGCCACCATCCTCGATTATGGTCTTCAACACCCAAGGAAATGTGTTGGCTGCCACCACATCTGCAGACCCACGTTCTCCGGACACCTTGATGTTCCTTAGGTCCTTCCGTTTCATGAAGCCATGGAGCCAACCGTTGGATGCCTTAAAATGAAAATTCTGGCCAGACTTTGTCCTAGCACTTGTGGTGGTGTAGAAGAGTTTAGCCTGCTGTTTGATATAGGCCTTATCCACCGGGACTTGCTCACGGTGTTTGCGGGCTAGGAATGCTGCCAGGTATCGCTCCATGACCACCATAGCCGGATTGTTGCTCCTGCAACGTTGGTCCATCATGGCAGCACCATAGGACTTCACGATGGTGTTGATCTTTTCTCGGTTAGCCCAGATCGTTCTAACTGTCGATTCCGCTAAACCCATTGCTCGACCGATGGCTGAGTTTCCTTCTCCTTTTCCTTTTCTTTTGATGACCTCCAGCTTGATTTGGTGGGTGATAAGTTTGTTCTTGCGAGGGGGCATGATGATGGGGGCAAAAAACTATATCACTGCACACGAGTCGGACTGCTGTTGCGCGAGCGTGGACTGAGGATAGACTGGCGTATCCCACAATGCCCTGCGTGCCCACATAACTGGCGTCCCTGCGCAGATGGATGCGCGGAATGGTGGGGGGCCTCGGGTATTAGCTGAACTCCCCGGAATTGCCCTTATATCGGCCCCGGATTCGCGTTTTAAAGGTACATCACGCGTTTTGAAAGTTTTGGGTATGATTCGACCCCCTCCTCGCGTATAAGGTGAATCGCATATTAAAAGCTCGCGTAATGGCAGGCCAGACTGTATACATAAACATCCAAATCATAAGAAAATATAACAATAATAATAAACTCACCTTAAAATTAACAGTAACTGTAGATATGAAGGGTGGGGGCTCCGAGGCAGGCCCGCTCAGAGGCAGGGTGAGTTCAGCTAATGTGCCCCGGCCCCGGCCCCAGCCCCAGCCCCGGCCCCGGTCCCGGCCCCGGAATCATCATCATCCGACGAACTATCCCTGGCATCTAGCACTCTGTTGAGGGCCAGGCGCCTTTGCTCCACCTGAACCTCCCTCATGAAGCCACCAAAATCATCGTCGGGCATGTCAACCTGAGCAGCCGAGCCTGCCGAGGTCGAAGGTTGGGGTTCGTCATCATCTTCTTGTTGAGGTTCTTGGCGGGCAAGGAATCTTGTCATTAAAGTTTGTCTCCTCTTGTTGACTTCCTGATGATGTTTGTCAGAATAAAAGCGGAAAACACTGTCAACGCCCAGCAGGACTTCATGTGTTCTCACAGGGCACTGCTCCACCGACCGAAATCCTTCCTTGAGTTGGTCAACTAAAGCCAAGATTTCGCTCAGTTTACCTACAGACAGATCCATGTTAGCAGGTGCAGGGGCTGGTTCAACGTCGTTGTTCGGTTGTCGTGCTTGATGTGCTTGATCTTCGGCATCAATCTGCTCAATTGTGTCACCTTGAGTCTGTTGTTCACCTGCCTCAATAACCTCACGAATCTCCTCGGCTGTCACTGCCCCGAAACCAGCCACTGCGCGGGCCGCTTGAACTGCCTCTGCCTCTGCCTCGGTGACTGACTGGACTTTGTTAGCCTTGGGAGCACATAAATAAGGAGTAAGTGCTCGCCAGGCATGATTAATTGTGGCATCATTTATATCAGCCCATGCTAGAAGAAGGAAGTCGTTGCGTATTTCATGGTAAAAACACGCCAGAAGTGTGTCACGGTCATCTCTGCCTCTGCCTGTGGTGCCTGGGGTGCCTCTGCTGCCGCTGCCTGGGGTACCTCTGCCTGTGGTGCCTGGGGTGCCTCTGCTGCCGCTGCCTGGGGTGCCTCTGCCTGTGGTGCCTGGGGTGCCTCTGCTGCCGCTGCCTGGGGTGCCTCTGCCTGGGGTGCCTGGGTGCCTGCTCCTTATCAGACGATGATGCGAACTCCTGCTGCATAGCCAAAATCTCTTCATTGCTCTCTGTCTTCTGGCGTATGGTGCTCCATGACCACCATAGCTGGATTGTTGCTCCTGCAACGTTGGTCCATCATGGCAGCACCATAGGACTTCACGATGGTGTTGATCTTTTCTCGGTTAGCCCAGATCGTTCTAACTGTCGATTCCGCTAAACCCATTGCTCGACCGATGTCTGAGTTTCCTTCTCCTTTTCCTTTTCTTTTGATGACCTCCAGCTTCATTTGGTGGGTGATAAGTTTGTTCTTGCGAGGGGGCATGATGATGGGGGCAAAAAACTATATCACTGAACACGAGTCGGACTGCTGTTGCGCGAGAGTGGACTGAGGGTAGACTGGCGTATCCCACAATGCCCTGCGTACCTACGTAACTGGCGTCCCTGCGCAGATGGATGCGCGGAATGGTGGGGGGCCTCGCGTATTAGCTGAACTCCCCGGAATTGCTCTTATATCGGCCCCGGATTCGCGTTTTAAAGGTACATCACACGTTTTGAAAGTTTTGGGTATGATTCGACCCCCTCCTCGCATATAAGGTGAATCGCGTATTAAAAGCTCGCGTATTGGCAGGTCAGACTGTAACTTATAATGTTTATTTATAGTATTGCGGTACAGTTCCCTGCAAAAGTCCTTGAACACTCAACCAAAGGATACCCCTTAAATATTCCACGCAAAAGAGGCATGGTTGTGGTTTTATGACTATCCCCTTGCGCCCACTAGGTGATTGGTAGGGTGGGTGAAAGGTGATGGTCATAAAGTAACCGAGAACGATGTCCCTTCTGCGCAGAATAATAAAGGGGTATCCTTGGCTGAGTGTTCAGGGACTTCTACAGGGAACTGTACATGAATTATTTTTACATATTAATAAGTGAATTAGAGGCACATACATACAGTGTATGACATAGGCTACACGTCACAAAAAATGGTTGGATTAATCTATAATTGAATAAAAAAACAAGTATGATACTAAACAAACCAAAACAGAGACGACACAATGCAAAGACAAAATAACTTATCAAAAGATGTTTGGCCCATTTGTTTGGGGATTTTCAGACCTTTTGCCCCTTTTCTTTGTCAATATTAAGACTTTTTGTGTCATTTAGGTGTCAATTTTTTCCTGCCGAGCGAAAGCGAGCCTGTAATTTAGGAGGGATCGGCTTTTGGCCGGGAAATGTTTCTACCGGAAAATGTACAAATATATCTTGAAGGGGGATTTTGGGATGTTTTTTAAAGTTTGATAGAGGTCTACAGAGGAAACTAACAAAGTAATAAATAAATTAAAAAGACAAACTATCGACCAAAAATGAACCGTTCCCCCTTATTCCACTAATTTTTTTGTGTTGTACATATTGGGTAACTCACCCGCGGATGAATCATCACGCTCACTACACAGCTAGAGTATATTTGGGTATTATTTAGTACATTTTTAACATTTGCATTAATACTTTGACCTTGTTTAAGATGAGTTTGTTGAGTTTTCTACTAATCTTTGTCGTACTAATTCATGATTCTGTTGTTTCTTAACCTACTCTGCACTTGTGACATCCTTTCCAATATTTTCTGGCAGCTATTGAACAATTTTATTCGGCTTTGGAAGGATCTGTGTTAGCTAAAAGGAATAAGTGAGATAGTTTGTAACCTTTTTTTTATTGGTTAGAGGTCCTTCCTAAACTTAATAAAATCATCTACTACTGTCAGTTGCCAGAATACAGGTACAGTACAGTATAATGAAAAGGACGTCACCAGTATGGGTTATTGGCATTGAGTGTACCATTCACTGATTAATACATGTACTGTACATAGCATACAGTAATTCATAGATGTGTAAGATACAGCTTCAAGTTTTTGGTTTTAAACTCATATCATTTGGTCCAGTCAATGTTAAATTTTGTTCTTTTTTGGCATTCAATTACAGTCCTGTAAATATTTGAACTTATATATGCATCATCAAGGAATAATAATATGATTTATTAATGTGAACTCCAGTACTTTTGATAATCAAACTAATGGATTCACTAGCTGTTAACATAAAAAGGCATATACAGAAATAATTTATTAATGTAGACTTCGATACTTTTGATAATGAAACTAATAAATTCACTAGCTGTTAACAGAAAAAGCCATATACTATACAGAAATAATGAATTAAAGATTAGCTCCCCCTGTTAAACTATAGTCCCACCCAAACTGTCAAATTAGCCTAGCAAGTTCGACAATGTTCCAGGGCTACTACAAGGACATAGTTGAGTTCTTCTTCGACGGCCGCAACGAGTGCAAGAATTTCTGGAAGAAGTGTGTGGAACATCACGGCTTCTTCAGGTGCTCTATGGTCAAGAAAGTTCCGCGCCAGAAGACAAGAGTGCTGTCTAGGGGATCGTCATTTAGGTAAGTGAAGGAGGGAGAGGGTGCAACATGGGAAGAGGGTTGTAGGAACGCTGAAAGCAGTAACAAGAAATAGGGTGGTCAGCATGGAAGTAAAGAAGTCCTTGCATGACAGTGTGGTAATCCCGACATTGGCTTACGGGAGCGAAGCATAGACATTGGTGAAGAGACTCAAACCAAGAGTGAGAGGGGTGGAAATGAGTTACTTGAGAAGTGCGTGCAGAGTCACATGGAGGGATAGACAGACGAATGAGGAAGTACGAGAGAGGTTTGGTGTGGATGTAGATGTGCTGGAAAGTGTGAAAAGGAACATTTTGAGATGGTTCGGCCATGTGGAACATATGGGAAGCGAGAGAATGACTAAGAGAGTGTATGAAAGTGAGGTGGAAGGACAGAGAGGGAGAGGGAGACCGAATGAGAGGTGGAAGGATGGAGTTAAGAAGTATATGAGTGAAGGCGGTGGTGGATGGGAGGATGGGTGTCGACTGACTGGGGACAGAGGTGCATGGGGCTGTTTCGTTCGTGGCCACACTTCGGGGATCACGGCGTCCGGCAATAGATAGATAGAAAACTTGCAAAATAAACAAACCAAAACAGGAATGGCACAATATAAAGACAAAAGAACTTATCAAAATAAAGATAGGGTGAAGAGGAAGGGATATACTGTAGGTAGAAATAAGAACACTGTAAAAGTGAGAAAAGTAGGAGATAGAGGAAAGTGAAACTATCTCTGAATACAAATTGTAGGTAATGATAGAAGGGATGAGGAGATAAGAGAAGAAGTAGTGAGAGAGAGAGAGAGAGAGAGAGAGAGAGAGAGAGAGAGAGAGAGTGAGTTTGTAAGTAACTAACTATTAAGTAAGATAATATGAACTACTGTTGAGTTGAGGTGAAGTAGCTAAAGTCTGTTCATTCTAAGTTTGGTAGAAATCGTAACCACTAACCTCTGTAACTAAAAAAGGGCTAGTAAATTGCCACATTTAATCCCTGGCTGGCTCTTCCCGAATGTTAGAAATATTAGCTGGATTATTCTAGTCATTTTTGAGTTATAGAGGTTATTAGTCAAAATTTGTTATCTAATTATAATTGATAGACTATAGTAAGATAGATAACATGCAGCTACTGTTTAGGTGATCACTAGCTCATTAAGGGTCTCATTTTGTGACTCGGTCTGGTTAAACTACTGTACTTATTAACAAAATAAATTTATAAAAGAAACTGTTGAGGTAAACCCCCTGAGACGCACAGATACCAGTTTGATTTAGTTTTTTTTATTGATGTGTACTTAGAAAAATTGAATTAAAAAAAGGAAAAAAGAAACTGTTGAGGTGAAGAAACTGTGTAGCATGATGATAATAAGAATTACCAGTTAATCTATGGTTCTAGCAATTATATAAATACATAAAGCCAAATTCAACATTCTATTTATCCATCAGAAACCTACATAATTACTGTATTTGTGTTTAATATCGATGTTTATAGGCCGAACTTCCTTATAGCCTGAAACTCACAAGTGGCTAATTGATTGAACCTAAAAATAATAATAGTGATGTGATTGTAAAGCGAGTGTGTTGTTTCCCTCCACAGATATAGCGGCAGAACACAAAAGCAGGTGCAGGAGTTTGTGAGAGATAACTACGTCAAACGGGCGCCCTTTCAGAGGTCTGTAGGCCTACCGCAACAATGGCAGATTTTGTTCATGGATTGTATTGATGACTATACAGTATTTTATTTTATCTTTTTTGTTTATTATTACTATACAGTACTTGATCTGATATTGTTCTTACTCACATTATCTCTCTTTTTCCTGTTTTTTCCTGTATCTTAGAAATCTTTTCCCTTCATTCTACTTTTCATTTTCTCTTTTTTCACCCCTTTTTTTTACAATATCTTTTCTTTTTACTTAAAATTTGTATAACCCTCTTTATCACACTTTCTTTATATTCTCTGTCAGCCACTTGTCTGATAGTATTGTTTTGCACCATCTCTTCCTTATCTCCCTTCCTTTAATATATCCCTTTAATTTTATTTTATTTTCCTAATATTATGCCTTTTCTGTACCCCGGGGGTAAAGGGGCCTTCACTTTTAGTGGAGGATAAAGAATGTGTTCGATGTGTCCTACTGCATGTTGTACAAGATAAACAAAGGGGGGGTTGGCAAAAGTATGTTCCAACGGTCATCCTTTGCAATAAAATCTCTTAATGATGCAGTCTTGTTGCAGGTTCTAGGACAACTGCCCCCTAGACATTTGCTTCCCGTAAGACAATTGCCCTCCAATATATTAGAATGGGCCATGATTAGCAAGAATACAAGTTAATATATAATATTATGGAAAACTGAATAAATGGAGATGATTATTACTCCGTTTCATAAATTTAGCTAACCAAATCTAATTTACTTAGCCTAACCGGATGTGGCTTAGTCGAACCTATTCTAACCAATTCTAGCATATCGTTGTCCTAGGGGGGCAATGTTCCAGGGATAGTTGTCTGGATACCCTTGTTGCAGCACTGTTGAGGCTAGTATGGTGCAGATACTGTACAGTGAACCCTCAAATTACGCGTACTGCGCTGTCGGCGCGTAGTTCTATTTGCGCGTACATTGAAGTTAAAGATAAATGGGAAAAATAGGTATTGGTTCTGGTGCTGACCGAAAGTTGTACTATTTCTACCTTTCATCACCTAAAAAACACAATATATATAACATATTACTGTACGAAGATGTTATTATACCCTAAACTATCACACAAAATACATTTAATGTATAAAAATAAGACACAAACGTAAACGAACTCATACTGATAGTGGTTGAGTAACGCTGATGTTATGGATCTGCAGGTGCTTCAGTAGGACTTTGTTGAATCTTACTAAGGTACGGTTAGCACTATGCCAACATGAGCCACAGTGATGACAGGACTTTACAGTACTGCCTACACTCCAACTACTTGTCACAATCTTCTGCACAACTATCCCTTACTCTTCAACAGCACTAAAATCTACTCTTCATCTTCTCTCAATATTCTTGGTGTATCTTCTTCTAACCTTTCCTAGAATGTCTGTATTGCCACTCTTGCTAAAACAGCTTCCAAGAATATAAGTGTGCTCAATCGTTTCTGTGGAGTACTGTTAATGTGTGGGGAGGTTCCACCCTTATCACACTTCTCGAAATGGTAGAGTCAAAAACATTTTGTCTCATCAACTCACCTCCTCTTACTAGTTCCCTACAATCTCTCTCTACACGCCGCAATGTTGCATCTCTCTCACTCTTCTACCGCTATTACAATAATCAGTATTCTTCAGAGTTTCTCAGTGTATACCTCCTCTCTTACGGAGAGTAGGTGGCACGGTTCAACACATTCCCACCCCTTTTCTGCCCAACTCTCTAACCCAAGAATAAACCAATTTTCCAAATCTCTCTTCTGCTCTACAGGTAAACCATGGAACTCTCTCCCTCATCCTATGTCTTAAGCTGCTTGAAGCTCCATGTGTCCAGGCATTTTGACTCTTAACGTATCTTGAATTTGGCTCTTTCACTCTTTCAACATGGGGGGGGGGGAGACAAACTCATGCCAGGCAGCTTTGCCTGTTGTCTCCTTCATACACACAGAAAAAAACTACTGAAAGGCAACCCAATCAAAGCCATTACAAAAGGTGTTATATCATCGTACTGTATGTATGTATGTATATATGTATATGTATTATTCTTTCTCACATAATGTTTCTCTCCCCCATATCCATGTCTCCCCCAGATCTCAGTCCTTTCGGCACTCCCCATCTGGTCATGCGTCTGTGAGCAACGTTGGAATGAGCATCTCCGCCCAGCCCCTCTTGCCACTCTCCGACAATCAGTGCAGTGAGTAGGAAAGGGAGAGAGTGAGAGTGAGTGAGTGAGTAAATAAGTGCGTCTGTGAGGAACGTTGGCATGAACATCTCCGCCCAGCTCCTCCTGCCACTCTCTGACAATCAGGGCAGTAAGCAGGAGAGATAGAGAGAGTGAAAGTGAGTGAGTTAATGAGTGCTTCTATGAGGAATGATGACATTAGTATTTCTGACCAACCCCTCATGCCACTCTCTCACAACAAGTCAAGTGATTAGTAGAGAGAGAGAGAGTGAGAGTGATTGAGTGAGTGTGTGTGTGTGTCTGTGGGCAATGTTGGCATGAACATCCCCCATGGAGTATTATTTCTTTAAGGTACACAGAGGCTGTCACTTTCTCAATAACAACAACTGCCAAAAATCACATACCTTAACCCTCTCCGACATATGACGCGATTTTGAGCCTATTAGGGATACTTTAAAGCCTTTGTTACCATCAGGGGTATTTAGAAACCTTTAGTTTAGTTACTTCAACCTCTGCAGTTGTCTTTGAGTTAGCTGTGGGCAGAAAACTAATTTTGGAGAGGTAATTATAAGAGTGAGAGAACTCTATTTCTTATTGCTAATCTGGCAACCTCTGCGTCATAAATGCGTGAAAGGGTTAACTATCTTACCTCTGTTAATTGTACAAGATTTTTTTTTTTTTTTTTTTTTTTTTTTTTTTTTTTTTTGTGGCCGTAATACGGTTGGTAAAGCACCCCCCTACAAACTGAGAAATTGAGAGTTTGAGGCTCGGGCCAGCCAGTGTGCGTTATTGGTAGATGACAATGCTGTGGTGGTCAGTGCGGACTAGCAATCTGTAGCAACTGTGCACTAAAGTCCCTGAAACATCAGGGCATCCACCCTAGCCGAAGCCCCGCTCTTGAGCAGGGAGTGCATGGTGGTAAAATACGCATCATATCCATTCTAATATACTGTATACTGTACAGGTATTCATACATAAACATACAGTATATGCATATACTTTAAAGACTTAAGTGATCCATTACATTAAAAATATAGTTTCACTCTACAAACAGCTGTGTGTATGTACGTAAACAGCTGAGGAAATATATGCAGGGCAGTATATCATTACAGTCACCTTTATAATATCACATACAGTTCCACAATAGGATACACTGGTTATATTGTTTTCTTCCATTATATTATAGTCCGTTCATTCTAGGTTGGGCAAAAATCGTAACCTCTAACCTCTGTAACTCAAAAAGGGCTAGAACAAATGAGCTGCCAATTTCCCCACCTATTCCCTAGCCAAGTATTCTTGTTTGGTAGAAAAATGAGCTCGATTACTCCAGTCCTTTTTGAGTTATGAGAGGTTAGGGGTTACGATTTCTGCCCAATCTAGAATGAACGGGACTATAGTACTTTTTTTATGTCAAAGATTAAATTTATCAACTACTGACTGCATGGCTATACCATTTTGATGTGAAAGCAAGAAAGTGGTGGCTATATCTGAGCCTACAGGTAGGCGACTACTATTATAGTCTATTCACTATTATTTGGCAAGAAATCTTGACCATTAACCTCTTGTAACTCAAGAAGGGCTACAGCAAATGGGCTGTACATTTCCTCACTTATTTCCTGGTTGACTCTTCCCAAAAAGTAGAAATAATATTAGCTTTATTACTCTTAGTAGTTTTTGAGTTAAAAGAGGTTAATGGTCAAGATTGTGGTCTAACTATAGTGAATAGACTATAGTCGACCGGATACCTAGACTAAAAGTTACAGGGTTCCGGAAGAGAGGAGTTTTACTGTATATTTGTTTTAATACCCAATTTGTTTTATGCCTTTTACATATAGTTACAGTATATACCATTTACTTTCTTTAATATTACAGTCTAAATATTTGCCTTTTCTATCCATATTACTGTACAGTACTTTACTATTATGAAATATATTTAGGAAGTACATCTTGGGTGCCCTTCATTGTTATGAAATATAGAGCATCTGGTGATGATATAATTTGTTGGGATTTTGTAATCTTTCAGTTGGGACTCATGTCTGTGTGATGATAGCAAATATATGATTAAATATTTAATTCACATTATTGTTGCAGAATGTAGAACAAATATATGATTAAATATTGAATTCTCATAATTGTTGCAAAATATAGAGCCTTATACATTACTGCCATTGTTGTAATTTGAGTAGCAATTTGAAACTCGTATATCTGTTATGTGGTTCCCTACTCTGGCATCCACTTGTGGCCCCAACTTATTGTTGCAATCTACAAAAGTATACAGTTTATAGGCTTCTTTTGATATATTAATTAGTTGTATTCTGTGCACTTTGTTGTAAAATACAGTCTCTAGTAGTGTTTTAATTTGGTGTGACCTTTCAGTTGGGACTCCAGTGTCTCTGTCGTGTGGTTCGATGACCCTGGCATCCACCGGTGACCCCCAGTCCCCAGGCTCTCCAACCCAGACTGAGACAGCCGACCTGCATGACCTAGACGCCCGGGACCTGGAGACCCCGAGTGTGACCCCCTCCCGGCAGGACACCTTGAGTCCTGAGACCTCCCTCACCTCCAGTCCCCAGCGCGGCCCCCACGACCCTGACTACCACCATCACCATCACCACCACCATCCTCAGCACCATCATCACCACCACCAGCCACCAGGTCAGCCCCGACACTACCCCCGCCCCCCCTCCTTAGATACTAATTCCAGCAGGTCCTCCCGCCAGCAGGTCAGCACGGGCCCCGTTGATGAGGGGCCCGGGGACCTGCTGGGGGAGACACACCGCTTTCTCTCTACCCCTGATGATGATAATCTCAGCCATGATTCTTATGAACTAATAGAACGCGAACCAGGTTGGTCCCGGGCCAGCTCCCGGGGCCCTAGCCGATGTGGGTCCCGCCTGGTGGTAGACGATGATGTGTTAGGCAGTGCAGAAAGGTTGGACTGGGCAGAGCTAAAGGGTGGGGGAGACACAGAACCTTCACGTACCCGCACTAGCAGCTACACTGGTAGTCTCCCCCGTAGTCATGGCTCGTCAACCTCACCTGTCAACACCACAACAAAGAAACAAACCAACGGCTACACTGGCAGTCTACCCAGGACACACAGCACCAGTCAGTTTGGCAGTCTGTCCCGTAGCTTAGCCGGGTCTCGTGCCAGCTCCCGTATTACTTTGGAGCTGCCCCTCGATGTCCGGCCACCAGAGATTGAAGATGATGAAGAATTTGCCGGCAGTCCTGGAAGTCCAGAATTTCACGAGAACAGTGTTTGCGAAATTACCAGTGAGAAGGGCTACATCATGTCTGCTCGTCTCTTGGGTAATCTGACCATCACTGAAGGATCTGGGGCCTTCAATACCTCCACTTTGTCTCGTCACGATCCTCAGGATAGCATCGCTGAGAGCCTCAGTAGTCTAAGGTCTCGGTCCAGTAGCCACTCCCGTCTGGGTCGGTCCCGGGAGAGTCTACGTGACGGTGGAGACTCTAGTGCTGCCACCACCGCCACAGTCACTACCAGACTCTCCGCTAGCATGAGGGCTGCCCGGGAGACTGGACAGTATGTCGACTATGGTAGCTCTCAGGAAAGTCTCCACAAAATGAGTTCCTGTGAGAGTGATGGTGGGTCCTCCCTCTCCTCCCAGACCCGCTCCTCCACAACCCCTCGGCCACTGGAGATTCAACATGGCTTCCTCCAACGCCGCTCCACCTCCACCTCCCCTCCCTCTCTCACCTCCTATTCCTCTCAACAATCTCGACCTCGTGTCATGGACTTATCTGCTTTACATAAGAAGCACAAATTCCTGTCGTATGGCCGTGGGAGCGACTCCGGTGGCAACACTGATTCAGATGTGTGCTCCCCCTTAGAGGTTCACCACCACCTTCCCATCCTGTCCCAGCCTCGCCCGGCAGAAGTTCGGGAGGAAGAAGAAGACGACGAGGACGAACTGACATTGGCTCAGGAGCAGGTGCAGTATGAGGAACCTTTACAATATGAGGAACCTGTACAATATGAGGAACCCGTGCAGTTCTTGTGCCGACCACCAGACCTGGATCTTATCACTAGGGTCCGCGGTAGTAGTGATGAAGAGGAAGATGAACAGGAGATGGACATGGAGTCAGAACAGGAGGACCAGATCATAGTGGTCATAGAGGAGAAGGTGGAGCCACACATGTTTAACTTTGAGGTTCTGGTCCCACCCCCAGAGGTAAAGGAAGAGTCACCTTCAAGTGGAGAGATGGACCTCACTGACACTTCAAAGGAACGAAAGATTGACGAGAGTGATGCCTCTGAGAGAACTGTTATTGAACGCTTCCGATTTCCTGATGATCGCCTCAATAAACTGGGTTCCAAGGACAGTCAAATGAGTATTGAAGAAATTGAGGAAATAATTTTAGAGCGGCGGTGCTCAGTACCCAGTGAGCGTCGTCAAAGTGGCCATGAAGTTGGTCGTCGTTCACCGTTTGTTCCCCCAGCTGAATATCGGTCTGTGGTACCAGAGGCAGGAGGACCTCTGTCCTCACCCCTGCCTGTGATTCAAGATCGTGAGCGGCGGTCCTCCCTGCATGAGTCAGAGCGCCGTTCTCCTTATCTGGACACAGAGCGCCGATCGTCAGTGCATGATGTTGGCCGTCGATCACCCTATGACAGGGACAGGGAAGAAAGAGAGAGAAAGTCATCATCCTCTTCAGAGCGCCGGAGTTCTGTTTCCTCAGAACGCCGAGGCTCTAGTTCTTCAGAACGCCGCCCCTCTCTGTCAGATATTGGCCGCAGGACTTCCATTTCCATTGAACCTGGCCAACGTTCCCCATTCTTTGATGCACCAGTCTTTGAATTCAAGTCAGAAGGTGAGTGTGAATCACTGGAACCAGACACATCATCTGTGACAATGACATCAGATAAGAGTCCAACCACTGAAGACCGCAAAAACAACTTCTTTGATGGCCTCAATTTGGATGACCTGAGCATGACTGAGGCCCTCATTCCACTTGAGGATGCAGGAGATGTCTTCACACCTCCTCACCCTGTTCATGTTGCCCACGCTGCTCACGTTGCTCACGCTGCAAGGATCTTAGAAGAGCAAGAAGGCCATCGGCGACACACTGTAATTGTCACTGCTGACGAAGATGATGATGATGACGAAGAGGTATTTATCATTGAGAAAAAAGACAGAAAGAAATACTTTGAAGAAAAGGCCAAGGAAACTAGCAAAGTTCGGCCAGACGATGTGAAGGCTGCTCCCATGGCCTCTAGGAAAGACAAGTTACAGGAGGAGGATTCCTTAGGAGCAGTAGGCGGAACGGAAGAGGAAGAGGAATACTATGAGGAGGAAGATGATGATGAGGATGAAGATGAAGATGAAGATGAAGATGAAGATGATGACCATGCCCAAATGAGTGATCAGTCACCACCCCAGTCCCCAGACCTAGTGTCTGAGCCAGATGAGTACCATGACGACTACCAGGAGCCAGAGTACTACCACCAGACATATACCCGCCAAATTGACCTGGGATATGCCTTTCCTTCCCGTACCCTCTCTCGCATCAGTGAACGTAGTACAACCTCGGAACAGGAACAAGAACAGGATCACATTGGGTTACCCGAACCTGAGCCAGACCATTCTGACAGCAAGATTTCCACTCCCACGGAAGAGAAGCTGCCTTCCATCCCCTCGGAAGACCAGCAGGGAGAACTACCCTCCGACTACTCCAACTCCACCACCAGTGATGACAACCAGAGTGACCGACGTACCAGCATCAACAATAATGGTAATGGAGGTCGGGCAGGCAATGGGGCAGAGGCTGAGCAGCAACAGTCACCCCAGGAGCCCTCTACTCCAGTGGCCCCAGCACCGCCCCAGTATGCTACTCAGTTCTTCCTTCGGGATCTACCAGAGTTTGTTCCAGGAGATGAGAGTGATGAGTTCCCCTCTCCTCCCTCCTCGGCTTTCCTGGAGAATCCCCATACTGAGTTGAGCCACATAGAAACCTACTACATGGAGATTAACCAGCGAGTAGGACAGACAGGAGAAGGGATATATGATAACATTCCAGTCAAGTTTGAAGGGATACATGAGATATCTGAATCTGAATCTGCTTCAGAAGAGAACCACACATTGCAAGAACCCTCAGATGACCCGTTAGAGGAGTCTGGGCAGACAGTGGAAGAATTAGAGGAAGAGGTAGCACAACCTGAGAGACCTGAGAGACCGGCTGCAGAGGCTGTGGTAAAGAAGAAGGACGACGGAAAACCCGAGATCAAGCCCAAACCCAAACTTCCCCCACCATCAAAATCCCGGGCACAGTCTGGCCGGCTGAGGAGGGAACCTTCATCCCCTTCACCACCACCTCCACCTCCCCCACCACGACCCTTTATGAGACCCCCTTCTCTGTCGTCCCGTAGCCCCAGTCCGCCCCTTACCCCTCCAACCCCTATTGCCCGTGAGATGCCCATTACCAAATACGACGGGGTGCAGGCGGGACATGACTTACGCTTTAAAGCAGCACTGGAAGTTGATGTGCGCGGAGGACACCTCCACGCCTCCCGGGAGAACCTATCCACTGCGGGCCTCACCACAAATCCTGACCCTGGCGACTGGAATAGCTTCTAGGTCTATATCTTGTTAGACGGATTTACACGAGGGCTTTTACTGTCAATGTTTGATTTCCAACTTTATTCTGACAACATTTTGCTCTGATATCGGCAACAGAACTGAAGGTGGATTATTTTAGGTGACAGAATTCTTATAAAAGTGTATATCAGAAGCTGCCAGATCTGAGTTGCAGAAAAAAGTTGCAGGAAATAGCACTCTTGTAAATGCGTCGTTACCCAGCGTCCCTTCTCCTCCCGACTCGCCCCCAAGACATCCTACCTCGAGATACCCTACCTTCAGTTATACCTCTTTACTTCTGCCTCGTGAAGCCTCATCCTACGAAGCCCCAGTTAATGAAAACCAACATCATACTAACCCAGCATCATCATTATATATCTATTATCACTTTCAATTATTTTCTCCACCCAAACTATTGTAGGGTTAATGTGAACATGTGTGGCTTCTAGTGGCACCGCTTCTAATATTTTAACTGTTTTTATGCTCATTATTTCTTCTTGATTTTTTACAGAAGTCTCTTTCAGATTAAGCCACCATGATACTCAGCATTGCATTAAAAGTGATATCATTGACCGTAATTATTCAGTTTAGTAATGCATAGATATATTATTTCATATTGTTTTATATTCTAGTTTCTCTTCTGTTACAAGTCAAACTTACTATTCTTTGTGAGTTATTTGCTATCATTCACAATTTGCTAATTCTTTTCATAATTTCATACATTTTATTTCATGACTATTAACCTTGATCCCTATATTTATTTCAATTTAGGGAATAGAAATATTTGTTAGAGAAAAAAAAGTTGATGCCAAAACTGTGCATTGTTGTTGGTGTAATAATTCCATATCCCTTATGTTTGCTCACTCACGCTAGCTCTCAGTCCTGATGTATATATTAGAGCATTAACTCTTTCACTATTCTGCCACTTTTCTACATTTTATGCTGGCTAACGGTAGATGATTTTATGCAGATTGGTAAGGATCTGTGGAAATGTAGGAGGTTAATACTATCTCTATTAACCCTCTGGCTCCCTCAAGTCCTTCCGAAGCTGAATAAAAATGTCTGCTGATAGCCAGACTAAAAGGAAGAAATGTATCATTGGATACTGACAAGGTTAATATATACATTGTTTGGAAACACCCACACTACTATGGAACATTTTTTTCTTTGAACTGATTGCATATATTACTTTTAGATGTAAGATTTACATTTAAGCTCGCGTAATTTTTTATGGCGTTACTCGTCCTTGGTGCATTAACGCTTACAATGAGATGACGTCCATTTTTTTTCTTTTACTCGAGCTATTTCTAGATGATTTTATGCAACTTTGGAAGGACCAGTCAAAGTTAAAGGTTGATGGAGATAGTCTTTAACCACTTAATTTGTTGAAGAACTTCCTGAGCTGAATAAAATTTATTCGACAGTAGAAGCGTTAATAAAATTAAGAAATAGTCGTCTGATTGAAGGTGTTAAATGTCGGCTGTTGCATTGATTTCAGCATTGCCATAATCATATCACATATTGGTGTCAATGAGCAATATTAATAAGCCATGCAAGGACAAAACTTTAACCATTGTTTTGATTATATTTTTCAAGTGATGCTTCCTGTTTAAAAGACTTGCACTTGAAAATAACGTAGAAAACAGGGAAAACATGAAGAACCTGTGCCCTGAGATGCCGTGTGTTCGTTTGTTCGTGTGCGTGAAGCTCAAACGGGTGATTGTTGGAACCCTCTACGCTTTAATTTTAGAATAGACATAACGGAAGCGGATCTCGACGTCACTCCCATTGGTCTCTATACATAATCTGGACGGCTCTTGGTTTGTGGGAGTTGAAGTCACTGCGACCATTTCTTCTACCTGGTAAAAGTTCTCATGGGGCGGAATGTTCGCTCTACTTTTACCCATTGAAAGAGCTATATATGGGGTGGAAAGCTTGCCGTGCAAATATGTACGTGGGTAGGAGTTTCTTGGCAATCGACTGCTAAAACAAACATTATTAAAAGAAGTTATGGGCAATTATTCCATCAGTAACTATTGTATATCTTTTACTGTACTGTACACTATGATAATCAAACTGTAATAATATAAAGAAGCTGGTGTTTTCTATTGTCATCAGCGGATTTAATGGCTCTCACATAATTATAACTTTTATACCACTCTGGAATTCCGTACCGCGGTTTCAATTATTTCCACTGTGCGATACGACCAACGAGCCAACCAGATTATTGTAGTGGAGGTCATTGGTCACTCCCACAACGACAGTGCATTTTGGGGATCGTACTTAGTGAAAAGGATACCGTGAACGTAGATGAGATAAGGGAATTAACAGAGAATAGATCTATTTTGTACAGTGAGTGAAGTAGGTGTGTATGTGTGCGTGTATGTATATAGTTGTGTGTGTATGCATGTATAGTTGTGTGTGTGTGTGTATAGTGTGTGATACCAAGAACAAATGTGATGATGTTTTATAAAGGTAATTCCATTGGGTATTGTAATGGTCTATGTTGATTAGAGTGTGTCTCTGTTCTTACTACAGTAATACATTTATCTCCCATAAAACCCACGATACTTATAGAAAGGCAGATAAGAGCGGAACAGTCTTCAGTCACTGTTCGTAAATCCTAAGGTGTTTGCTTCTTTTTATTTTGCTTGAAATTTCTCGCTACAGCTTTACGATATGATGGGTGCTCAGTTCTTTGTCATATGTAGTATTACCCTGGCATATTATAGTGAAAAGATACTCGGCAAAAAAAGTATTATTTTAGTCATTATGCAGTCCATGCTCTTTCTGTAGTCTATCAGTAAGATTAGGAACCACTAGCCTAAATGTATTATACAGGTCTCCCTCGATTTACGATTGGATTATGTTCCTGAAAACCCGATCTTAAATAGAAAAATCGTATTGCGAACCCTAAAATTAATGGGATAAATAGGGATGCGTTCTGGGACCAGCCAAAACCCAAACCCAAACACCCAAAAACCTATAATAATATCGTAAATTGGGGCATCGAATAGTGAGGGAGAGTTGTACCTGAAAATTTCATAATTTGTGAAGGATAAGTATTTTAGGGAATAATTCATGTCTTGCTCACCTATTGCTGTTAATTGTTATCGCTAACTTTTTCTCTTGAGCATTTTAATTTACCAAGATCAAAATTGTGTAGTGTAGGTGGAGATAGACACCTTAACCCTTTCAGTCAGATGATGAAATTTTACTTTATACATGATACTGCCAAAAGATTATACTTAGCTTAGGAAGGATCTCTATGAATCAAAGGGCTATAAAATATCTAAATGATCCCTCGAGTTGGCCACCCCTTCGGGGATTGCGGCGTCGGGCAATGGATGGATGGATGGATCCCTCGAGTTTTGATAGGTGCTTCCTAATTTGAATGAAATCATCTGGAGGTAGCTAAGATTAAAAAAAATTATTATTGTGTCATCTGATTAAAAGTGTTAAGATCCAAAGGTTTGACTAGGTCTGCCGGTAGACTAAAACCAAAGTGCCAAACAGTAGACCGAGGGTATTCTTCCAGGTCTCTCGGAAAGACAGTCTATTGGAACTTAGGCCACATTCTTAAAAGGTATCAAAGAATATACGATGCATATGGCAGAAAAGGGAGATAAGTGTTAACCACTATATATATTTTACTTTAAAAAATAATAGCATCTTTAACACAATCACTGCGACAATTGTATTTTGATAATTGCTTGGTCTGCACAGTACCATATGGGGGTTTTGGACTAGAAGTGACCTTCATTCCCTGCACATTTTCATGTACAGTATAAACAAGAGCTAGAACGTATTTCAATGATACTGTATATCCCTGAAAGTAGAGGTATTAGACCTTTCCAATGACACCTGAATAATTATTATGTCTGTATGACCACTTGTTGCTGTGCAACGATATTGCAAAGGTGGGGCTAAATCGGTAAAAATTTGTGGTTTTCAGCGGTTTTCGCGATTCCCAAGTCTGCAGGGGAGCTTGAGATGTCTCCCAGTTAGTTAGTCTTCGCCCAGACACGGGAAGCGATGAATGGAAGGGTCTCGCGCTGCTTAGACTCGCTTGCCTACCTCCCAGGCCTTGTACTACGCAGATTTTCGGCGATTGTCATATGACAATTGCCGCAGTGATGTCCATATTATTTATATAGTACGCCCGCAGTCATTGAGTTAATGGTGTTACTGGGAGAAACTTTCTGAGTGGTTATGGTACTGATAAGTTAATACCATAAACAGTCAAAGTTTTTCTGTCAAATTTTCTATCTGTTTTGGCAAAAAACTAAATAGTGGTTAGCTGGCACTTTGTTCCTCATTCCTGCCACATGCCTCATATGTTCTCCCCAGAGGAAGGTTAAAAGGAACATGTGAGAGGAAAGAATAGATTCATCTCACTCACCTGATGAATCTCATTAACAGTCTACACTTGATATAGGCTAAACTTATGAATATTGATAAACGTATAATTGGGGTCAGTTCCAAACAGGACACTACCATTGATATGATTAAGAAAATATGCTAATAATAAGAATCACTGCTTTGGTCTTTTGTGGCCTAATGTGAAGAATCAATTTGTCATTGAACAACAAAGATTTAATCCTTGTGATTCTTTAGTTTCTGCTCTTGTTTAATAATGGAACTGACTCCAACTACCCATTTTACACATTACCTGAACCACTTCTAGCACAACTAATTTGCAGAGGATACTGCAATTATATAAAGAAAAAGAAGATAAAGGTTTCCCCCCCCCCCCAACACCAGTGTATTTTTCAGGATTTATGTGACAATTTATGAGTTAGGCAACTGATTTGTTTGGTAACTATAGTCTGTTCATTCTAGGGTGGGCGGAAATTGTAACCTATAACATTATCCTCTCATAACTCAAAAAGGAATACAGTAATCAAGCTAATATTTCTGCCACATAGGAAGACTTGGCTAGGGATAGGTTTGGAAATCGACAGCTCATTTGCTCTAGCCCTTTTTGAGTTACAGAGGTTAGAGGTTACAATTTCTACCCAACCTAGAATGAACAGACTATAATAATTTTGTACTGTACAGTATTACTTAAACATTATATTAACAATACAAATGAAGATTGTGGGAATAGATTTTATGATAAGATATGGTATTAGGATCTAAATATGTATTGTGAAAAGTGCTATAACATATTTTTTTTTTTATCTTCAATATTTACCATACTTTTTTTTTTCATTTTTGCTTCAGATTGCAGGTGAAATATATGCTAGAAGTAGCCAATAATTGTTTATACACTACTTAAATGTAGGTGATATGGAAGTAATTAATTTTGCACTGCTGTCCCTCTTGATGTGCAGGATTTATTCTTGACAACAAACCAATCCAAGAATATTACCACAGCTTTGGAAGTAAGGCGAACATTAATTAGGCACTCTGCTTTATTTTGTCTTTACTCATAATATTACATCCAGTTTTTGTCCCCACGTTAAGCAACCAGGTATCAAGAAAACTGCAACAACCCAAGCAAACTATCTAGCTTCTTGACTAGGAGAGGTCTTTCCTGAGCTTAATATCATTGTTTGCTGTTAGCCAGAATACAAGAGACTGATGAGGTATCACTGGATGGAAGGAGTTATGCCAGCTAGATATACTTAAGCCATCGATTTTTAGACCTTTTTTTTAAAGCGGAATGAAAATCCTTTAGCGTTAGCCAGAAAAAAAGGTGTCATCATACAGAAGGTATTAACCCCTTATGTACCGGCGACATATTTTTACTTATATTCTAGCTATGTTTAGATGAATTTTGCCGCATAAGAAGGATCTGTGGTAGTAAAAAGGGTTTATTAAGATAGTTTGAAGCCTGTTAATTGCTGGAAGCCCTTCTTAAGCTGAATAAAATTGTCTAATAGTAGCCAGATTAAAGTTAAAGAGACGTCACTGGCACAGAAGGTATTAAAAGCTGGAATTATTCAAGAGGATGCATGATTACATACACTTACATAGATACACTGACCATACAGACCTTATGATCCAAGCGAGGTGGTCAGGACTTAATTCTAGTAGATATTGCAGAATCCCAAATAAACAAATGTGACAGAGAAAAATGCACACAAGAAAGCTATCATACTTTTGGACTTTCTATCATTGCCAGAGGTTGTAGTGACACAAATATATTTTTATTCTCCCCTCCCCCTGTTTCCGCCCCCACCCCCCACCCCCCCACTCCCCTCATGCTTCTCATTTATTGTGTACGGTATATGGTTAGTTTGACATTGACCATAGTCTGTATATTAGAAGGGCTAATAGAAAATTACACCATACGCAAGAGGAAAAGATTAATATATCTATCTATCTATCTATCTAATTACTCAGGCAAATTCCCCCCCTTTTTTTCTGTTTTCTTTTTTTAGAATTTGGCCTGATATATTCCTGCTTAGCACTTGCTAGCTCCTAAGATGCCACTTATTATTTGTCTATATAATTCTCCCAAACTCATAATTAGCTCTCCAAAATTATTGTTCTGCCAATAAGCTTGCTGAAAGACAACTGCAGGGGTTGAAAAAACTAAACTAAAGGTTTCTAAACTCCCCTGAGGGTCACACTGGCATTTTAATATCCCGGCATTTTTTTTTTTTTTTTTTTTTTTTTTTTTCTAGACGCCGTAATTCCTGTGAAGGGGTAGCCTTGAACATTAGGCGTCACAAATTGCTAGATCAAGTTGCCCGGGCTTGACATCTACCAATAACATTTTGACAAAGCGGGTTTGACCTCCCGACCCTTTGATCAGCAGCTGACGCTTTACTGAATATGGTAATGATAAAAATAAGTGTGTAATTTTGTATGAGCCCTGCTATGATACTGAACATTTTGGCCAGCATGCCTCACCTGGTATATATTGTGATGCAGTGGTTATACATGCAGAGACAGAGGAATATAACCACTAGAATATACCTACCATTATATACTTAAACTTATATATATATATTTCTCTTTGTTGACACGTATGCTTGCACATGAGAGCACCTTAAATTCAAAGACTTGTATGACTTTATCCAATTTCGGTTAATTATATTTATTCAATCCTAGTTTATGGATATTTAGCATCATGCAATATCTTTTATCATAGTACCCAATGAGTTTTTCCATTGATACACGTGGGATCGGATTCTGAGGTCTGATCTTAAATCAACGCACCTGACAAGTGAGGCAGCTCTTAACAGGGTTGCCTGGAACGCCGCCATTAGGACGTGAGACCAGAACCACATTTTGTGTGGAGCACTCGGTCTTTAAATGTATGTATGTATGATACACCCTTCTCTTGAATAAGTTAGCATCGTTTATGCATTTTCTTCATAACCCTGAAGTTCAAAGAAAGTGTATCTTAACACCTTGGCTAAATGGTGTCCTATCTAAGCTGGATTTAAGTTTTCTAATGCTTGTTAGGAAGCAAAGCTGAAAGGGTTGATCATGAAAGGAAAGTTTTCATAATCACTTTCTCATACAAACTAACAAATTATCTGTATCTCTTAGCACTTTACTTTCTCTCAGATGCACTTTGTAAAATCCAAATTGTACAGTTTAAATGAACTATATTATACTGTATTTGTACATTCTGTATTATGGTACTCCTACTGTAGTTGTTTTCGGTTTATTCAAACACGTCTTGCATATATCTAAGCATTTGTAAATTTGAGGTGCTATCATGAAACTAGCACAAACGGCAAAGCCTTACAAGTGATTGAGAGTATAAAGCGTGTGCTGCAGTTTAATATCTTAATGTTCGGTAATTTGAATTTAAATAATAATACAGTAATAATAATATGCTGGTATTTTATTTGTTTGAGCGCCAATTCTCCAAGTGGATTCACGAGCGCTCACATTAACTTAAATTTTTCCATTTAAAAAAAAAAAAAAAAAAAAAAAAGTCTTGAATAAGTAAGCCAGTATTCCAAATATAGTGCTGACTTTATACCTATATTTGTAATCACTGTTCTTTGTTTTGTTTTTGTTTTATTGTATTTCCTTTCGGTGTGGCTACCTGTACCACAGAAGCTTCAATAGCTGCAGCATATTGTTCGTTGATTTTGCACTCACATAGCAAGATCTATAACCTCTTCACAAAAGAGTTCAAACTTTTTATCCCTCTTGAAGTCATTTAATCCTTTATGTTTCAGATTTTTATATTACTGAACCCTTTAACAGCGGTTGACCTACAAGAGTAACTAATTGGCTTAATGTAGAAATATACTGAAATGAGGTTTTTGCAACCAATTTCAATATTCTAGAGCGTTAATAGACCTTTGTCATGCGACTCCAATGTTGATTCTACTTATTTGAATGTGGCAATTACCAATAGATATATTCTATTCGTACATGCCATGTATAAATTAACAGAATGATCATGAAAACGAAAGAGAAATGCCATTTTAACGCTCTTGATTGTCGTATTTGATTGTGAATAAATAGTTTTGAGCTTCCTAAAAGTATATGCTGACTTGATACATACGTAGCAGTACAATGGGTGCTTAATTAATTGTAAGCCGTAGACAAATGGCAATCCTTAGGCTTTGCTGGGGTGCATCCATATTTTCACTTTCAGTAGCTGCAAGAGTTGGTTCCTGGACAGCTTAATCAGTAAATCATTCAACCAGTAGATCTCAACCTTTGCCTAATTAAACAGTGTTATCTTAAAGTACTAACTAGTGCCAAGTTACCAGGACCAATTAATTTAACCAGTGTCAAAGTGCTAACCCAACTTAACCCTAACTTATCCTATTCTAACAATGGTCCCATAGCGGTTGGGCCGCATCCCAATTGGGCCGCCGCCCATGTAGTATTCGGGCGTATCGCCCATGTTCTTGTCTATTTTGACTGCCGTGGGATACAATAATGGGTTGAGGGTCCCCCCATGAATTATTGTCATCATCATAATTATATATTGGCAGCAGGGGGACAAATAACAAGTACCCCGCGGCCCAATCATACCGCGGTCCAACCATGGCGCAGCCCGACCGACTGTAGGCTACACCCTAACAGTACAGTACAGTATTGGTTAAGTTGTCACTGGTTGAGAACTACTGGTTGAAATGTTACCGTGGTTAAGTTGCCTGGTCACCGCAAGAGTCAAGTATTAGTCCATGGGCCAGAGAGAAACTGTTACCGTTCGAGAGAGGTAATAATAATTAAAATATAAAATTTGCAAAACAAACAAACCAAAACAGGAATGGCACTACTGTGTATGACAAAAAAACTTATTATAATGTAAAAACTTGCAAAATTACATTAAAATCACTATGTGGAAATAACGATTTAGCAAAATATAATGTTATAATCCATAATCTATGATCTATGTAGGCTATATTTTGCGATATTCTATTTCAGAATGATAACTTTTTGTCAATGAATATATAATCAATTTAGTATTAATTTGTTAAAGTTTTTGATGAAAATGTGCACCTTCAGATGGCACCAATTCATGAAATGTGTTGCTCCGGCCCATGGACTGTACAGTATGTGATGTGTTTGTGTTTGTTTGTGGCTGAACGACTTGACTAGGGATCCTGTAATAAGAGAGATCGCGGCCACCTTCTTCTTTCGACGCCATTTTGGTCCTGTAATTATCATACATTGTTTTTTTTTTCCCTTTTTTGATAATTTAGGATTAAGCTCCAAATATCAAACTGCTGTCTATATCCTGTACCAGTATATTGGCGGATGTTTATTGTGGGTATGGATATACAGTATTTAACCTATCCAGTACCGGTGACGTCCTTTACATTATATTCTGGCACCTATCAGACGAAGTTATTCAGCTTAGGAAGGACCTTTTTAGCGATTACTAGGCTACGAACAATCTCCTCTAATCGACCACTTATCCTTCCTAAACTGCTCAAAATCGTCTAAATGTAGCTAGAATGAAATTAGAAAGACGTGGCCGGTACAAAAGGGGTTAAGTGTAATAAGGGCTAATGACCCCCGTGGCACCAGTACGGCAGAGGTTGGCCGGTCTCTCTCACTACGGGGACCTCTAGACCCGACTGGCTTGCCCTGACTCTGACCTGTTTTTCTCTCTCCCGGTTTGTCTCCTTTGCAGCCTTGCTTGGGGATCGTAGGTGCCGGTACATAAACGGAGTCCCAGTTCACTTGTGCGATAGGTTCGCTCCTCCCTAACTCAGTGCGCTAAAATGGTAAGACAAGCAAGAGGAGGGAGACTCGAGAGCAACAGCCGTGGATAGAGCCGTCTCACGTCATGTCTATTATTTCATTCTCATTTATTTCGGACTTTTTAATGTACCAGTCATTTCACATTTTGTTTGTTGTCACATCAGCATTCTAACGGACTTTTAAATGTACAAGTCATTTCACGTTTTATTTGTTTCCATATCAGCATTTTAACGGACTTTTAAGTGTACAAGTAAATTGAAGGTTTTCTTTGTTTTCACATTAGTATTCTAACAGCAAATGATTCCTGTCAAAGCGCTGGCACAGGTCTCTGGATAGCTGTTTAATAAAGCAGATCAGCTGTGCAGAGGTTTAAGGCCAGTATTCCTAGATAAACACCATCAACGTCAGTGGTAATTACTATAGGTTATTGGTATTCCTAGCCAGTCAATTTAGTATGCTAGTTAAACAATGAGAAGTAGAGGTCTCCCTCGATTTACGATTGAGTTACGTTCCTGAAAACCCAATCTTCAATGGAAAAATCGTATAGGGAACCCTAAAATGTATGGGGTAAATGGGGAAGCGTTCTCGGACCAGCTAAAACTCAAACACAAACACCTAAAAATCTATGATAATAATGTAAATTGGGGCATCGAATAGTGAGGGAGACCTGTACTCTCACTACAACTACAATGACTAGTGTGTCATATTGACTAGCTAGTAATACAGCAAAACTATTTATAGTAATTACCAACGATGATGAGGGCATTTGTCTAGAGAAATACGGACCTTAAACTGAAAATCCTGAACCACTTTATGAACAGGCGGAATGAGAAGCAACACACCAGTTAAGCTCTCTAGTCTTGTACAGAAATATCCTGAATGTGTAGCCCAAGTGTGTCTGTGTTCCAAGCTCAGTCACTGTAACATATAAATAAATAATAGGAAGCTGAAATATGAAGTGGAAGATAAAGCACAGCCGTTAACCCTTTGAGTACCAGCGACGTGTGATATATTATATTCTAGCTATATTGTGACGATATTACGCAGCTTAGGAAGGATACATGGTAGTTAAACGGGTTGGTTGAAATAGTTCGAAGCCTGTTAATTGCTGTAGGCCCCTTTTAATCTGATTAATATCGTCTAATAGTTGCCAGTACAGTATAATATATATAGGGCGATCCTGGTACTGTATGGGTTAATGAATGTAGCCGATGAATGAACCAAGCCCCAGCGCAAGTCTCTAGGGCCCGTATTCCTCCGAGACAAGCCCCGCCATTGTCAGGGGTAATTGCTTTAGTCTGGCTGTGTTCCTAGTCCGTCAATATGGTACGGCAGTTGTTTTAAGGGGAGATTTCAACTCTGGGCCTTTTTTTTCCTGGCTTCCTTCTCCCTCATTAGTTTTGAGATGTTAAGACTATCTCCCCATTAGTTAGGCGATTTTAAGACCCTATGCCCTATTTTTGTCCATTTTAAGACCTTTCGTGCCATTTAGGTGTCAATTTTTGCCTGGCGAGCAAAAGCAAGCCTGTAGTTTAGGAGGAATCGGCTATCGGCCGGTACATTTTTCTACCGAAAAATTGACACATTTATCTCGAAGGGGTGTCTTAGGGGTATTATTTTAAGCTTGATAGATTAGACGTCTAGGGAGCAATAGAAAACCTCCCCTTAATTACAATAAAAGTACTGTTCCAGGAATTATCAATAATTAGAATATAAAACATGAAAACGAACTTAAAAGTTACTGTTCAAATTAATATAACTAACTCATTAAAATTAAAAACTTTCGAAAAGAGAACACACTAAACAAAATCTATATGTAATCTATTGTAATAACAACATCTAGCGAATCGTATTGACTGACTAGGATTACACCAAAAGTCTAACAATTACTATACAGTAGTCTGTTCATTCTAGGTTGGGCAGAAATCATAACCTCTAACCTCTGTAACTCAAAAAGGGCTAGAACAAATGAGCTGTCAATTTATACACATATTCCCTATCCAAGTCGTCGTATTTGGTAGAAATATTATCTTGATTACTCTACTCCTTTTTGAGTTATGAGAGGTTAGAGGTTACGATTTCTGCCCAACCTAGAATGAACGGACTATAGCAACATTGGTGAGGTGTGTCTAGGGATACAGGCCTAAGTCACCTGCATTCCTTCTTCTTGTGCTTTTCCTTTCACTTCAGTATAGGGTACACTAGCCAATTCGGGCGCACGTTTCCAAATAGTAGGCGATATCGATGTAAAATAACGCTACCCTCAAAATGATTAGAGTTAGATTAGTGTATTTAGTGTCGGAATGTGCCTTAACCATCGTACATTTTGATTCTAAATTAAATAATCTACCTAATAATATTTTATGGGTAGTATAGTTTTATACTTTTGCTTAATAATTTGGGGTCTGCATACAAATTGGCTAGCCACCCCTAGCTATATATATATTTGTACCTTAGGCAACCACTCAGATCTTAGATAAATATGGTAGAGTAGACGGGAAACCATGCTAAAAGTCCTGCAGTGCTCGAGTTAGTGTCTTGTGTACAAAAGAAGAGTTCTACGTGTTATCAGTTGCTACAGGTCTCCCTCGATATACGGTTGGGTTATCTTCCTGAAAACCCGATCTTAAATATGAAAATCGTATAGCGAACCCTAAAATTAATGAGGTAAATGGGGATGCGTTCTCGGACCAGCCAAAACCCAAACTCATAAAAACCTACAATAATAACGTAAATTGGGGATAGTGAGGGAGACCTGTACTTATTGCAGTGAAGAGCACAAAGAGAATTATTTATATAAAGCAGTGTAATCAGTTTTGTTATTGTTTGCACCTAAAAGCAAAGAGAATATATATCTATAAAGCAGTGTACTGAGTTCCTATGGTAATTCTCTGTTGCCCCGAGAAATGCTGTTCGTACCTCTTCTAAACACCTCGTACCTCTCTACCTTCCCTATGTGTCTGCCTCTCTCCATGTTGACCATATAAAGAGTATATATAAAAGCTTAGACACATTGCCACCTCCTACATTGTCTTGTCTTACCATTTGCACTTAAGCTGGCGGAACACAGGGAGTTTTTCTACGTTTTTACTTGCCAGTGTCCGATTATGGCTTCAGATTATAATGTAAAACTTGCAAAGTAAACAAACCAAAACTGGGACGACACAAGATAAAGGCAAAAGAAATAATCAAAATCGCTATGTGGAAATAACGCATATTAGTCTGAGGTTATTCACACTGGCCGATTTATCTGACTCAATATCCGATAATGACACATGATTCTTGGATAAAAGCACCGAGGTCAGTCATGTTTTCATTCACACGTGTATAGTTAGTACAGAACCTGGAGTTACTGACGATCTTTCATAAATAAGGCAACCGAAATCAAAACCCAGGGAGATTGCAGTGAGAAATGATAGCCAAAATCGGTAAAAGGCTCGAAAAAACGCTGAGAAACTGCCCGTGTTACGCTGCCTTTACTTAGCCGACTCATTTGACATTTTTTTAGTTTGCAGTTGGATGCCAGCAGTGGATCGAGAGTAGGGAGACTAGTAGTTTGCAGAATGTTGTTTTATTTATTGATCATTGTCTTTTTTTTTTCCCCTTCCCATTTTTTTTTCAATCTTGCAAAAGTGTGTCTGTGTGGTGTCGCATGATTCTAGAGCAGACTTATTGTTTTAGCCTTTGAATTTTGTTATGATTTTCCAGATGGCTGCATTGCGAGCAATATTTGAATGTGTTTAGCTGTTAGCTGTGCCTGGTGTAGTGTTACTTAGCTTGCGTAGCGGCCTCAGAGGATTGGGGAGAAGATTTGTGGTGTTGGCAGTATACAGTAGTGAAGAAATCTATAATGGACTATCATATGCTGGGCCCGGATACTCAAAATATATACAACTTGGTTGTTGTTGTTTGTCGTTCCCTAGGCTCCCTGGCCGAACAGCCCCATACAACTTGGTATCTCCCTATGACTGTCGTATCCTGACAGCTGGCATTATAATTCTCATACCAGCAATACTTAACAGACGTCATAACTGAGTACAGCACCTTATGATGGCCTAGTTTTTATAAGTATGAGAAAGTTATGATATTGAAAACCCCCAACAAGCTATTTCATCGTAAGTCTCTCACCAGGTCATCACTTTAGACTGACTTTGAGTATCAGGGCCCTGGATCGCTGCAGTGCCCTCACCTCGCAAATTATAAGTTATACCTTCCGTGAAAAAGTCTGCATGTTTATTGTGGTTCTGTAACAGCTTGGGTTTATCAGGAACCCTCTTTAGATATGACATACAGACCACTTACCGTTCAGTACATGATAGCGGTAATGTGACACTTTAGGTTTATCATGAAGCTTCTGCAGGTATAACAAATAGACCACTTAACGTTCAGTACAGTACAATACAACAGTCCGTGTTGCAGGAATGTCACTTACTTTGATAATATAGTATGTATTTTAATTCTTTAAAATGATAAAAATAACTGCTGTTAAACTGGCTGATACAGATATATTCCAGTGATACAATGATCTTATTTACTTGTATGTGCTAATCCAGTACCAAAGTTATTATTAGGAAAGTGTTTGCATAACACTATTTTTTTTCATAAACAGTCTTAGATACCAGACTTAAGTGGCGTGAGGTGATGTGGAATATATGTGTACACTACACTAGTTAATTTGTTTATGCAATAGTCTGAATAAATTAATTGATTACCACCACTTAATGATTTACTGTTGTTGAACCTGTCAATTAGATGACTATTTCATTACTGTATAAATGCCAGATGATATTATCCAGCTCAGGCAGAACCGTTAGGACTAGAAAGGTTAAGGAATAAATCAGTTACCCATACAACTATGACCAGCTGTAGTTCCTACCAAGTTGAATAAAATTGTCTGGAGGTAGCCATAGTAAAACAATGAAGTCATCTGATTGAAAGGGTTATGGAGAGAGTACTGTATGTATGTATATACACAGGCACATACCCCATAGCTGTGGGTGGCCGACTTGAGACAGAGCCCGAACAGGGACAACACAACACAACATCAAAAGCAAAATATAAACTCACACACATCTAGGTTGTCTAGGAGAAGACCCAGAGACCAAGGATTACTAGGGGCCTCCTGGAGAGGTTCCGGTCTCAGCAGGCAGACACGCAGCGGAGCGCACCACAATGCCCACCCACCTCACATCCAGGCATGACCCTTCATATATACCGGCTCCCCGGACCAGGCGTCTGACGGACTATTATCTAGTCCAAATGGCGTCCGACCCCCTCCCCCATATTATTATACGAGTTTACTCTCTCCTTACAACAGTGGTTCAATTAAATCAAAACATGTACCTAACGAATAATACCAATTATATTGTTTAATTAATGTTGATCATTTTCACTACCGGTAACTAATTACATAGTATTATAACTCATGTTACATATAGAAATTTGTTTAGTTTATAAATAAAAAAATAGATAAGTTTGTTGAGAATAATACAGGAATTAATTATGTTACAATCTGTTATAGATATTGCGTGATCATTAATAATATCACAATTTTTGTGATTTTTGCAATAGAATACTCTCATAGATATAATTCTATTTGATCCTGGTTGACTTAACTGGCTGTGATGGCGAAGCTGTAATGTAACTTAACATATTCTCTCTCTCTCTCTCTTTCTCTCTCTCTCTCTCTCTCTGTAATGATCTTGGATTGAGTATTGTTGCCGCGTTCTAAAACATATTACGTTTTCGTTTTATAAATTTTCAACTTGATATCCATGTTTGCTTGAATGAGATGTTTACACTAGGCGAAATTATTACACTTCTCGTACTTCAGTATTTTCCTGGAAAATGGGATTTTTTGTTTTGCCTAATCCATTCTGTAAATCATATTCATAGATGCTATTTAATTCTAATACAAGCCTAAAACTTATCTATAGATTATGTTAACAGCACAAAGCATTCCTTGCTGGTATTGTACAATGGTTTCATCATCTATAATTTTATATGCATATATATAATATATATATATATATATTATATATATATATATATATATATATATATATATATATATATATAGTTAGTATATAATACAGGACCTATGAGAGTTCCGTATGGAGCTCAGTGGTCTGGTTAATCTGCTCTACATAACTAACTATATACTGTATATATATATACAGTACTGTATATATATATATATATATATATATATATATATATATATATATATATATATATATATTTATATATATATATTTGCGCTATTCCTGGCTAATTATACTTTTGTACTATTTATGGTCTAGTAAAAGTTGTATAGACTGTGGAACACTATAATGTCTTACTAACACAATCTAGCTCTCTCTCTGTAGGGTGGACAAGACAATTTGTTTGTGCTGGTTCATTTAGTAGATGAAAGCAATAATATATACTTACCAAAAATATATTGTTAGATTAATAGATTTAGTGTCACTGTGTGTTAGTTAGGATATATTTTGGCACTAAATTGATTAATCCAACTCTACTACATTTTTGGGTTGTAATTTTATTGAATGTGCGTGCTAATTGGACCAACGTATATAAATTGTTGAGTGTACAGTCGGCCTAATAAGTGATGTCTCGCCACCAACTATGTTTTGATCAATAATGGGTATCAGCAATATTTATACATGATTTCTGCTTTTTGAGTGAGATATACAAACAGGTTCCTACATTTACCCACCCTATCCAACATCCGACAGACATTAATACAGCACAGAGTAAGCCAAACGTAATGACAGCAGAGACATGACTTATTAGCGCCACCGTACCCTATAAGCGCATGGATCCTACAAGACTCTCTGAACAACGCTGTGTCTGTGTGTGTGTGTGGCTGGCTTCCCTGCATTACACCATTTAGTGCTTCTATACTTTTCCACAAATTCTCTCTGTTTAAGCTTGTGTATAAGGTCTTGTTGATGGGGGAATTTTAGCATTTGTTTCTCTGTTTGGAATGATTATAATGTAAAACTAGCAAAATAAGATGGACGACACAATATGAAGGCAGAAGAACTTTATAAAATTATTACCAAGTTGAGTCCGTCTACCGATGATAATGTTCTCACAACATATTGAAAGACAATAAGATTGTAGGATATTTTTATTATATGCATAATTTTTCTTTCCATCTCTAATTACCAGCAAGTGATTTGTGAGCTGTATTCCTCATGAGTAGCCTACCATAAATTGTGAAGCATTAACACAATCACTGCGACACTTGTCATATGACAATTACTTGGCCTGCACTGTACTATACGGGGGTTTTGAACTAAAAGTGATCTTCATTCCCTGCATATTTTCATGTATAAAGATGAGCTAGAACGAAAGTCAGTGATATATCCCTGAAAGTAGAGGAATAGACCTTTCCTGAATCATGTCTGTACGACCACTGGTTGCCGTGCAACAATATTGCAAGGGTAAGGCTAAATCGGGGAAAGTTCGCGGATTTGAGCGGTTTTCGCTATCCCCAAATCTGTAGGGAAGCTGGAGATGTCTCACAGCAACCTCAGTATACACCGATACACGGTGGGCGATGGATGGGAGGGTCACGCTCTGCTTAGACTCGCTTGCCTGCCCCAGGCCTTGTAATACGATGATTTTCGGCGATTGTCACATGACAATTGCCGCAGTGATGTCCATATTTTTTTATATAGTATGCCTGCAGTCATTGAGTTAAAGACATTAATGGCATAAGATTAGATATAAGGTACAGTACTGACTAAAGTGAAATATAATGATAGATTTACAAAGATCATGCCCTCATTATTCACAAATGCTATAGAAATTGCTTCTTATTCTGAACTGACATATTATGGGTGCTCAAAAGAATGATTTCCATACATGACAGACCACACCAGAAATGTTTAGGTGACATTATCTCACAGGTGTTAACTTAAGGGGGTAGGGGTTATATTTTGGTCTATTTATATATTCATTCATTTGTTTGTTTAGTTTCCTCGCTAGGCCTCTATCAAACTTTAAAAAAAAAACTAAATCCCCCTTCAAGAATAATTTGTAAATTTTTCGGTAGAAAAATTTCCCGGCCAAAGACTGGTTCCTCTTAAAATTGCAGGGTCGTTATCACTCGCCACGAATATATTGACACCTTAATGGCACGAATGGTCTTAAAATTGACAACTAAATGGGGTGAAAGATGTAAAAATTGCCAAACTAATTGGCGAATGTCTTAAAATCTCAAAACTAATGGGGCTAATCACGAGGGAGAAGGGGGGCCAAAAAAACAACCAGCTCCCCCTTAATATGAGAATATTTTAAGATGAAAAATCAGCTCAATAGTTTGCTATGCACTTTGTGTTTTGTAAGTTTTGATTAAGGGATGAATATCAGAATAGATATTGTAATTGGCACTTACTTTATGTATAGTAATAATTTAACCATTGATTCATTTAGTGTTGATATTGATATTTGAAAAAATATTGAATTATTTAGAGGATTAAAAATTTGACTATTTACTTTGGTGAAAGGGAGGACATAAGAGGTGCTGAGAGAGTGCTTAATAACTAATTGGTATCTAATTGGAGAGGCTATTAATATTATTATTTACTTAGTTAAGTGGCCTCTTCACAGTCAAAGGTCCTTAGCCTCTACTGTACCAGAGGGTATTAACTTTACTATAGATGTACCCTCCAGTACCAGGCATTGTGGCCAAAATGGCTTCAGAATCAAGAGAGAATACCCTCTTACCCCGAAAGTTGGAGGAATACTGAGCCAGCTAGCCTCTGAGAGCTTAGATCCAAGCTGAGAAGTGTTGTCAATGTCTTAGAGCAGTGCGCACAAGTCATGGTACCAGGTACCGCTCGATACGGGCAGTTACAAGGACCGCATATTACTTACGGACGTCCTCTGTCACTGGTACTGACGAGTGACTTTTTCACTGATGGCAAACAATCGTCGCTGGTACAGTAAGGGTTAAGCTGAAAAAAAATAGTTCTTTGAGAATTTGTTTTCTTCATCTCTAAAGGTGGTCCTACACTAGTGCTTTATCCAGTAATTTATTGAGTCTGGGAGCTTCTAAAATGTTAATTTATTTCAGTTCTATTTATCTTATTTAAAGGTCCAGAGAGATTGTTCTCAGGCAGCATGATGTACAATGTTTGTGGGAAAGGATGAAGATAGTATTCACCCACCTAAGAAAATGTTCTACTTACTTATACCAATACCAAATTACCTCAAAGAGTTACCATAAACAAATTGTATGTACAGTATATGCTCTGGCACATACATACAAAATATGCTAATCAAATTTTGGTTTGGAAAAAGTGCTAGTGTAGCGCCTTCTATTAAAAAATATAACAACATTATTTAATGGTAGCTGGAATTAAGCCATATTGCCATGAGGTTGAAAAGTTTGTTATTACAAGTAATTCTTTCCGTCTCTAGAGGGGAAGTTCACTTTGTTAGTCCTGTCACAATTATTATCCTCAATATATATATTTTTTATGAGCTGTAGCCATCTTCAAACTACACAAGTACAAAATCAACCTGAAGCAAATTACTAGCCTGTCAATATGATGTGCTAGTTGATGTAATTGTGCAATGAGAGTACAGTACAGTATTATGATGATGATGTAAACAATGAGAGTACAGTACAGTATGATGATGATGATGTAAACAATGAGAGTACAGTACAGTATGATGATGATGATGATGATGTAAACAATGAGAGTACAGTACAGTATGATGATGATGATGATGTAAACAATGAGAGTACAGTACAGTATGATGATGATGTAAACAATGATAGTACAGTACAGTATGATGATGATGATGTAAACAATGAGAGTACAGTACAGTATGATGATGATGATGATGATGTAAACATTTTATACTAGCCTTCTGAGTTAGCCACTTATCAGGCTAGGAGACCAAAGATATGTGGAGAAAGTGAAAGGACAGAACATAAACAGGTCAGTTAAACAGTATTTTCATAATATTGTAGTATTTCTTACTGCAAATATAGTCCGTCCTGCCAATCCGCGAGTTTTTAATCCGCGAAATAGCTAATACGCGAACAGGGGTCCAAAATTCAAAATTACCTAAACTTCCAAAATGCGTGGATGTACTTACAATATGCGAAACGGGCAATTCCGCTGTTTTCACCTAATACGCGCGGCCCGCGTTGCGGGATACGTCAGTCTTACAGCTACGTGGGAGTGGATCAGAAGGTTACTTGTGCATAATTTCACAAAAAAAAACAAGCTTATAACCCTCAAGAAAAGTTATATTTAGTTGTTATAGTTATAATTGTTATATTTTCCTATTATTTTGATGAATATGTCCATTTTAGGCAATTGAAGGGGAGAAATAGGGCAGAAATAGTTATTATCGGCACCGGTGCCACCCATAAGCAATTATTCCCATAAGATGTGTTATTTCTAATGCTATACGCTAATTTCCAATCTGTGAGGCCTCGTTCCGCCCATAAACTCGTGAATTGAGAGGACAGATTGTACAACTATCATATCATATTGACCGGCTAGAAATAAGGCACAACTGAAGTAATTACCACCGACATTGATGAAGTTTTCTGAAGATTACAGGTCTTCTTTTGCACTGTGAAATATGAGTAGGATAAAACAAAAATTATAATGAATAGAGGATAGTGAACTTCTCCGGTGACGTCAAGAAAACTATCGACATACAGTACAGTACAGTACTAGGGTGTTTTCCTGATGCCAAAAATTAAGGAAAATATTCAAAGTATTTACCCGGTATGTTTAGAAAATATTAGTGAAGAGAAAGCCTTATATTGAAATCCTTAGTACAGCCGCCTGCACATGGAGCTGGTACAGTCGGCCAAATAAGTCATGTCTCGGAACCAAGTAGGCCACTGTATATTATTATCAATAATTGGTATCAGCAATATCTTCATTTTGAGTGAGATATACAAACATGTTCTTACGCTTATCCACCTTAATCAACATCTGACAGACATTATTACAGCACACAGCGAGCCAATCGTGATGACAGCCGAGACATGACTTATTAGCGCCACCGTATACTACTAAATGGTAAAGTTGAGATGGTGAATATTGAGTGTTAAAAGATACCGAGTAATTGCTTGTGGTTTACTGGAACGCTACAAAATATTTTATCCATGTGGCAGAATCGTACAATAAAATGTGTATCATTTACCGCTACAGGCGACTGTACAGTTGGCCACATAAGTTCTTTTCCTCTCCGTGATCTTATACATGGAAATATAATGCGCATGATTGAATTACGAGTGTAGTTTCTTATGCAGTGGTTAACTCATCTGATTAGTCAACTCAAAATTAAAAGAAACCACACTCGCAATTTATTCATACTATTTTACATTCATGCACATGATCACGACGAGGAACAGAACTTATGTGGCCAACTGTACAGTACTTGCCGTATTACCAAACTATTGATGCTAACGTGACAATCCCTCGTGACCCGTTCAGTACCAGGGCGTCTTTAGGATTGTACTCTGGCTGACATTAGATGATTTTATTAAGCTTAGGAAGAGTCGGGAAGAGCCAAAAGGGGAAAAACTTTCTTGTTTAACCCATTAGCTCCTACAAATCTTTCCTAAGCTAATAAAATCTACCCAGGTGCATACCCCATACAGTATTTTTTATTTTTGTTTCTGGGGTGGTCGACTCGAGACATCTTTCCTAAGCTAATAAAATCTCCTAGTGATAGAAATATGTGGTGGTACTGACAGGGTTAACACACATGGTCATAATGAGCATGGTCGTAAATATTTCCTAATTATCCAAGAGTGATTGTATCTATTGTTTTGTGTAGATAAGTACATAATAACGTTAATAATATGTAGCAAGTCGCCACGCCATTAGGTCGCTATTTGTCCTAAACATCATCCTAAAACATTCATAATATAAAGAGATGGAATAGTTTTGGAAATAAACATCATCCTAAGCCCATCATAATATACAGTATCTGGAGATGGACAAGTGGTGGAAGTGACCTGCGTTGTGTCGTAAATGAACGTAGAAGAGGGATTTACATGGCAAGGGGCGACTTAAATGCAGTGGTGACTTTTACTGTTATTGATGTTACAGGAGATCATGTTACAAGGTGTATAAAGGTGTATTGTGCCGAGATATTGGACTTATGTATGTGTGTGTGTGTATCGGGTGTGGTAATGTGTGTGTCTTGCGTGCATATGTTGTGTGTGTGTGTGTGTATTTTGGTTACGACTCTTCCTTACCAATTCAGTATACATTATACAAGTACTGTATATCTCTTGCCTTCAGTCAGTCAGTCAAAAATTGATGCATAATATATAACGTGAAATTGGACTCCAATTATCCTATATTTTTTTACTCTGGGTATTGTATATTTATATACCAGTTTACCATATATTGATTTTAGAAATTCATCCTCTACAATCTTAATTTTCACATCCTATAAAGTATACTATACTGTAATATGTTATAGTATAGTCACCCTTCCGTTAATCCTACCAGAGACTTCAATAGGCTAAGACACAAAGATGGCCGATGCAGTAAAGCCCAGCTTTGTTAAATTCCTCCTCCATTTTTCTTTACCTTATGCAATACAATGCACTAACAGATTTAAATCCTCATGAATTTGGTCACTATAAAGGTTCCACAACAGCTTAAGTTTTGTTCTTACTCTGTGATGCCAAAGAAATCTTATGTAAAATTAGGTCATTCAAGATTCATATTGAAACATTCCAACCTCTAGCAATAATTAGGTTCTCTATAAGACTGTAGAACAAGCATACATATCTATAAATATGGCACATTTCAGTTGTACCACAACTGCTACATAACTAGCTCTTTATTCCTGCTTAACATATTTCATTTTAGCCCCTCTTACTATGTATGTTTATAGCATACACCTCCAAATGCCTGTAGGAAGTGCTGACATTTATAGTTAACTTGTTTAATTTGCAGAGACAGATAGGTATATTTATATATATATATATATATATATATATATATATATATATATATATATATATATATATATATATATATATAGAGAGAGAGAGAGAGAGGGATATATATTTGATTTAGCAATAACTACAGTGTTTGGGAACCACAGCAGTTATCGTACTGAGTTGTGTGATGTAATTTACCATTCTAGGTAGGGGTGGGGGGCTAGGAATCCTCCTCCCCTTGTAGACTTCACCTACTAGACGAGACAGAGAAAGGGGCGAGGGAACGCGAAAGTGGTCCCGGACCCTAAGAATTGGAACTTCAAATGTTTCTGTTCAGGCTCTGTCTCGAGTCGGCCACCCACAGCATTGGGGATATGTGCCTGAGTACAGTATATACATACATACATACATAGGTGGGGGTATGTGCCTGAGTATATACATACATACATACAGTACATACATAGATAGGTACATGAAGTCAACTTTGTCTTAATCGGTGCATATATAATATAGTAAACTGGGAAGGAGATGTTGAGGCGAACTTGCGTTTATGGTGGGGTTGGGGGAGATAAAATATTGTACATTTGGTAGACGACTAACCTGCAGCGGTACCAGGCTCCAATTTCTAACCTACGGAGATAGTCTCCACGAATTAAACAAGTACCTGTAATCTAGTATTGTTTTGGTACAGTTTTGATATTTAAATATTGAATTATATATTTTATTTTAAAATTTAATCAGGAATTTGTATATCAGTTTGAGGAATAATCACGCACCATTCAAAGCATCATAGCCCTATCACAGAGTTTGTAATGTAAAACTTGCAAAATAGACAAACCAAGTCATTTTTGTATAAGTATATCGCAACAAAGCATTCCAAGTACCTAAATATTACTACAATTATTGTACTCCTGTATTATCAGTCAATGTAATTTTGTAACTGAACTAATTTGCTTTTCATATTACGGTTTTTAGTTGTTGTTGTTGTTGTTCCCCAGGCTTAGTTTACAGTAATACTGTACATAAAAATAGGATAAAATCAGATACGGTTCACAGTCGTCTTGCTCACTTGGTGTCTACAGGGTTCTATTATTAAGGATTCATTATTCAGCATTATATTATTTAATCTACCGGTATTCTTTAATTATCAATCTGCCAACAGTATTCCCACTTCTTCATCTATCTGATATATTCTTAGCCTCTGCTTTGAAGGGTCATTACAAAGCTTTATATACCTATACAGCGTTAGCTATATGAAATTGAGAAGATATCATCATATTGATGGAGATATATATGATCTTATATATAGTTATTGATCTATTATTTTTACAAGCACTAATCTTCTTTAAACCTTTTATATTTCTAATTACTGTACTTGTGTTCTGTTGACTTGAATGTGTTTATAGCAGTTTATGCTGTTAATGAACTCACATTGTGTAGAGTAATAAGTTTATGAATATTAAGTTGGTAAAACTAATTACAGGTACTGTATACCAAGCAGTATTTATGATTGATTGTGGAGTGCAACCAATTGATTAACCCACATAGTATTGGTGACTACCTGTGCCCTAAAGTGTGCGTGTGAGAGTCGGAAGGCATCAGAACAGATACTCAACTGTCACCATCAAAAGTTTCCATGCTGACGATGAACAAATCCTTGACTATAGCGGGAGTGCTTGCCTTTGTTGTATTAAAGGATCTCTGGGAATTATAAAGGTAAAGACTATCTCAGTTAACCCTCGACTTCCATATACCCTTCCTAACCTGAGTAAAATCATCTAATAATAGCCAGAAAAGAGGAGAGAAATGTGTACTTGGATCTACAAAGGGTAGGTCTCTAATATACTCTAGCTCTCCTTGGTACCTTCATGCCCTTAGCTCACATCATACATTCTTCTTCATTTATTATAGGCACATATCATTTCATGTAGAATTAAGCAGAGTTATTTGTTTTGTTTTCTTGTGGATTCCCTTCTTCATGTTTAGCCCCATTAGTTATGAGATTTTAGACGTTTGCCTCATTAGTTTGGCGATTTTAAAATATTTCACCCCATTTGTTTGTCAATATTTAGTCCTTTCGTGCCATTTAGGCGTCGGATTTTTTCCTGGTGAACGATAGCAAGCCTGTAATTTAGTAGGAATCGGCCTTTGGCCGTGACATATTTCTATCGAAAGATTTATGAATATATCTCGAAGGGAGGTCTTGGGGGTGATTTTTTCAAGATTGATTGGGGGTCTAGGGAGCAAACTGAACTTCCAATCGTTCCTACAACCCTCTTCCCCTGTTGCACCCTCTCCCGCACATCTTCATCCATACTCCCATCTTTACTCATCACACTACCTAGATACTTAAATGAGCTGACAATCTCCATAGCCTGACCGTTCAACTTCACCTCACACTCAGTGGCTTCACCCTTTTCGAAGAATGATCTGAGTTAGTAAAAAAGATTAGGTGAGATGGTTCGAAGCTTGTTCATTGCTGGAGGCCCTTTTTAAACTGAATAAAATTGTGTAATGGTAGCCAGAATACAGTTAACATGACGGCACCGGTACAGAAGAGGTTAATATGCATTATTTACCCGCTTACCATCTTGTAGATTTCTCATATTTTTTTCTTTTATTTATAAAGAATTATTATTTTGCGCGTTGTTTCCACATAGCTATCTTGATTAGTTGTTTGTCTTTTTACTGTGTTTGTCAAATTTTTGGTTTGTTTATTTTGCAAGTTTTACATTATAATTCCAAGATTATGTGATTCCAAAATATATACAGCTGGGTATGATCACTTAGGAGTGAAAGGCAAAGAATCAGACGTGATGGTGTTGTATTTATAAGAATGTGAAAGTGATATTGGTGCCATATTTTCTTGGAACAGTTCCAATGATAGCTTGAAAATATATCAATGAGTGGAGACTGACTTTCTCACTGCGATGTGGAAAGCTGAATAGAAAAGGGTTCAAGTATTCGGTATAAGAGTTGTTTCCTCCAAACAGGGAAAATAGTTTGTTAAAATCTACAATATACTACAGTATATATTTATCTATCTATCTATCTATCTACTCTGGCACATACCCCATTACTGTATTTATATTATTATATAATTTATTTTATATTTTTTTTATTGGGGGTGGCCGACTCGAGACAGAGCCTGGTTACTATATACAGTATATACAGTTCTAATCCTCTATGCACTGTGAATATCTGCAGCATGTGGTTACCTGCATATCTCGAACCGCTATTCTCTGTTGTACACCCACGGACAAAAGCGGTGTCCTACCTTCATATTATTTTTCCTCTCTTGGTTTCATAAATACGGTACCGGTGATGTGCTTTTAACTTTATTCTGGCTACTATTAGATGATTTCATTCAGTTTGAAAATGGCGTCAAATAATTAACAGGCTTTTAATTATCTCGCTTAACCCTTTTTACTACCACAGATCCTTCTTTAACTGCACAAAATCATCTAAATATATCTAGAATATAATTAAAAAGACTTCGCCGGTACAGAAGGGGTTAATACATGATAAACTTCTGAACTACACTGGACAAACTATGTGTGTTAAGGGGAGATTTTTACTTAACGGATTTTTCTGGATCCTCTTCTCCTTCATGTTTAGCTCCATTAGTTATGGGATTTTAAGAAGTTTTCCCCATTGCTTTGGCTATTTCAACATCTTTCGCTCTATTTCTGTCAATTTTAAAACCATTCATGCCATTCAAGTGTCGATTCTTTTATGGCAAGTGATAGCAACACTGTTTTTTGAGGAACTGGCCTTTGGCTGGGAAATTTTTCTACCAAAAATTGTACAAATTTATCTCGATGGGGGGTATTTTTTTTATCTTGATGGAGGTGTCTATGGAGCAAGCTTAAAAACCTCTCCTTAAGGATATTTGTTTTCATTTATAACTGGAGAGATAACCACAGAGTTGAGTGTATGGAGGTAGGACGCGACTTTTGACTGTGGCTGTTCTGTGCTTACCAACCCGTAGGAAAACCCGAGACCGACACTGTACAGGGTCTTATTGTTCAGCATGGAAAACGTTTGATGGGGGACACAACTGGTGGATATGTTATGGGGTGGGTGATTTGTCCATAGTGGCAGTGTAAAAAAGAAGAAATAGAAATGATATAAACGTTTTTTACTTGTGACTGTAAAAAAGATGAAACGGAAATAATATAACGATACAGTATTTACTTTTAAACAGTGTAAACAAAATGAAACAAATAATATAATGGTATTTACTTCTGACAGTGTAAAAAAGAAGAAATAGAAATAATATAACAGTATTTACTTTTAAAGACATAGAGTATATTGATATCATAGTGTCTTTATTTTGTATTTTCCAATCCCAAGTGACGGTGTTCTCTTGACAGAAGTGTTATAAAGAATGTAATTTGCATAGAATATCAGGCCTAATTTATCAACATTTTTCTCAACTGTTTTATCTGTTCTATACATAAAAGAGTCAAGGTCTCTTAAGGGGGGTCACCTGCTTTTTTTCTCTTTTTCTCTCTTTCTCTGGCTTTTATCCATTCAGCCCCATTCAGCCTACTGTTTTAAGACGTTTATCCTCATCCAGTTGTCGATTGCTCCCTTGTGCGCCAGCATTGTATGAAGAAATGCGGCTTCGCCGGAAACATTTTTCTATCGAAAAATGTACAAATTTAGCCTGCTGTCAGAAACATTTTTTTAAATATGCTGGCTCGCGAAAAAAAATCAACACCTGGATGGGGATAAACGTCTTAAAACAGTAGGCTGAATGGGGCCGAATGGATACAACACAGAGAGAGGGAGAGAGAGAGAGAAAATTAATAAAAACGAGGTGGGCCCCCTTAACAACAACAATATTTTCCATTCTTCCGTAATTAAGTCTGAAGTGAATGAGTCGTGATGAATTTGAAAGGTGAATCATTTTCCATTCTTCCGTGACGAAATCTGAAGTGAATGAGTCGTGATTCATTTGCAAGGTCAAGATCTCGTAGCAACATTAATAATTTCCCATTCTTTCCTAACTATTTCTGAAGTGAATGAGTCGTGATTAATTCCACTGCATGTTTGTGTGTGTTGGTATGTGACTATGTGTACATACTTGTTAGCAGATTAACCATTTTTATTCCACGATGGGAGAAGGAGAAGAAGAAGAAGAAGACTGTGCAAGGAATCTAAGCTAAATTTGTGGCATTTGCACTGTCCTACCTTGGCATAGTCTGCAATGTAAGAGCATAGATATTTAATAATCATATTTATATTCAAACTGTTAATCTATGTGTATGTCATTTACTAACCTTCTTTTAGATAGGATTTTATTGTATGTAATACTGGATATGTTCAATGAAGACACATTTACAGGATATAAGATTTATAAGATTTGATTATACAGTACGTCATACAGGATAGGTTCATTGTCTATCTATCTATCTATCTATATATCTATATACTGTACTCTGTTACATACCCCATTTTTTTATTTTTTTATTGGGGGTTGCCGACTCCAGACAGAGCTCAGGCAGGATCATTATTGATACATTTTTTACTGTATGCGATTGTCTCTGGTGGTGACGGTTGATTACATTTACACGTACCGGTAAATGCCATAATATTTGATCTCTCATATATTTTATTCAGAGTTAGATATGAAAGATACAATACTTTACCTGATATAAAAAAAAAATCAATGCACACATACATAGCATAGCACTTTGGCTCCCCTGCACACATTGATACTAAAGCACGCACATAGTAATCACTGTACAGATACACCTACACTGTGTGCTCATTTAACCATCACGTTTGTGCATTGACCCGTTGGCTTAGACGCACCACAACTAACAGTACCGTGTGAAGATAACCACTTGTTATGTTCGGCCCCTCGTCAACTCAACCCTTTCCACAGGAACCTCTCTTGTCTCTCCTCCTTTTTTTTTAGCTGGTGAGAAATTGACTTGTCCCCTTCGTAATTACTCGGCTATTACAATATTTGTATAGTCTAGTATGGTGTTGATGGGGAAAACTTGTCACTGTACAAAGGGATAGTAGTTTCTTATTTTCCATTAATTTATAAAGAATTCAGCTACTACTGGAATAAATAATTTGCCAAGTAAAAAAAATAATGAAGTATAGTGTAACATGGTGTCATTGAATTTAACCTAATATCATTTAATCCAGCCCAACCTATTGTAAAGGGACGTATTTCAGCCTTACTTTGTTTAATCTTCATTAGCTTATGATATTTTTTGGAAATTTCCCAAGCTCAGCCCATTCTACTATGACCTATTCCAGCCTTATTTAATTTAATCTACATTAGCTAAGGATATTTTATTATATTTCCTTATTCAACCCCTTCAGCACGATGATGCTTTTTTACCTTTGATTCTGGTTTAAGTTAGATGATTTTATGCAGTTTGAGAAGGACCTATGTTATACAAGGGGTTTAATGAGATCGTATTTATCCCTATGAGTCGTAGGGGTAGATTACAAGCTAAAGAAAATTGTCTAATGTAACCAGAATATGATGAAAATTACGTTATCCGGCTGAAGAGGTAAAGAAAAAAAAAACTTAACCTACCCTAATGTGACCTATTCTAACCTAGGGGACGGTAATTCTTGTTTTTATCAAACTCAAGTAATTCTAGCACACATCCTAATTTAACAAGCCCAACTCAACCTCTTCCAACCTATCCTGACCTACCAAGGGGTTTGAGTTGACCTGGGGTGGAGTAGCGTGTGTCTTATTATCATTATTATTATTGCGAGTGAACAGTGGAGTGGCCGGCATGTGTCGAGCTTAGTCCACTCGATCACTGTATTTTGTGTTCCTTTATGATTGGCAGCTCATTTGTGAATTCATTTATTTCCACCTCATTTGCTACGTTTATTTGGTGAAGGAAGTTAGTTTAAATAATGTACGAAGAATAATTAACAGTTGAATAAGCTGAGTCACACGCCAGCCTCTATCACTCTCTGAATAACCTGTACAAATATTAACTACTATGAGAAAGAGCTCTATGCAGCCCTAAAAGCTCTAGCACTTTTTGAATAACCCGTAAAATGTTAACTACCAAGATAAAGAGCTCTGTACCAAAGCTCTATCACACTCTCAATAACCTGTAACTACAGTACTCTATGAAAAAGAGCTCTTTAACAAAGTTCTATCACACTCTCAATATAAGCTCTATCACACTCTCTCAATAACCTGTAACTACTGTATGAAAAAGAGCTCTGTAACAAAGCTCTTATCACCGCATAACCCGTACAAATGTTAACCACTGTACGAGAGAAAGAAAAGCTCTATACAAAAGCAGCCCAGGCCCAAATGAAACTAACACCCAGAGGGGCCAACGCTGAGGTAAGTCCCTGTGTTGTGGCAATGCCTGCCTGCCTCCCCCCATCTCTCTTCTCTTGCTTGTATCACAGCGTTACTATACCAACACCGCCTGCATGACCACTGCCTTACATCATTAGTATTTTGGGGTTTTATATACCCGACTTCGGAGCTTTTGGTTTACGTTGTTTTCTATATTATATTTCCACATAGCGATTTTGATTAGTTCTTTTGCCTTTATATTGTGTCGTCCCTGTTTTGGTTTCTTTATTTTGCAAGTTTTACATTATAATATACCGTACTTCAGATTTTTCGTATTATATTGTTTCTTAATTAATATGCTTCCTATTTTTCCTACATTACTCATTCATTACTCTGGGTATATACGATCTTTTCACTTTCGTTTTCTTAGAATTTGGGTTGTGATTTCTTTTATATTTTTCTGCACACTGATGCTGGAAATACAGTATTCAGGATTGTCACTTTCACTTTCATAGACATTGGATATTTCTTTTTACAATTTGTATTCACATATATACTGTATATATTAGTTATTTAGTAGATAAATCACATTGATTCCTAGAAGCACAACTCTTTCTATTAAATTTGGAGCACATCTGTGGAATTCAGTGTATGCTCACAGACAAAAGCGGTGTCCCACCTTCATAACTTCAGATTAATCTTCCTCTTTTGGTTTAATACAAACATTCTCTTGAAACAAACTGAACAAAGCTTGAATATAAAGGCTTTGTTTATGTCTGCTGGGGATATGTATTTTTTCACTTATAACTAGAGAGATAACACGAGTTGAGATTATGGAGGTAGGCTACGACTTTTTACTGAGATTGTACAGTAGTGCAAATGCATGAAATCACTGTACCTGTGAGTAAAATAGGGTGCAACAATTAATTTGAACATAACGTATTGTCATTTTAATTTGCTTCTCGTAACACTATTTGGATTCGGTTATTTTAATTTTGAATGAAATAAAGCTGATATCAAATAAACTTACCATATAAAATATGAATTGCGATTGTTTTTAGTTAATGGCGTATTCTTTTGTAAATGGTGTTTGATTAATAAATACCTGAGAGTTGTTTCTTTGAGCACTGTAGTAAGTTAGCACATACAATTACTTAATGAATGAGAAGAGCACCACACTTGTGTTATTAATTTATTCATATTGTACAGTATTCATGATGATCCAAGATATAAGTGTTTTTAAAGTTTATCAAAGTGAAATAAAGCACACAATATTTCCCACAAGTAAAATCAAATTAGAGGCATATTATATTTTATTTCTAATTTTCAAGGATTAACATTAATGTCTTTAGAAATTGACAAAATATTTAGTGTCATAACATAGTCTCTAACATAGAGACTATGTTAGGAGACAAACTGTTTGTTACTAAATTACTTGCATACGATAGGGTATCCATCAATCACAAGTAATCTAAAGGTTGATATTGCATAGTTAATATAAGTTCAGGTGTGGGCTTGACCTCATGCTAGCAATGCCTGCTGTAACGCCTCACTCGGTGCACTGGGATGTCCCACACTCTCACTCTCTCTCTACCACACACTGTGAACACAGCAACACACTAGAGACTCTTCATAATACAAAGATTGGACAACCTCTTACTGTTATGTTGGTGACTCAAACACTTAGTGTTAAAGATGATAATCCTAATCATATATCAGGTGTTTGAACAATTACCTGGGCCTTTCAGACTTTGCCCACAAAAGAGGTAATTATCTGGGCTAATTATTATTGTTCAGACAATTCCCTTGATTTATAAAGTTTTTACCTCTGGTCTTTTAGACTTTAAAAGTACAAGGTAGAGTCCGGACTAGATACCTTGTTTAGGCTTCTTCGGATTCCCTGGGTTTCCAGAACCCAAAGAGGGGTGTTACTGTACTCTAATTGTATTACATTTAATTGTTAATGATATAGTCAGAAAAACATGAAGAATTGTCCAATGATTGTAGAAGAAAGTCTCTCCCCCCGCCACACTAAGCTCTCTATACTGACTGTCCCCGGCCGGGCTGTTTGCCACCCACCACCAAACTGCACCTCAGGAGGAACAAACGTAAACAATCGTAACGAGAGAAAGTAAACGACCCCCTTAGTGTCACAGCTGTTTTCCATCCTGTCTCATCCCTCTAACCAACTAACCGAGATACCTAATTAAAAATCCCCCTGTTACATACACAACCGAAGCAATTTTAGTTTCCACGTAACAGAATGGTATATACTAACTAAAACACAATGGAAATGTAGAGGCTTAATGTCCTCATATTACTTGATTCTTATTGTATGATTGCACCTAGCTGACTTTTATTCTGAACATCATTTGATATTACTAAAGGTAGCGCCAGCGAACTTGACAATAATCTTGATCGCTTAACTTCTTATAACTCAAAATTAATGAAAGCAATCGGGCTGACGTTTCTATAATTTTGGAAGAGTCCACCAGGAAATAGGTGTGGATATTTACAGTCAGTTTGCTCTAGGCCCTTTTGAGTTACCAAGAGGTCAGGGATCAATATTATTGTCAAGTTCGTTGGCACTACCTATAATTCTCTGAAGGACTTCCTATTCTGAATAAAATTGCCTAATGAGATTCAGAATAAAGTTGGACTGATGCTTTCATATTAAAGAGGTTAAACATGAACTAAAATTGTATCACTAAAATACAAATAAGACCCAAACATCCACAAAGCCTCTTATGCCTTCCCTTCATGAAATTTTTGCAAGATGTACATAAGAAACATGACAAAATTCTGGTTAAAAAGGGTTGCAATTCAGTATGAAGGTGATACTTTGTCATCATAACTATGTATTTTGAACGACTACATCCTTTTTGTTTTTCTGTCAAAACTTTGCAAAAGTTTAAGAAGTGGAAGGTAACAACTCCATGTTTTACCCTGTCAATTAGATGATCACTATGTTGTTTTATTATAGCTACCTCAAGCCGATTATGCTTGACTTTGAAAGGCTCTGTTTGAGTTAGAGGGGTATTTTTTAGGTAGTCATTAACCCTTTTGAGTACTGTACCAGCAACGTGTGTTATATTGTATTCTAGCTAGATTGAGGTGATATTATGCAGCTTAGGAAGGATCTGTGGTAGTGAAAAGGGTTTGCTGAGAGAGTTTGAAGCCTTATTATTGCTAGAGGTCCTTCCTAAGCTGAATAAAATTGTCTAATAGTTGCCAGAATATGATAAAAGGGATGTCCCTGGTACTGGATGGGTTAACCCTCTGATTCTTAGACATCCTTCCCAAGCTGAGTACAATCATCCGGCAGTAGCTCTAATAAATATAATTGGTGTCTGATTGATAGGGTTAGGAACATGACTCATTAAACCCCCCAGCGCTGGTAAAGGAATGAATGACTGCTGTTGGTTGCAGGGTTGAGACAGGCCGGTGTTATATTAGTGTTGTTCTTTAGCAAGGCGGTAGACAGGCATTGCCACGCCCCCGGACAGACAGTATCAGACAGTTCGCAGACAGACAGTTCACAAGAAGCTGACTGTGCTGGTACCATCTTAGTTCTCTACCATCCCTCAACCATTTATGATTTTGAATATTATATTTATTTATGATTTTTTTCTTGGTGCTGTATTAGTTCTACAGGATCCTCTACTTTTTTTAATTTAATTTGTTCATATATACAGTAGGACTTGTCTCTTTTAGACTAATTTAATCGGCTATAGACCTTGTCCAGAATTGTGAAACCACTTTAGTTATTTGGAATTTGTTGGCAAGACCAGGATCTGAGCCAGATATCACTTGTTTGTATATTTATCTCAATCATTCAGATTTTGCCTTTAGGATTGAATTAAATGTCCATTCTGGACTAAATACCATTATTAAGACATTTACTGTATCTTGATAATTTGAACTTTTCCCTCTGTGTTTTAGAGAGGTAAAGTCCGAACCAGATATCTATACTCTTGTTTCATTTCATCTGACGGTAAATTGAATCCCTTAGCGGCTAATTTCTCGATACTTAGTGGGAAAATATGAAACCACTATGCCTCTGCATCATATTAAGACTGAGTTTATATAACTAGCACCATATTTCGCTACAAAATCTTCAAAATAACTGAGAAATCTTGATGGGAACTTTGTAATTTACCGTCAGTTGAAAAGAAACAGGGTATAGTTTGTAAGTCGCAGGTAGGCCTATCCGGGAGTCCGAGATCCAAAAGAGATGGGTGTTAATGTACAGTTTTCATTATATTTTTCTTGGTGCTATCATAGTTTTTTAGGATCCCTTTGATTATGAGTGGTTTTATTTATTATAATTTTGTAGTACCATCTTATTTCTTACCAAAATCCCTTTAATTACTATTATTTAGTTGTTTGTTTTGGTACCATTTTTTTTTTTTTTTTTTTTTTTTTTTTTTATTACTTCATTTATTTATTTATTTATTTTTTTTTTTATTTGCAGTTTATATTATGTTTGATATTTTACCATGCTATTTTCATATTAATTTATATTGTTTTAATTGATGGTAATAGTTTTGTTGACAATATTCCAGTGTTATAATAATGTTTGTTATTGTTGGTTGGAGTCATTGGTGGATATATTCTTAGCTGTATTCTATTGACAGATAATTCAATTAACGTTTATCAGAGACCACAAATATGCTTCTGGTGCGACCATATATTTGTTGAAGAATGTTTTTACCAGTATGGTTTAGTTTGTTTTTTAACACTACAATTTGGCAATATTACACAGCAAAATTGTATAATATGTTAACTATATTAATCCACAGCTAACTGGAATGTATTACAATGTCATAAAGATTGACTTAAATGTTAATATGAACACATTATTTATGGTAATACCTTCCACATACAATTTAAAAGGAAGGCAACATATTAAAACATCTGATTGATTATATGTGATTAAAAAAAAAAATGAAACTGGATGAGGTTGAAATATTCATATTTTAATTCCTTAAAATGTTATGTTTGCTCTTTATAAATTTTCTGTTTGATGTATTTTTGTTGCTTTTGTTTAATTATTTCAAGTTCGGTATATGTTATTCTTTCCAGACCATTACATGTAGCATACATCTACTTCTATTATCTATATACAGTATTTGTAGATGTTTGAACACTATGCAACCAAACATCTGCTGAACCTATATATGCTACACAACCCATGTAGGCCGTAATCTTTTATGATCATGTTTATATCCCTCAAAAGTTTATTTTGTTCACAGACAGTGGTGAAATTTTTAAATTTATGTTTTGCATGGTAATCATATTCCTCATACTCTTATTATGTGCATATGTAGTGTTCTATATGCAAAAAATATGCATTTTTTTTGGAGGAGGTAGCCTACTGCTGTATTTTTAAATCTCTGCAGATGCCATATTTTAGTACTTTGGATGTTGTACCAGTGTATTCACTTCTCGCTGAATTAACAGACGTTCAAGTAGGGAAGTGGGTGCTTACTATAAGGGGGTGTTACACGGCTGCTTTTATCGACAATTTTCGATGGTCAACATTTTTCTGGCAATGTTATTACGATCTTTTGCACTGGTATCGGAAACTTGACTGAAGATAGATTAATGTAGGCGACAGAATTAATTGAAAACATAACTCTGAAGATTGATTAATTTAGGCGACAGACTCAATTGAAAACTTTATTCTTAAGGTAGATTAATTTAGGTGACAGGATTAATTGAAAATTTGACCATAAGCTGCCAGACCAGTGTTGACGATAAAAGTTGAGGGAAAGAGCGCTCGTGTGATACCGGCTATAAATTTGTATATATGTCATACCATACATTCAAATACATTCCGAACCCATACCTGCATGACGTCAGCCTGGGAGCGCTTTTGATAGATACGGACAGAGCGCGATGTATGACGACCATAGTTCAGTAGATAGTCTCGCTTGGGGGTCGGGTCATATCGTCAGAATTTCAACTTTGACTATCTTGATTCACTATGCCTAGGCCAGAAATCATGACCTCTAGCCCCTTGAAACTCCTAAGGGATGGAGCAAATGGGATGTAAATTTCCACACCTACATGCTCGAAATACCAGCTCAATTGTTCAGTTCCATTTTAAGTTGTTAAAGGTTAGCGGTCATGATTTCTAGCTTAGTTATAATGCATAGACTATGGTATATAGACAAAGAAATCCCTTAACGCTAATGAACAAAGCCAAAAACCAAAGCTCTGTACATTTGTGTTGACGACTATTTCCTTGTACTGTGTGGAGAAAATAAAGTTGAGGTTGTGAAGGTTGGCCCTGACTTTTGAGAGTGACTATACATACCACTGCTTCCCGCCCCCCACCCCCCCCTTAGGTTGTACAGGCGCTGTCAATTGTTCCTCCACTCCACCAGTATTGTGGAGCTAAGAGTAATTGTCTTCATTATTAAAGAATGTATCATAAGTAGGTTCTTCATTATTTAGGGGAGATGGGCATATTTATTTGCTCATTTATGGATCTTTCAAATATTTTGTTAGTTTTCTCCCTCGACCTCAATCAAGCCTAAAAATACACCCCCCCAAGATCCTCCCTCAAGATTTGTACATTTTTTGATAGACAAAGTTCCTGGCCAAAGGCCAGGAACAAATCAACACCTAAATAACACAAAAACGCTTAATATTGACAAAGAAATGTAGCGAAAGGTCTTAAAATCGCCAAACTAATTGGCCGAAGGTTGTCAAATCTGAAAACTAATGGGGTTAAACATGAGCAAGAAGGGGGACCAGAAAACGACCCATCTCCCCTTAAGGCATGTATGATCTCACGTAGGTTCTTCATTATTAAAGAGTGTATTATCTCGTGTAGGTTCGATACAGCTCCAGAATACTGTGGAGATACAGTTGTCAGTGATTGTACAACCTTTTGTAGTCCTACAGGCAGTGCCATATTTATTCTTAAGACCATTATCTTTTATCCTACCTAAATAATATAAGTGTAAGTTAGGATGTACTTTAAAGTCATTAATTCAGTACAGTTTTCAAAGCTTTTGTTTGAAAAGTAATTTATTGTATGAAATTTGTTATTGAAATAAATAAATTTTGTTAGTCATAGTATTTATCCAAATAGCAATGCTGAATATTGTACTTACTAGTTCAGTGTAATTCAGAACAAATTGTCATTATCCAGTGTACCATAGTGTACTAATATTGTTATGTCTCAGTACTTGAACAATTTGGATTAGTTGTGGTATCGATCGCTATCATCAATATTGACCCCTTCAGTAAAGTGACATGATATATCTTTATTTCGTATACAGTACTGTAATTTACATACCAGATTTATTCAACTACTTTACTGTATATGGAATGATCGCTAGGAGAGATGCTAATGTACTTCCAATAGCTTCTTTGTTTTGAAGGATCTGAAGCTGAATTAAATAATCTAGTATTATGCAAAATATAATAGAAAATTAGTTAGGGAGATTCACAGGGGCACTTTTTCTGACAACTTTATTATGTTAACGTATCAAGGCTCTTTTTACACTGTTATCGGCAACTAGACTGATGGAATATTTATGGTATACAGTATTACTGCGCTGTATTAAGTTATTGAATTCCTTAGTTTAATTCAGAAGCTACTAGAAAAGAGTTAGCAGAATAAGCGCTCATGTGAATCAGATTTTATTATACTGAGAGGGTTAAGGGAATACTTTTTGTTTTTTCTTCTATCTGTGCCACGTCTGACTAGCCTTGTCCCCCTCGCAGCTGGCTTGGCGACACCCGGCACCGGTAGTGAACCGTCCGCGCCACCCCTGTCCACGCCCGGGAGTCAGGAACAGCTACCCCCTTCCCCCTCCACCACCCCCAGTCCCCTCTATGCCACCCCCCACCAAGCCCCCCACACACCCACACAGCTCTCCCCGCACAAGGAGAACATTCCCGTCTCCAACCACGTCAATAACAGGTAAGGACTTCCATTATATTTTAGGTTTTTATTTGGATTTTATTTGATTAAAGCGTTATTTCCACATAAAAAGAAACATTATACCAGTTTTATATTGGATTACACTCAGATCCCCTTCTATCTCATTCCTAAAAGAGGTTACCAATTCCTCTCTCTCAATTTCATGTTCATGCACTTTTTTTTCAGGGGCTGGATACTTTAAAAATGTACAATGTCTCATCTTCCTTTGAAGATGAGCGTAATGATAGCGTAATGCTTAGTTTGTGGAATTTTGGTGTGAGTATCCTAGGTTCGAGTCCTTGGAAGACCACATGTATTCATTGCTTTCATTTATTTCATTATTTAGGTTTATTTGTAAATTAATTGGTGGGTTGTTGAAAACAAATACAGTATGACGATCTTCAAAACTGACATCTTTAGTGCCAGAAATATTCAGACTGCTTAGGTTTTCTGAGTATTTGTTTTTCTTATCATTATTTTGTTAATACACTCACCAACTAATAATAAACAACTGTTTTTATTATTTCATATTGTTATTCACCAACCAACCAATTAACTTACAAATAAACCAAATTAATGAAATCAATGAGAGCAATAAATTCATGTGGTTCTCCAAGGACTCAAACCTAGGATACTCACACCGAAATTCCGCACACTAAGCATTACGCTATCAAGACAGTAATGTACTGTACTTGTATATTAATTAGATTATTTATATTTTAATGTTTAGAGTGGACAGCATACCCAACGGCCATGAGAGCCAGGTGTCGGTGAGCAAGGCGGGAGAGACAGAGGGCGGGGAGAGTAAGAAGAGGAAGTACCCCAGTGACCGAGCTTACTTCATTGCCAAGGAGATACTCACTACGGAGAGAACTTATAAGAAGGACCTCGAAGTTCTCAATGTGGTTAGTTCATTGTCGATAGTGCTATGATATATGTATATTTTTAATGTAAGTTTTATGTACTTCATATGATTAGAATGTTTGCTATTTAACCCCTTCTGTACTGGCAACATCTTTTTAACTTTATTCTAGCTATTTTTATATGATTTTGTGCAGTTTAAGAAGGATCTGTGATAATTAAAAGGGTTAAGTGAGATAGTTCGAAGCCTGTTAAACTGACTAAAATTGTGTAATAGTAGCCAGAATACAGTTAAAAGGACACCACCAGTACTGTAGGGGTTAATTATTTACACCAACTGTGCTCATAAACTCTTTCATGCTCAAGGACCCGATTTGTGCCCTTTCTGGGATACTTAAAAGCATTTGTGACCATCAGGGGTGTTTAGAAACCTTTAGCGTAGTTACTTCAACCTCTACAGTTGTCTGTGAGTGAGCTGTGGGCAGGAAACTAATGTTGGAGAGGTAATTATGAGATTAAGAGACGTCTGAATACTAAACGACAACCTCCGGTGCATGAGAGGGTTCAAGATATTAAATAAAAAAAAAGTAGTCTGTATAATCAATTTTAGTCACAATTAAAATTATAAGCATAATTTTTTAAGAAATAATACTTCTAAGTTTGAAGCAAAGATCTTTTTATGTTAGTTCAATACTGTTAACTGTTTTTTCTATCAAAATTTATACTGGTAATTGTTAAATATATAGTGTATTAATTTTACCAAATGTAACCAAGCGGCTCGCTTGGTGTAGTGGCTAGCGTCTCGGACTTCCACCCAGAAGGCCCGGGTTCGCGCCCACGCTCGGCGCATTAAAGATTTTTCACAAGCACTGAGTCGTTACCATCCCTCATGAGCAAAGGGATGGGGTAGTAGTACAGGACCCCAATGGAAATACGCCTAATCGGCCTTATTGAGCTATCCTTAGCTAGCTTAGCATGCGCTAGCTTTAAGAACTATTATTATTATTATTATAAACCAATCATATACCGTAGTCATAAAGTAGGGGTAATGTATTTCCACTTATATATGTATTTGTATATGTACTGTATATGTATTGTAGTATACAGGAGTTGAGCTTTTAGGCTCGTATTTTCCCGCTTCCTGAGTTTCAATTGTATAACTTTGCTTTAATAATATGTGTGTCCATTGCAGTGGCTAAGAGAAGAGGTTGGTAAAGAGGATGGTCTTGGTTGTGAGGCGTTGAGCCAACTGTTCCAGCTGGTTGACCCCATCTATGAGACCCACACAGCACTCCTCAGGGACCTTGATTCTCGCCTTGCTCAGTGGTAGGCAGTATAGCCGGTTTCATTTCATCTGACGCCAAATTGAATCTCTTACAAAAAATATAAAAAAAAAAAAATAGGAAAAGTGGGGATTGGGCCTGAGTAAATAGATAGATAGACCAATTATTGTTTTCTCGATTATTATTGGAACTACAGTATATGCAACTATTATACTCCTGCATCCTATAAATACCAAGTTTTCATAATTATCTCCATACTTCTTTTTAAATTGTTCGTATTAGTTGAGTAATTGATATAAGAACATTGTAATTTAGTGTCAGATGAAATGAAACAGTATAGTCTTCATATTTATTTGTCTTTTTTTTTTTTTTTCTTTTACTTTCGCTGACAATGACCTTTGATGTTTCACTGCCAGGTGGAGTTTTTCCATTGTATTGGTATTGAAACTTGGTTTTTTCTGCTGTATCGAGGATATATAATTACATATTTTAATTATGAGTATTTGTAGAATAGCTTTGAGCATAATTGTAATGTTCTTTTAGTTAGTAGTTTATTGTTTACTATAATACTTACAGGTAATAATAATAATAACTATTGTCAACAACTATTGAGTTTACAGCATGGAAGGATTAAAAATTACCATACTTATTCAGTTGTTGATCATCACATGTTTTGTTCTGATCAGAATAAATCACTATTAGTTTGAATAATATTAACCCATTCAGTACCGGTGACATCCTTTTCATTATACTGTACTGTATTCTGGCAACTATTAGACAATTGTATTCAGCTTAGGAAAGACATCTACCAATAAAAAGACTACAGACTATCTCAATTCATCCTTTCAGCCACCATATAATCCTTCCTAAACTGAATAAAATAATCTAAATGTAGCTGAAATTAAATTAAAAGACGTCGCAGGTACAATACAGGTTAAACATATTTTTACTGTACAGTACTGTATAATAAAACAAATCAGTGAAGTTGATCCTCTGCTGTTTCTGTAGGGATGGTCGAGCCAGTGGCGGCAACAAGCTGGAGTCTCAGAGGGTGGGCGACATTATGCTGACACATATGGGCATGCTCAAGGTAAGATGAGGGGCGAGGAACAGTGGGAATTATGTAGCAGCATAAATGTATATATGTAGTAATGTAGACTGAAAAATGTAATAGAATGAACGACTGAGTTGTTGTTGTTGTTGTTGTTGTTGTTCCCCAAGCTGCCTGGCCAAACAGCCCCAAGGCCCCGAGCAGGGCCAAGGCCATAACCGAGCGCCCCCACAGAACCCTCCCTGCCGACCACAATAAAGCCTGGGTGACCGAAGCCACTCCATGGCGGGGAGTTGAGGAGAGTGCAGAAATGCCCGGGAAACCAAAGCCCCACCCAGGGCCCTGTGCCCCTCAGCAATTATGAAGAGAAAGTTGAGGGGCAAAGGAAAAATGTGACGCTTTGGCTTCCAATCAACGACCGAGTTGTTGATGGTCAAGGTAAGGAAATGAAGATACTGTAGATAAGTGGAGCGAAGTACAGTACAGTAGTAGAATGAGAGCAAAGAAGTAGATTTATTACAAATACTTTACAGTGAAATTTATAGTCCATTATAATAACTATAAAAATATGATGCAGAGACATACCGTAGTAGTTTATATATGTTTGCATTATGTATTGAGAAATCTGATGCTAAAAGATTACAGTTTTCACCAGGTGAAAACAGATAGACTATGCTTTGCTTATTTCTTGTTATCTTCTTATGTACAGTACTGTATATGTATGTATATATGTATATACTCTGGCACATACCCCACTTTTATTTAATTATTTATTTATTTTTCTTTTATTTGTTTATTTTTTTTTTATTGGGGGTAGCTGACTCTCGACTTCTTTTTATCTTACATTAACTAAAACACTCGCTCTTTCTCTTCATCCTACAGCTCTATGAACAGTACCTAGATGGCCACCAAGGGATCCTAGAAGGGCTGGAGTCAACCCTACGCAAGAACCGTCGCTTCGAGCAGACCTACCGGGACTTTGAGGCTCAGAAAGTGTGCTACCTCCCCCTCACCTCCTTCCTGCTCAAGCCCCTCCACCGCTTGCACCACTACCACCTCTTGCTTGATCGTATGTAGCCTCAAGGTTGTCACATGCTCTATAAGATTCTGTGTTGGTGGCGTAATGGTTTAGATGCTTATGTTCTGGGTGTGATGTTCTGAGTTCGAATCCCGGGAGGATCATATGCTTTCATTAGTTTATTCAAGTACATTGGCGTTTGTAATGGAGGATTAATGTTAAGAATGGGGTGTTCCTTAATATCCACTTTTATCATTATTATTACAGACCTCCCTCGCTATCCGATGCCCCAATTTACCATATTATTATAGGTTTATGTTTGGGTTTGAGTTTTGTCTGGTCCGAGAATGCTTACCCATTTACCCCATTCATTTTAGGATTTGCTATACGATTTTTCTATTTAAGATCGGGTTTTCAAAAACGTAACCCAATCGTAAATCGAGGGAGACCTGTATTGTCATAATTGTTATCATCTTTATTATTATCCTTATCATCAGCAGTTCTCAGCATCATTATCAACTTATTTTGGGCTTGTGACTCGAGGAAGAAGCTCTTTATTACTCTTAATTATCCAACCAATTCAGTTTGTAGAAATATAGCTCTTGTAGGAAGACAAAGATTGCTTGGAATTGTCACACTGGCAGAGATACAGTTGTTGTTGTTCCCCAAGCTGCCTGGCCGAACAGCCCCAAGGCCCCGAGTAAGGCCAAGGCCATAAACGAGCGCCCCCACAGAACCCTCCCTGCCGACCACAATAAAGCCTGGGTGACCGAAGCCACTCCATGTTCAGACAGTATGCTTCAATATACTGATATAAAATATGCAAGTAAAAAAATATATATATATATATTAGTAATTTTAGTAATTTCCAAAAGTACTCTAAGCTTATCTTACTGCCTTGATGGTGTAATGGTTAGAGTGTTTAAAATCTGTATGTGGTAAGTTGGTAACCCAGGTTCGAATCCCGGTGGATCACATGCTTTCTTTCATTAATTTCTTTGGGAGGTGTTTGATGTTGGCGTGAAATTAATAAAAATAGATTAGATAGTATAACAATGTTTATACTTATCTGTGATGCAGGTCTTGTGCGTCACTATGGCAGTGCTAGTCACCATGACTACCGGGAGTGTATGACAGCCAAGGCCAAACTCAGTCAGGTCATCAAGGTCATGACTCCCACACTCTATCAGTCCGTAAGTTACACTACCACTTAGTTCAGATTGGTTATAACTTATGCTCTATTTCTTTGCAACTGACGGTAAATTGCAAAGTTTCCATCAAGATTTCTCAGTTGTAGTGAAATATGGTGCTAATTGTCCAAACTTGATGCAGAGACATAGTAGTTTCATATTGTTCCATTAAATATCAAGAAATCAGTTGCTAAGGGATTCAATTTACCGTCAGATGAAATGAAATCGAGTATAGTACTGTTCACTAGATTATAGTTATGTAATATACATGTATTTGTCTTATTATCTTATCAAATATATTATTTGTGTGATATCGGAGATATAAAGTTTAATTTGTCTTGCTTTGACCGAGAGACCTTTTCTGATTTGAATACAATTATTTAGTGTTTATGGGATTATGAAAGGCATACCAAGATTTGGCTAATTTTGTTGTTGTTCTCTTACCCCACACTACCTTGCCCTCACTCATCCTACCCTATCTCCCCCTGCTCAACTCCTATCTGTTGTTATCCCACCTTACCTTGCCCTGCCTAACCCACATCCTCATCCCAACCCCTCTTCACCTTACCTGACCCCTCCCGGCTCCACTCTGATCCTTATCCCACCTGTCCATACCTCTATTCCTCTGCCCTTGTCCTGCCTTGTCTTACTCCCATGTCCATACCTCTACTCCCATGTCCTGCCTTGTCTTACTCCCATCCCCACTTCCCCTCCTCATCTCACCCCACTCCCCATCTTCATTCCACCCCACTCCCTATCGTCATCCCAACCCATTCCCCATCTTCATCCTGCCCCACTCCGCCGCTGTCACTGGCCCTCCCAGGAGAGTCAGTTGAAGGTTGTGGAGTTACAGAGGGACCTGGTGGGTATAGACAACCTGGTACAGCCGGGGAGAGAGTTCCTGAGGGAGGGGTGTCTGCAGAAGCTCTCCAGGAAAGGATACCAGCAGCGCATGTTCTTCCTGGTGAGACTTTCACATTATTGTTATTATTTGTTTTGCCATTTTATTGTTACTATGGTTTTGTTATCTATATTTACTGTATATGGTAGAACCCCTATTTGGTGTTAAGAACGATGTTAAATATGATAGGTATCTTATTAAGTCCTCTGTCACATACTTCTTGTTATCTTCCTTTTATATAGCCATTTTTTCTATATAATTCACAGGTGTTTTTAGCCATATTAATTCACTCGAAGAGTTTCCCCATTACTTTAACACTCCCTCATTATGGTGAAGTGTCAGGCGCCACAACATCAGAGATCCCTAGGATGTGCGCGGAACTATGATCACATAACCATGTGACCCCACTTTTTCCTCTATTTCTTGTGCTCTCTTTGGTGATCCTGGTATAACTGCCAAGTTGACACCACCTACCTCACTACTCCCTAACTCCATTGAACCATTTTAGTTACCGTAGTCCTGTATTGGGCTAAGATATTGTCACAACAATGACATCTATGGTATGTTTTTATTTATTTTATTTTATTTTTATTTTTTTTTGTGAGAAGTTTAACCCTTTCCCCCCAGGGGCCCCCTCCTAAGGACAGTGTCAGGTACCCGGGCGATTTGGCCAAAAAACGTCTAGGCCTAGGCTACCGTATCTTTGTTATTTTAACTGCTAGAAATTTCCCATGCATCTCTAAACGTAGTGCGGTTTTCAATCTGTAGACTGGCGTTGAGTAGAGCTCTGTAAGTCAACTGGTTCAGTTGTGATGACGATTTCCGTGGAGCGAATTTTTCTGCGATGTTGACAATATCGGAGCTTTTCAGACACTAATTTCGTCATACCATACAACAACAACATTGATCCGATGTCTCCTTCTTGTTTTTGGAGGTGCGGTGACGCAATGACCGGCTTTGTTTACATGCGTCGGACGCACGGCGTTCAGACCAAGCTGAATAGACTTTCAAGCTTACTGCCTGTTATAAGGACGCCCGGGGTCCTGCCCATCTTCCGCGGTGTCCTTATAAAAGGACAGCCGGGCTGGAAGGGTTAACCAGACCACTGAGCTCCCCAATCTACTGTATGGTATGTGGTAGGATTCATTGTGATAATGGTAGGTTGACTGAGCGGTAGATGAAGGAGACTCAAAAGAATGAGGGAATGGTGGAAATAGAACGGCTCACACCCTCAGTTGATATGGCTTTGGCAACCAATTTTTTTTTTTTTTTTTTTTTTTTTTTTTTTTTTTTTCTATATTCCAACTACTCCCTCTCGGGCATAGGCTGAGAGCCTGTACATTCCACCGCCCAACACGGTGAAGCCCGTGAGGTCTTGTTCCAGTCTGGGGAGTGAGACATGTGAAGCATCCATCATGGCTCGAAGCAGCTCCATCTCTGAAGCCGCCGGTTGCTTCGCTCAAGTGCTTCACCGTCTCACCCTCCAGACTCAGACCCTCACTCTCAGAACGCCACCTATTGAGCAGTGAACTCACTAGGCATTGTCCCCCTGTAACATATTTTGAATATGGGAATATTCATACAGTGTTATTTAATCAGGGAACAACGAGGGTATTTTTTTGGCATTTCGGTGGGCTTTGTGGTAATGCACTGATACTAGGTACAGCACAAATTCAATCCCAATAATATCTTCCCATTGACATATCGGGATTTGAACCCGGGTCCATTGGATTACCAATCCAGTGGCATGACCACTCCACCACTCCACACTTTATTGGTTATGAACTCTAATTTATTGCCTTTAGGTAACTTAATAACTGTTATTACTTTATAGTACATGCTGATGATAATATTAAATCCTAATCAAAACTTGTAGGGCTAAGAACAGGCCGAGACATAAAACAAGATATATTCTGTCTTAGGTTAGGAATCAATTAACCTTTTTCCCATAAAGTCAATGGCCCCCAAAATGTCAATTTCAAGTTTGGTGATAGTTTTTTGGTACCAATTAGTCCCCAAATTGGGGGTACTACTGTAATTATTTTGGGACAACAATGAGTAATCTTGGTGCTAGATATAGTTAGAACCAAAGTCACTTAGATCATTACAGGCTGCACAGCTACTGCACCCACAGATCACCTACATCAAGAAACCAAAATCCTCAAAGTCAAAGACCATCTGGACATGAGAGGCACTCAATTCCTGGCAGCAGCCTCCACGAACCAAGACCACCCACTAAACTACATGGCAACACACCCACAGACACCAAGAAATATCAAAACAACACCCAGCACACGGTATCACACACAATTATTGTCCTCTCTCCCTCCTGCCCACCCCGAACCAACTTCCAGAAGCACATCCATACTCATATCTCTCACCGATCCATCCACTCACTCACAGACAACACGCAGCTGCATGCACGACCTCCCGAAATCCATCCTTCCGAATCCTCCCTTCCTCGCGAGGACAGAGTCCACCTGGCCAGGCTGAGATGCGGACACCATCCAGCTCTCCTGAGCTATCAGAAGAGACTGGATGACTCCGTTGTCGACACCTGCCCGGGATGTAACACAGCACCCCATACCATTAAACACATCATAGAAGACTGCATTTCACACAACCACTTACGCCAACAACACAATCTACACTCAATGAGAGCTCTGTGGGAAAGCCCGATCGTGGCCATGGCCTTTCTCAGGGACTCGGGGATGTTCGGCCAGGCAGCTTAGGGAACAACAACAACAACAACCAAAGTCACAGTCAAATAGAATATGCTGACATGGTGTCATGATATCCTCAATAACTTGAATGGTGCATTATCATTATTTGGTAATACAGTAATAGTGTTAAGTGAGTATTTTTTGTATTTTTTGCTATAATATGGTACTTTAGTAAAAAAATAAAGTGTGTTTGAACCAATGATTAACAAATAATGCAGTTCTCTGACGTTCTGCTGTAACGCATTAATCATTATTTGGTAGTACAATACAGTAGGAAATGTAATGATAGTGTTAAGTAAGTAATTTGATATGCTATTATAGTTTAGTAAAATAATAAAGTGTGTTAGAACCAATAGTTAACAAATAATTTTCCTTGGCAGTTTTCTGACGTGCTGCTGTACACGAACCGCACCACGACCCCTGTGCTGCAGTTTAAGGTCCATGGTCAGCTGCCTCTGAGGGGAGTTATGGTGGAGGAGACCGAGAGTCGTATGGGGGCCACCAACTGCTTCACTATCTACGGTGGCAACAGGTACGCTACAACACCTACATATACAATTATTTCTCATTTATCACTGGCTGGTCTGACATCTTGTGGGTTATTATATATTTTTTTAATTGTTGTTTAGCGTTTTAATTGTTTTTGCCATTTTTTAGCAATGTATTTTTAGTTTGCCCCTTAGACTAGGAAAAACACCTCCCCTGACTCCCTTGAAACTAAAAAAATGCCCCCCAGACTAACTTCAAGCTAATTTTGTATGTTTTTCAATAGAAAATTGTCCCGGACGAAAGCCGGTTTCTCTTAAATTGCAGGCTTCCAATCACTCATCCAGAAAATATCGATACCTTAAGCGAGTGAGATGTTTTATAAGGACGAAACTACTGTATTGAGGCAAAATATATAAAATCTCCAAACTAATAGAGTGAAACAAGTAGGATCCAAAAAGACCCGCCTTGAATGAGATAAGGTTAAATTCTCCTTATTTTTAGTAGTTCCATTCATATTTTATTCATTAACTAGAAAATATAATCAACTTAAAGTTGGTATGGTCCATTATTCAGTTTTGAATTATAAATATGAAATTGTAATATGGTGAAAAACTGCTGGAAAATTTAAGGAAACAGTTACTTATTTTTTTAAATTTGTATATTCTATAAGTAACTACAACTTTTAAGTGAGTAATGAATTCTGTAAACTCCACTTACGTCCGTCATCGTTTTCAGTCTCATCAAACCACCTCCTCTTACTAATTTCCTACAATCTCTCTCTACACGCCGCAGTGTTGCATTGCTCTCTTCTACCGCTATTGTAACAATCAATGTTCTTCAGAGCTGTCTCAGTGTATACCTCCTCTTATACGGAGAGTGGGGCACCCGCTTTTCAACAAATTCCCACCCCTATCCGGTCCAACTCTTTGTGGTACTTATGGTTTTTAGGGTTTATTTATATCATAAAATCTCACCTTTTATGCCAGTATATACAGTAGAATAGTTAGTTTGATTTTACATCTCTTGTTTGTAAGTTTGATAATATAATTCATCCTTATAACAAATCTGTATAAAAAAATTCTCCACAGAGCCTTGATGGTTGCGGCCGGTAGTGAAGAGGAGAAGGCCAAGTGGATGGGTGACTTGACGGCAGCCATCACCAAGGCCAAGACTCGGCCAGATGACGCCTTCCATTATCTATCACTCAAGTCCATAAGTTAGTATCGTTAGTGTACAGTTGTTGTTGTTGTTCCCTAGGCTGCCTGGCCGAACATCCCCGAGGCCCTAAGGAAGGCCATGGCTACGGTCGGGCTTTCCCACAGGGCTCTCAAGGAGTGTAGATTATGTTGTTGGTGTAAGTGATTGTGTGGAATGCAGTCTTGTATGATGTGTTTAATGGTATGGGTGCTGTGTTACATCCTGGGCAGGTGTTGTCAACAGAATCATCCAGGCATCTAAATGGACAAATGTAAGTAGCGGGGTACCCCAGGGATCGGTACTAGGACCAATTCTCTTTCTAATTTACATCAACGACATAGATGAGGGTCTCACCTGTACAACCTCAAAATTTGCTGACGATACAAAAATTGCAAATAGCGTACTCACAAAAGAACAAGTTGACGATATGCAACACAATCTAGATAAGTTGTCACGTTGGCCCAAATTTGGCAAATGAGTTTCAATGCGGATAAATGTAAAGTACTACATATCGGATACCAAAATGAGAAAGCAAACTATTCGATGAATGGCACTCGGCTTTAAAAAAAAATTTAAACAGAGAAACCGATCTGGGATTAACAATATCGAGTAACCTAAAACCGAGTCAACAATGTTCAGAAGTTGTTAACAAAATAATTGGTTTATAGGCAGGTCATTTGAGCATAAATCCAAAGAAGTTATCCTAACCCTTTACAATTCCTTAGTCCGCCCTCTTCTGGAATACTGCGTTCAATCCTGGTGCCCTTATTACCAAAAAGATATAGACAAGCTAGAACGAGTTCAACGTAGAGTTACCAAAATGATACCTAGCTTAAAAAACAAACCATACGAAGAGCGTCTTAGAGAATTAAATCTATTTCTTTTAACCCAGCGCAGATTAAGAGGCGACTTAATTCAAGTGTTCAAAATCATCAAAGGCATCGACAATATGAACTGTAGTAAGTACTTCACTATCGACCAATCTAATTACACGCGGGAAAATGGGTGCAAAATTATTGGTATATCTTTTAACTCCCACGAAGCTAAGAATTTCTTCTTCAATCGAGTTGTCAACTTGTAGAATGGGCTTCCCCGAGACGTTATAGACTGCAGCACCGTTGATTCATTTAAACTTCGCCTAGACAACTATCTTGCATCAAACCCGCGACTGACTGCGTTTGTAAATGAATAACTTTATTTGATCACCCTCTCAGTTACTAACCCATCTGTCCCCTACTAACTTCCTAATCCTGCCATGGACATTAGTTCCAGGGCAGTAGTTCCCTTTCCAATGTTCCCTTACCCACTCTAAATCACTGTTTGGCCAATTGATCCTCAGTGTTTTGGAGGACACGCAGCCTAGAAGGGTCACCAGGCTGTTGTTGCTTGATTTCCTTTGTACTCCTTTGATAGTTTAGAATAGTTGTATGGTGCCCACATCTCAGCCTGGCCAGGTGGACTCTGTCCTCGCTAGGAAGATAGGATTCAGAAGGATGGATTTTGGGAGGTCGTGCCTGCAGCTGCGTGTTGTCTATGAGTGATTGGATGGAACGGCGAGAGATATGAGTATGGATGTGCTTCTGGAAGCTGGTTTGGGGTGGGCAGGGAGGGAGAGATGACAGTATTTGTGTGTGATATCGTGTGCTGGGTGTAGTTTTGATATTTCTTGGTGTCTGTGGGTGTGATGCCATGTAGTGTAGTGGGTGGTATTGGTTTATGGAGGCTGTACCGTAGTGTACAGTTGTGCTCATTAATGCTGTCTATAAATTATCTAAATTATCTCTGGCTGAATTGAATCTCCTTATTATTTTTTTACTTGATATTTGCATTTTGGATGTTCGAGGATTCAAATTGTATAAGAAGTTGTGACCGCGAATGAAAATTTTATGATACATTAATTAAAAGTGACATACTGTATAATAATAGGTCAACATATTCATATGGTACCTTCCATTACCTTTCAATAAAGACCGTTACAGTAGTTAGTATTGTACAGTTACTGTACATTATAATTGAAAAGCTACTAAATATCAGGTCAACTTATATATTACGGTATAATTTTCAATCTTCTGTATTATTTCCTTGAGTTATATATTTTAATGTGATGTTTTCAGGTTCGTCGGATGAAGTGTTAGACCGCAGTGACCCGGCCGTTGATGAAGGTACAGGTCGGGGTGGAGTGGGGGAGAAGGCCGGACCACCTCAACAGCGCTCCAACACAACCGTCCATGTATGTTGGCACCGCGCTACCTCAGTGTCCGCTAACGACTACACTCTGGCTGTACAGGTAAGCAAGGAGGGCGGTAAATATATGAAACTCCACATATTAACTGAAATGCATGCTGAACACAGTAAACAAAACCTTACCTTAAGTCTCAACACAAAAAAATAGCTAAACATATATCATATAAGACGCACTCCCGATTGTATGGATAAATATGTTGTTGTTGTTGTTGTTGTTGTTCCCCAAGCTGCCTGGCCGAACAGCCCCAAGGCCCTGAGCAAGGCCAAGGCCATAACCGAGCGCCCCCACAGAAGCCTCCCCGCCGACCACAATAAAGCCTGGGTGACCGAAGCCACTCCATGGCGGGGAGCTGAGGAGGGTGCGGAAATGCCCGGGAATCCAAAGCCCCACCCAGGGCCCTGTGTCCCTCAGCAATTATGAAGAGAAAGTTGAGGGGCAAGGGAAAAATGTGACGCTTTGGCTTCCAATCTTGGTAGATTGGGAGGTCAATCCACGTTAGAGACGCCGTTGAGATCTAGAAAATATATAAGTAAAAGGAACAGTCAGAGTAAGCTATGGGTATGGCAGAGATTGCTCAGTTCTCACTCTAATAGACCAGCCCATCACCACATGACTAGAACCCAATCCTCTCAGCATCAGCTAGGAAAGGCCCTAGAAAGCCGCCTTTGGCGGGGGGATAGCTCCCCTATTTCAACCCTTTTCGGGGTTGGGCACCCGCCCAATGTAGGTGAAAGTAGTAGTTATAAGACAACCCACCACATAAGACGCCCTGTGAGGATCGCATGCTTTCATTAATTTCATTTGAGGGGTTATTGGTGTTAAGAAGGATTTTAAAAATAATATATATTATGGATAATACTGTACCGGAATATTTTAATGAGCTACACATAATGAAGTAATCATATCAAATACCTTAAAGTAACCATATAAAAGTGTTTCTTTTGAAGATAATTAGGTGGCCCTTCTTATTAGATTCAGAGTCTAGTAATATAAATGTATTGTTTGTTTTTTTTTTTAATATAATCACCTTATTAGATGCAGGGTATAGTAAAAAAAAAATATTGTAATTTGGTACTTTTTGAAGATACTGTAATCACCTTATTAGAGTCAGAGTATGGTAAATAAATGTTTTGTAATTTTGTACTTTTTGAAGATAATCGCCTTATTAGATTCAGAGTATTCCAATATAAAACTTGCAAACTTAACAAACCAAAACTGGGACGATACAAGATAAAGGTAAAATCTATCTATCTATCTATCTATTGCCTGACGCCGTGATCCCCGAAGGGGTGGCCACGAACGAACCGCCCCCATGCACCTCTGTCCCCAGTCAGTCGACGTCCCTCCCCCCAACCAGCACCGCCTTCGTTCATGTACTTCCTCACTCCATCCTTCCACCTCATATTCGGTCTACCTCTCCCCCTCTGTCCCTCCACCTCGCTCTCGTACACCCTCTTAGTCATTCTCTCGCTTTCCATACGTTCCATATGGCCGAACCATCTCAAGTTGTTCCTTTTCACACTTTCCAGCACATCTACCTCCACACCACACCTCCTTCTTACTTCCTCATTAGTCTGTCTATCCCTCCATGTAACTCCGCACGCACTCCTTAAGTAATTCATTTCCACTGCTCTCACTCTTGGTCTGAGTCTCTCAACCAACGTCCACTCTTCGCTTCCGTAAGTCAGTGTCGGGATTACCACACTGTCATGCAAGGACTTCTTCACTTCCATACTGACCACCCTATTTCTTGTTACTGCTTTTAGCGTTCCTACAACCCTCTTCCCCTGTTGTACCCTCTCCCGCACCTCTTCATCCATAGTCCCATCTTTACTCAACACACTGCCCAGATACTTAAAAGAGTTGACGATCTCCATAGCCTGACCGTTCAGCTTCACCTCACACTCTGTGACTTCACCCCTTTCGAAGACCATAACCTTGCTCTTCCCCGTATTTACCTTCAAATTCCGTTTTTCGCACACTGTTCCAAACTCATTTACCAGACCCTGCAACTCCCATTCATTATCACTCATCAGAACTGTATCATCCGCAAACAGCAGTATAGGTAGCTTCCACTCAATTCCCTCCCTTTTCAGCGATACACCAACATCCACTGCTCATGATAGTATTTCTTTCATAACTCCATCCATATATACAGTAAACAACCACGGGGACATCACACACCCCTGTTTCAAACCAACATTCAGGTCAAAGAACTCGCTCTGCTCACTCTTCACACGTACTGCCGCCTTTGCACCCTCATACATGCTCTTCACTGCTTTCAGCAACTTGCCCTCTACTCCGTATATTCTAAGTACTTTCCACAAACCTTCTCTATCCACTCTGTCATAGGCCTTCTCCAAGTCCATAAAGGCAACATACACCTTTTGTTTCTTCTCCAGATACTTCTCCACAACACAATTCAGGGTAAAAATCTGATCTACACATCCTCTTCCCTTCCTAAAACCTCCCTGCTCGTCGCCTATCCATTTCTCCGTTCTCACTCTCACTCTCTCAATCACTACCCTACTGTATACCTTCCCTACTACGCTTAGAAGACATATTCCTCGGTGGTTACCACACACTCCTCTTTCCCCTTACTTATCAAAATAACTTATCAAAATCGCTATGTGGAAATAACGCTTACTAAAATAAAATTGATGAAATAAAAGAACACAAGTGAAAAAAAAAAAGTAATTAAATGTATTGTAATTTGGTACTTTTTGAAGATACTGTAATCACCTTATTAGATTCAGAGTATAGTCAAAATAAATATATTGTAATTTGATCCTTTCACCCACCGTACAGAACCAACTGAGTGGGTACCTGCTTCGAAAGTTCAAGAACAGTATGGGGTGGCAGAAACTGTGGGTCGTCTTTACCAACTTCTGTCTCTTCTTCTACAAAACCTTCCAGGTAATGTTCAAGGGTAGATAAGTGGTTGTTTTTTCTGGTCGCCCTTCTCCCTCATGTTTAGCCCCATTAGTTTTGAGGTTTTAAGACATTCAGCCCATTAGTTTGGCAATTCTAAGACCTTTCGCCCCATTTCTATGTCAATATTAAGACTTTTTGTGTCATTTACTGTACGTGTTGATTTTTTCCTGGCAAGCAATAGCGACCCTGTGATTTGGCCAGGACATTTTTACTATCGAAAAAGGTGCAAATTTATCTTGAAAAAGGGTCTTGGGGTGTTTTTTTTTTTAAAGTTTGATAGAGGTCTAGGGAGGACACTAAAAAATTAATAAAAGATAAATAAATAGGCAAATAAATGCACCCATACCCCCTGAAGCCAGAAATGTTAGTGCTGGATTTCCATATAAAAGGCAGTGAGTTTATTACTTGCAGATAATATTATCATGAGGTTTGTTTGGTTTGGGAGGTGAGTTCAGATATTTTTACTGTCTTTACAGGTTGGGTCAAAGTATCTAGGGATCCATTCCAATTTTTTAGGATCTATGGATCCCTATTTCGTTGTCAATTTTAAGACCTTTCGTGCCATTTAGGTGTCGATATTTTTCTGGCGAGCGACAGTGAGCCTGTAATATAAAGAGGAACTGGCACATTTTTCTACCAAAAAATTTACAAATTTATTTTGAAGGGGGGTCTAGGGGGTGTTTTTTTAAGCTTGATGGACGTCTAGCGAAGAAACTAAAAATGATATGAATAACTGAATATATTTACACCTAAAAAGCATCCACTCTCCCCTGAATATATATGGTGTCCCCCAGGATGACTTCCCCCTGGCGTCCCTCCCTCTGCTGGGCTACACCATCACCACACCGGGGGAGGATGACCAGATACAGAAGGAGTTTGTCTTCAAGCTACAGTTTAAGAATCATGTCTACTTCTTCAGGTCAGTTGGTTGTACAAGAGAAGTAGTACAGTAAACCCTCGCTCTTTCGTACTTCACTCTTTCGGAATTCCAAGGCTTTCGGACAAGCATTTCAATTCGAACTCATGGTTCAGCCTTTCGGATTTGTCCGAAAGGCTGAGAAAAATTAAATCTCATTCGGATCAAAGAGCCGAGTTTCGGACTTGTCTGGTTAGGTGAATGTGTATTCGGACTTATAAACTTCGGACATTATTTCAGCCTTTCGGATTTGTCTGAAAGGCTGAGAAAAATTATTTCGCATTTGGACCGAAGAGCCGAGTTTCGGCCTTATAAACTTCGGACATTATTTCAGACATTCGGACAAGTCCGAATGGCTGAAGTGTGAGTTCGGACTCGGCCCTTTCGGACTTTTGACTCTTTCGGACAGGGGTCTCCCCCAATTAGTCCGAAAGAGCGAGGGTTTACTGTAGTATATTTTAGCTACAGTTTAAGAATCGTGTTTACTTCTTCAGGTGAGTTGGTTTTGCAAGAGAAGTAGTAGTTTTTATTACAGAGAGAGAATGAGCTATTTTTCAACAGCCTACTGGGCTGCAGCCCTCATAAGGCTGGCGTTTTTTATTACAATCACCTGCAGTTAAAGGTGGTACAGTCGGCCAAATAATTGATGTCGCGGCACAAAATATATTTTGATCAATAAGTGGTATCAGCATTATCTAAGCATTAATTCATCGTTTCGAGTGAGATACTGTATACAAACATGTTCCTATCTTTACATGCCCTATTCAACATCTGACAAACATTAATACAGCACACAGCGAGCAAAACGTAATGACAGCAGAGACACGATTTACTTGGCTAACGTTACAATAAATATTACATTGAACATTTCTTGTATGCTGATGAAATGTTTTGAATCTACCTATGTATCTATCTATTGCCTGACTCCCCTTTATGAGTGTGGCCATATACAAAACGCCCTTAAGTGGACCTGTCCCCTGTGAGAAGAACAACCCGTGCCAGTTTATTCAAGGACTTACAGGATTGACCACTCAACTTAGGGATCCATCCGAATCCGAGGCCCTCTATGTAACTTATTAGCACTATTTTTTCAACAGTGGTGGGTGGGTAGTCCATCCACTAACCTGCTTTACCCATTGGTAAGCAGTGAGGATTTGTATCATAGTTGGCTTGCCGACCAGGGCGGATGAGTTCCATCCAGCCGAAATATTTTGAAACATTCCTGTTAACCCTTTCAGCACCATGATGCCTTTTTACCTTTGGTGCTGGCTAATATTACACAATTATTCACAGTTTAAGAAGGACCTATGTTATGCGGAGGGTTTATTGAGAGCGTATTTACTGCTTTGGGTCCTAGAGGTAGATTATAAGCTCATGAAAATCGTCTAATGGTAACCAGAATGTGAGGAATTAACGTCATGGTGGTGAAGGGGTTAATTAAATACATACTCAAGTCAGAGTTTTAAGCGAACACTATAGGAGTTGGGATGAATTGCAATTATATTTTTATGTCCATTGTTTTTGGTGGGAGCTGACTCATAAGACGTCATATGTTAAGAAGTAAAAATATTCCAGATTATAACTGTGCCATATTTTCTTTCATATATTTTTATTAATATATTTATTCCTATTTTGGTGTATTGTATTCATTTTTGCAGAGCTGAGTCGGAGTTCACTTTCTCGCGTTGGATGGAGGTGATCTCAACAGCCACCCAGAACTCTGCCCGCAGCCCGCGATCCCTCTCACGCAAGGACACAGAAAATGAGAGTATAAGGCTGTAAATAAAGAAAACGAGAATATAAGCGGTAAGTTGAAAATTATAGTAAAAAGCTGTAAATCTATCTCACCAGCATATAAAAGCAGTCCACTTTAACCCCTTCAGTACGATGTGTAATTTTTGTAATGTTCTGGCTAATGTTAAACTTTATTACAAAACTTATGAAGGACCAGTTGTAGGAATTTAAAATATAAAACTTAAAAACGAACTCAAAAGTTGCTCTTCAAATATTAAATGAAATACAAGTTACTGTTCAAAATGAAATATAAAGTACTGTACCGGTACATCATAGGAAGTCCCTCCTAAATCTTAAATTACTCTCTGACTTCCACAGATCCTTCGACAACTGCATAGAATTCATTAATGATAGCTAAAATAATAATGAGCAAGGTGTCATCATACTTTAGGAATTTATGGCATACATATAAACATTGGACGCAGGTCACCTTATTGGCATACTGTACATATAAAGAATGTTATATGCCAGATAATAATAACGCGATTTACCGCATAGTCAAGGTATTTTTTTAATCGGTGGGGATAGAAATCTTAGTTAGTGTGGAATCAAGTGAAAATCTCTTCCATGTAGTCTCCTCAATTCCATTCTGATTCCATTGATGATATAAAGAGCGCCTAGGTGTCTTGTACAACATATGTGAAAATAAAATTGACCTAGATGGTCTTGACTCACAGAGAAAGTGGTGTGGGAATGTGCTCCCTCATTTGTCTCATTCACCTGAACTCTATGGCTGTATGACTTGTACTCTTCCAACACACTGAGGGGCTCCTGGTTGACAAACAGGGGACCGAGCCTCTTCAACAAAATGCCAGAGAACGTGAGAAACCTGATGGACGTGCCAACGGAAGTATTAAAAAAAGCCTTGGACAACCATCTCAAGTCGGTGCTTGATCAGCCATACTTCGCGGGGGGGAGAGCTGCCCTCTCGAATAGCCTGCTGCATCAAACACTGGCAGCAAACATACTCGTGGGGAGCAACTCTCGCCGAGGCCGCTGAGGAGGCCGAAACAACTCAAGTAAACTCAGTAAGTAAGTAAACAAGCCGCACACGTTTAAGACCGGACAATTGCGCACTCTCACACACACACACACACACACACACACACACACACACACACACACACACACACACACACACACACACACACACACACACACACACACACACTCTCTCACTATACCTTGAATTCGGCTTTCTATCACTCTTTCAAGCTGAAGGCACACCCACTACAGACAGTCTTGATTATATCTCCTTTACATTAAAAATATATGCACACACACTTAACTTACAGATGCAGCTGATGACTACCCACTCCCTGACTACATCAGTGTATGTAGAAGATAAAGTTTAGATGTATAATGAAAAGTCCATAAGTCCATTGTGCACTACAGGTTGATGTATGAAGCCAGAATGAGTATAGTTTTGTGTTGATACTGCTAAAGTCCTAAGATACATTCAACCTTTGTATATAACCTCAGGCACAGAAGTATATCAATGTACAGTATAGTATAATTAGATGGAATGTTGTTATGGCGCACAAGAACTGTTACATTATGTGAACATGTCATGAGCACGGTATTGTCACATTATGCCACATACTTTCTTCCAATGACGTATGTGTGAAGCTCTGTTGAGATTTACTAATTAAAAGCAAAGTCACACAAACTCTCTTTCAGGTGAGTTTTAAAAGCAAATCTGGTAGGACAGCTTATGATTAAAAGTGTGATACCAATTTAGTCACCTAATATAATCAACCAACAGTCTAGTTTCCAAAACAAATGCAATAGGACGCTAAGGCTTTAATAAGAATTCAGTCACCCAAGTCATCCGTCAGTCTAGTTCCTATAACTTTGCAAAAAAGTAATAATGCAAAACTTGCAAAATAAACAAACCAAACTGGGACGACACATATATAGCTCAGATATGTTGCTAGGAAAATCTTGTCCATAGAAAATTGCCGGGAAAAGTGGTTGTGTGATTCTGCATTATAAGCCAAATGGAGCCACTTGACTCAGAACCTACAATTCTTCCATCCCCCAGGTCTATTGTGATGTAATGTTTAGATATTATGTACAGGTCTCCCTCGATTTACGATTGGGTTACGTTCCTGAAAACCCGATCTTAAATAGAAAAATTGTATAGCAAACCCTAAAATTAGTGGGGTAAATGGGGATGCGTTAACGGACCAGCCAAAACCCAAACACCTAAAACCTATAATAATGTCATAAATTAGGGCATCGGATAGTGAGGGAGACCTGTAATACCTTCCAGTGGGTGGCATTTTACTTTTTATTCTGGCTCTGGGAATCAAAGAGGTAAATACGATCTTGATTAACCCTTTTGGCTCCCCCCCAAGTTCTTCCTAAACATAATAAAATTCCCCAATGGTAGCCAGAATGAACGGAAGAGTAGTGGTAATAAAATAGTTCAAGCAGACGACTAATGAGAGGACGGAAGGGTAAATAAGTGCACCGTGTAGCTCTCACACCCTGGCATCATTCTAGTATTGTCACATATATATAGAAGAGATCATGCCGAGTGAAAGAGATAGCGAGTTGTTGTTGTTGTTGTTCCCCAGGCTGTCTGACCGAACAGCCCCAAGGTCCCGAGCCAGGCCAAGGCCATAACCGAGCGCCGCCACAGAAGCCTCCCTGCTTTACCACTAAGAATGCCCAGGTGACCGAAGCCGCTCCCAGGCGAGGAGCTTAGGAAGGTGCGGAAACGCCTGGGACACCGAAGACCCACCCGAGACCCTGTGCCCCTTAACAATTATGAAGGAAAAGTTGAGATAGCAAGTATTATCCTCCAGCCTCTGTAGCCAAGTGAGAGGGAACGGCACAGCAAGATTACCAAGGGCCGTAGACGTTTAATTAACCCTGAAGATTATGACTCATTTTTACAGTTTATTCTGCCTATTATTAGACGATTTTATACAGTTTAGGAAGGATCTGTGTGAGTTCAAAGGGTAAAGACTATCTCAAATAACCCTCTGGCTTCCATATACCCTTCCTAATCTTAATAAAATTGTATAATAATAGCCATAAAACAGAAAAGAAATGGGTCATCGGATCTTGAAAGGGTAAATTCTGTACAGACATGTTCTCAATACTTGCCCATGTGTTCAAATGGTTTTAATCTTAACGTTCAGCAGGTGAATCTCCAGTGTGTGTATACTAAACCAGTGGAGCAAGCTAAGTTCCTGTATATAATGTATCTAAACAAAAAAAATATATGGAAGGGACAGATTAAAGTTAGAAAAGGCAGCACTACGTTTAATTTTTAGATACAGTATATATATAAATGATAGGTGGACCGGTGTGAGAGTACATTAAGCATATCACTTGTGGCAGCTCATTTTGACTGTTGACTTTTATCCTACATTATTAACTGAGCTGACTACTGAGGCTCGTAAAAAATATCTTCCATGCTGAGGACCAAACAATTACTGGCCATGCAAGTTTCTTAACTACTGGAATTTGTTGTGGTAGCTTTTAAATACATGAAAAATGCATATCATTTAATACATCTCCTTTTGCGGTTTATCTGAGAAATTTATAAGCACAAACTTTTATAATTTCTGCCTAAATGGATGAGTGCTATACTGACTAAAGGTGCATTCTTTTAATAAATATATATATACAGTATATACAGTATATATATATATATATATATATATATATATATATATATATATATATATATATATATATATATATATATATATATATATACTTTTTTCATGCTAGTAGGTTTTAAGTTTTTTTCTCAATCAAAGTTATATCATTTTTAAGATCATTTGGTAGTGTGGTAGGTGAACATCTTTCTTACAGGTTGTGTACTAATTAGTTTGTTGCTCATTATGAATCTTATCATTTCTTGTATAGTATGTCCATAATCATTTATATTCATTATAGATTTAGGTTTTACCGAATTTTTGTTTGATAATAGATTGCTATTAAAATCTAAGGATAATTGTTGTGATTAATATATATATATATATATATATATATATATATATATATATATATATATATATATATATATATATATATATATATATATATATATATATATATATATATGTATAATATATATATATGAAATTTTAGAAACCATTTAAGATAGTAAATTAATGTTTCTATTATTTGTATGATACAATGGAGACATATTTGGGTACTAGTCCACACATTAGTCAGTTGGTGTTACATGTACTCCAGTCTTATCATTCAAGAATCTCCTTACTATTACAGTATGTACTGTAAATGTGTACGCTAACTTTTGGAAATTGAAAAAAAAAAATATTGAAAAAGGCAATTTTACATTTGTATTTCATATGATATATAAAACATCATTAATTTGAATTGCAGAAAAAGTGAAGACACATGATTTTAAAATAAAGAAGTTAATATGTTGAGTACAGTATATGGTGTAGACGGTGTTATGCAATTGTATTAATTGTGTGCCATGAGTATTAATAACATAATTTTGTATACCATTTATTTGAAAAGGGAAGTGTCTGCATATGAGATACTCTTATTTTATTTTATTTTGTTTTTATATAAATTGAAATAATTGTGTAGGCTCAGTTCTCTCCTTAACCTACGCTTCCTACTTTTTACTTTCTCTATTGTTGCCTTCCTGTTGCCTTAACCACTGAATCTGTGTATTAATGCAATAAATAATTTAGTTAGTCCCGGAGATTTATTGTCCTTTGAAATTAATTTTTAAAATAAGCAAATGTGTAGATGCAGCAGAATGAACCATAATGCCCGCCTACATCACTTCCAGGCAGGGCCCTTCATATATACACCGGCTCCCCGGAACAGGCGCCTGACGGACTATTATCTAGTCCAACTGGCGCCTGACCCCCACTCCCTACGACCGCGTTATCACTCATCTATTCACAAGCATTCTCCACTCTATCCTATTCATCAACTCTTCTCTTGCCTGTACTTCAGTCATCTCTCTATCTTCTAACGCTTCTTTCACACCATCTCTCCATCTCCTCCGAGGTCTTCCTTTCAATCTATATCCCCCTTGTTTTTTACTCATATCCTCTTTGTAAGCCTTTCATCTCCCATTCGTTCAACATGTCCATACCAGCATAGCACCCTTCTTTACACTGGCCGATGAGGGTTCCTGTTGTCCCACTCTCCCACATTCCTCAATCTATGCGTCACTCCACACATACTCCTCAAGCAGCTCATCGCCATCACATCCAACCTTCTTTTCTCTTGTCCATTCAGACCCCATGTCTCAGCCCCATATATCACTGTTGGTACAACTATCCCTTGATACATTGCTCTTTAAGCTTTCATCCCAAGATTACTCACCTTCCACATACTTCTTTTTGCTCTGAAAACTTTCCTTCCCTCACACATTCTCTGTCTTACCCAGGGTTGCCTGGAACGCCGCCATTAGGACAAGAGACTGAAACTGCACGTATGTGTAGAGCACTCAGTCTTAAAATGTTATGTATGTACAGTATGTATTTACTCTTAGATTTTTAAAACACTCCACTTGTTCCAGCGTTTCCCGATCCAGTCGCACATTTAGATTTACCCTCTGAGCATCTCTTATAACACATCATCACATTCACCCTCAGCTTCGTCCTCCCACATACCACACCAAACTCTTTTACTACTCACTGCAGCTTCTGAACAATAAGGACATAAGTCCTCACGACACCAGCATCAACGTGCCCTTCTCGCCCGGAACGTCCCCCACCCAGCATCACCACCCGCGAGACGGCTACCACCAACTCCACAAGAAGATATCATGATGCACAACCCCTTCCTACCCTCAACACCACCAACATAGTGATAGCAGCAAAATGAGAAACTACCCAAGCCACCTTGACCAGAGTATCAAACACTTTCGAAGCAATCCTATATTTGGTCATAGATGTAGGCTCGAAGAAGCTGACAGTGGTAGGCTTGACACTGCTTAAGCAACTAGGCTCGGCGCTACCAACCCCCAAGTAAAGCTTGAGGTTAACAGAGGTAGGCTTGACGCTGCCAAGACACAAGCTGAGCTCGAAGCCAGGAGTAATAAGCTCGACGATACTCAACTTACAGGAAGTGGTTGAGACATTCCGCGACACCAGCAATTCTCACCTAAGATACTTCTATGACTTACAGGAAGAGGTTCAAGACCTTCCAAGAAGACTCCAGAGAACAAGTCCCCAGGTAAGGTCATTTTGGACAAAATTTGATAATTTACCATATTAAGCAATATTACTTATCCATATGTACTGTTGTACATATTTTAGTTGTACAGTATAATGAACATGTGAACATTGAAGAACCAGAAAATAAGTGTAAAGAGCAAATATACAGTAAAAACAGTATTTTCTGAGACAAGAGAGGTGGCGAATGCATGCGAGGGAAAGCAACATAGGTGTGCTCTCTGACGGTTCATGCTGTCTCTCGCGCAGCATGTGTGAGGGAGGTAGGGAGAGTGTAGAGGAGGGTGACTTACTGTAGATGTATTTGAGGTGTTAGGGAGGTAAAAAGTAGAATAAAGGAGGAGGGGGGAAGTTGAGGGAAAAAGGGGGAGTAGAGGGGGGTAAGACACATGTAAGGGGCAGACAGGAGGTGGTGGTAAGGAGACATGCTACCCAATCACTTATTGCTTCCATGTCACCGGTATGTTTTTTTTTTTTTTTTTTTTTTTTTTTTTTAAACTGCCATCTTTCGGAAGGAACGTTTCAGCTGACGGGTTAATAAGCTGTCCGAGACCTTCTAGTGGTCATTTCTTACAGTTTCTTACAGTAGATCCTCTGGAAAAAGGCAAACTATGCCTGTGTATCCAGCTCAGTACCAGTACTTGCACTGCTGCGGTCGTTCACGGTGTTGGCGGCGGCGGTAGCAGACGCAACATTTTTACTATTCTGTATTTTTGTTTTATAATCAAACTTCAAATCTTGTCTTCCCCATGCTTTATCAAGATTACTTTCAAACTCCCTTATTGATTCGGAATCGACTACATACTGGGGCAGTGCGTTCCACTCATTTACCACTCTATCACAAAATGAGTCATGGATGATGATAATACTCGCCATGAATATACCTTATTCTAGGCACATCCTAGATCAACTTGACATATATACGAACATTATAATTCATTAATTGATGAGATATGATAAGAAAATAATGCCTAACACACTTCCTTCCTATTTTATATAATATTCAATGTAATTCAATTCTTAACTTCATAACAATTATAAAATATGACTCCATGTACTGTATATACAGTAGACAATTAGACACGCTAGATGAGCACGGCTGGCCGAATATATGCATACACAATAATATAAAGGCCAAACCCGTGTTCTACCATACTCGGTCAAATTACTGTGGATTGATTCCTAGGCCACATACCACAGGTATGATAGGAAGACCAGGCTATCACTTTACGAAGTCTGGAACTCGTTTAAAAAAAAAATATATATATATATATATATATATATATATATATATATATATATATATATATATATATATATTATTTTTTGACCCTCTTAAATTAATTGACCCTGGTTTTATCAATAGGTGCTAATGTCCACAAATTCTGTCGTTTATCAGCTGTACTAAACCCTCCAAAATCTTACTGGTGTAATGAAGAACGAATGGCAAATATAGGATGGTTTTAGCCCCTTCACCACCATTACGTAATTCTAATCATATTCTGGTTACTATTAGAGGATTGTCTTTAGTTTATATTCTACCTCTATGACTCAAATGGGTAAATACGATCTCAATAAACCCTCTTAGTAACCTAGGTCCTTCTTAAACTGCATAAAATCGTCTAACTGAAGCCAGCATCCAAGGTAAAAAATTGTCATGGTGCTGTAAGGCTCTAGAACACTCCCGGCGCTGGAAGAGGAAGTGGTAGGAACGTGAGGCGAGTTAAGATTGCCGAGTCACCGTTAACGGCCCATTACTGTATTGATATTAATGGTTAGTACACGGCGCGGAATTTCGGTGTGAGTATCCTATAGGTTCGAATCCTTGGAGTACCACATGTAGCCTATTCATTTGTTTCATTTCATTAATTAGGTTTATTTGTAAGTTAATTGGTGTGTTGGTGATCGACGTATGAATTTATATCTCACCTGTAGCATTCGATGGTTTTATCCCTTTCGGTATTTGAGGACGCGTTTTTCATTGTATTCTGGCGAGCATTAGAAGATTTTACGTAGTTTGTTGAGAATCTGTGGGAGTTAAAAGGTAGCCTATATTGTGATAGTTTGTACACCATTGATTTCAAAATACCCTTTCAAACCTGCATAACATCTTTCAATGATTGCATGCCAGAATAAGAGGAAGTAAATTATCCTCATATTGAAAGGATTAAGAATATGGGTAGATTATAATTATATGGCACGAAAGGTCATAATATTGACAAAGAAATTAGGCAAAGATCTCAAGATCGACAAACTATAGGCCTACGGAACGAATGTCTTAAAATTCTTAAAAATAATATGCTATAGGGCTATAGGCCCTACATGAGGGAGAAGGGGGGGGGGGGGGGGGGCGGCTAGAATAAGCAACTACTTCCCCCTTAACCTCTGTAACTCAAAATGGGCTGTAAATGTTCACACCTCTTTCCTGACTGACCCTTCCCAAATGGTAGAAAAATTAGTTGGATTACTCTAGTCGTGTGTGAGTTCTAGAGGTTTAACATTCAAGAGTTTTGGCCTTCTTACTTTGAATAAGGTAGCCTATAATTATAGTCTATTCATTATAAGTTGGACTAAAATCTAGACCACAAACCTCTATAACTCAAAAAGGGCTAGAACAAAATATTAAAGGGCTGTAATTTACTACACTTATTCCCTGGCTGACCCTTCCCAAACGGTAGACGTATTAATTAGCTCGATTACTCTAGCCGTTTCTGAGTAATAGAGGTTAGTGGTAAAGATGTGTGGCCTAACTATAATTAGTGGACTATAGTGAAGGAGCCCCTCCATGGTAGAAATACTACTAAGGGTGCATATACCGATCATTCCACAGAGACAGGTTGCCAGTCAGTCTTTACCACATAAATACTCACAGATACTCACAGACGATGATCTGGAAGAGGCTTATTCAGCCTGTCTCCAGCTCTATATTAAACTTACTAGCCAGTACCGGCCGGGTGGTGGTCGATGTGTTATTTGCTCTTTTTATGTGTTCTTTGTAATTAGATTTTATTTCGTGGTTATGCCACGTTTGATCCAACCTTTTTTCATTTTTTTTTTTTTACAGATTCTGAGGCAACCACATGTTCTGGTAGATCATTCCAACAATTCACTACTCTGCAGCAGAAAGAGTTCTTATTTTTTCTGTTGCTGGTTCTTGGTTTGTAGATCTTCTTGGTGTGTCCTCTTGTTCTAGAATCCTGCCTGAGGGTGAATGTCCTCACACAGATTTGGGTCGTACACACCACATAGGATTTTATGTTTCAATCATATCACCCCTAGTCCTTCGGTACGCTGGAGTTGGTAAATCTACTGTATTTTCCTCAGCCTTTCCTCATAACTCAAGTTTCTAAATTCCGGAATCAGTTTGGTTGCCCTACGCTGTATATTCTCCACCACATCAATATTCTTTATCAGGAATGGACACCACACCCGATTTGCATATTCTAAATGCGGCCTAACTAATGCACTCTGATACATTGTCTCTAGCCCACTCACTATAGAATTAGTTGACCGCCTATGTTTTTCTTTATGCAATTATAACTATCTGGATTGAGTTTTGAATAGAACTTGCTTTTCAATGAATAGTAGATATGGTTTTGTAGTTGATGTATGGAAATTATACTCATAAATTAGTGTCCAGAGATATACTTCCATACTTAGAAATAGGTGAAGTCCATGATTATTTTTGAGTGGGCATCCGAGTGTAGGCCTACATACAGTATAGTAGGATACTATAGCCTAATACTAATGCACACTCTTCCCCCCCCCCCCCTCTACCCCTACCTCATCATTAATTATTATTTATTAATCAACTTAAGGGGGAATGGTTCGGTTTTCTGGTCCCCCTTCTCCCTCATGTAGGTATAGCCCCTTTAGTTTTCAGATTTTAAGGCATTCAGCCCAATAGTATGGCGATTTTAACACCTTTCGCCCCATTTCGTTGTCAACTTTTAAGACCTTTCGTGTCATTCAGATGTCGATTTTTTTCCTGGCGAGCAATAGCGAGCCTGTAATTTTAAGAGGAACCGGCCTTCGACCGGGAAACTTTTCTACCAAAAAATGTAGCCTACACATTTATCAAAAGGGGGTCTAGGGGGTGTTTTTTCTAAGCTTGATGGAGGTCTAGCGAGGAAACTAAGAAATACATGAATACATTAAATATTGCCAAAAAAAAACCCAGCCACTAGCCCCTTAACGCCTTTTGTACCTGCGACGTCTTTTCAATTGTATTCTACCTACATTTAGACGATTTTATGAAGCTTAGAAAGGATATATGGTAGCTAAAAGAAGTAATTGAGATAGTCTGTAGCCTTTTCATTGGTAGACATCCTTCCTAAGCTGAATTAAATCGTCTAACAGTTGCCAGAATATAATGAAAAGGATAGGCTATGTCACCGGTACAGAAATTTGGGTTATGGTAATCAGTAATCTATAGCTATAGGCCTACCCTGTGCCCTGTAGCTTATCTATACATAGCCTACATGGTTTCGATCGTTAGGCCTAGTCTATACATAGGCCTATTTTTAAGGCCTACCAGTAGGCCCTACAATTAAGAATATATGGATAAAGATCGATTATGTTGAGCATAAAATGTTGTAGTTCATGCACTACCCATATTGTCACTCGTGCACTGGTGGTGAACTCAAGTGCATTCATTTTTTACTGATGGTTTTGGCAGCATGGGATCTAGTAGCTTGCATTTCCCAGGACGATAGGCTTCATACCACAAGTTTTAATATACAGTATATGTGTAAAAGCTCCAAGAAACAAAACTACATACATATAGGCCTACATAACAAAATAATACCCTAATACATGCAGTAGGCTATAAGCTAATAGTTTCAATGTTAATAGCTGATAATGGTGTATAACCGTTAAACCGCTGACCGTCCTGGGATAGAAAAGATTGCGAGCGGTGGCTGGTGGTGCGAAATCCATGCCGGTTGGTAATGGGAACTGGACAACTACCGACATTTTGACTTACGGTACACATAAACCTCAATCGCCAATTCATCCATGTATTATTCGAGCACTTAAATGCATAGCTAGAGAAGTTTGGAGAACATAATGATGGTAAAATGTATAGGAATAATCATATTAGTTAAGACGTCATATATAGATTCACATATAATACGTCCTCCAAAATGTCGCACCAGTGAGAGGATGTCCAGTGTGTTTCTGCTCAAGGTTGGGGCCCCCTCCCTTCTTCCCCCTTTTTTACCCTCCCTCCCATTTAATGCCTCATTCGCTAGCCTCTTAATTAACGGGGCAGTTTTATAACCCACGCTCACTTCAAATATACGAAAACAAGATTGTCATATTTTAATGCTTCGATCTGTAGGCTACTCATGTTTGGATCAGCAAAGCTAATACAGTAATTACATTCCCTCCCAGTCTCCCCCACTGCCTCTCCATACCATTCTCCTCCCTCCCCACCTCTGTATCCTTGCTTTCACTCCCTCCTATCCCTTTACCCCCTACCTCACCCACCCTCCTCCTTACTCCCTCCCCTCCCCCCTTCTCTCTCATTGTCCCTCCTCGGCTCTCGTAGACTCGTCCCACTCCCAGACGGTCGCCAGCCAGCCCGTGAGCCACACATCAGACACGCAGCTCTAGCCTACCTCCCGCAGCAACACGCCCCACCTTAACACGTAAGTTCCGCATTTAAAACGTTTTCTTGGGGCGTCATAGTATAAGTCACGGCACATAGCAATACGTTTTGGGGTAAATGAGCCTTGCAGGTTTGTGTACAGGTCGAAGCACTTGCTGTTCAGAGTTGTAGATATGTGGAATAGGCTACTCAAATTACCATACGAAAAATAGAGCAGCGGTACGACCGAACAGCTCGGCGGGAATTAGGCTACGTTAATGTAGTCTACTAATGTTGGCGCTACAAGGTGTGATCTTTTATTGGTAGCGTTCAAGGAGACTACTGCAGGACTTCTTCTTACCTCTGATCTGGTATAGGCTATCCTAGTGTTTACTAGCCTAGGCTATACCCCTTTGAAACGACATTAGCCTAAGCTAATAACCTTACCTAACCTATCCTAGTATTAAAGGTGGGGGCTGCCGCCCCCACACCCCCGCTTTGATCTAGATTGTTGGTGTATTTGTCTGTGAAGTGGGTATTTTTCAATTTGTTGATTACCAAAATCCTCCATGCCGACTAGGCCTATATGGAGAAAAATATGGCGAATCTATTGGTGCCTATTTTCCCTAATAAATTGTTTCTCATAACGTCGCACTAGTGTCCTTGAATATTATCCTTTTATTTTTCTAGTAGGGGCTTATGATTGTTTTAGGCCTAATCTTATCCCACCCCACCCCACCACCCACCCTCCTGGGCCTGCATGCCTGCGGGGGTCTTCGGGATGGCAGCCCCCAGCATGAACTAAGATAGATAGGATAGCATAGTGCGGGGATATTAATATTATCACGGTTTGCATGGATTTTTGTCTGGTTGAACTCTTCCTAAATTAGGATGGAGAGGCAATTAGGCCTATGCCATAGGCTATCTCCAAAACTTGGAATTTCGGGTAAAAATTGAAGAGGGTGACCGGTCAACTCAACCAGTACCAAATCAACCAATACGGTTAGGTTAGGTTAGTACTATATTTTGGCACTGGTTTGGTTGGTCTGGGTTAATTTGGCACTGGTTGAGAGCTACTGGTTGAAATGGTCTACTGGTTGAGTTGACATGGAAGTTGGAACCATTGAAGAGACCCCGGACAGCCTTTTTACTAGTTAATTATATATTTGTTTTCTTTGATATGCAGTGTTGTTTAATACCGAGAACCATCGCATTTTAGGATTTTCAACATTAGCCTAACTTAGCCTAACCGAAAACTAAACTGGGAACGTGAGCTGGGGTTAGACCGTCGCGTTTCCATAAACAGGGAACGTGCGCTGGGTTTAGACCGTCGGTTAGTTTTCGGTTAGGTTAGGTTAAGCTAATTTAAAAAATACTAAAATGCGACGGTCCTCGGTATTAAACAATACTGTATAGGCCTAGGCCTATCAATGAAAAAAAAAAAAAATTGAATTAACTAGTAAAAAGGCTGTCCGGGGCCTCTTCAATGTTTACCCAATTTCGTACCGGGTAATTATAGGGGATAGGCTCGCACCCTTATTTTTCATGTTATTTCCTCCAGATTTTGAGAAATTAGCGTTTTCATGGTCTTCGTTATAATTCCAATGTGGGATACACAATGGGTTGAGGGGGGCTTTGCCCCCCACCCCCATGAATTATTGAAATACACATATGTTGCCAGCAGGGGGTAGGCCTAAATATCGATTATACTGCATAAAGGCGTTTGTAAAACTGAGGATGTCCGAAAGAGCTCGGAGATTGATTAGAATGGGCGTTTTTTCTATTAATATCGGGTTTTATAAATGTGATCAAAATTATTCTCCCACAGTGGATTATATGAGTACAGTAGCCTATAAGGATTCCATAGACCTACATTGTGGTAAATCTACAGTTATACTACCCCTCTCCCCTTCAAAACACCCCTTTTAGCATGTTTTTGGATGGTTCATCAGACGCGGAAACTTTTGTTTTTTTTATATTAATGTCACTTATTTTCCCATGGATTTATATAGTATTCTGTGTTAATGTTCATCAATATATAGGCTAGTGTTTGGAAGTAATTACAAGCCTCTGAAAAACAGTTTTCCCCATGAGGGCCTCACCCCCCCCCCCCCCATTACTTATTATCATCATGGGGCGGTTCGTTCGTAGTCACCCCTTCGGGGATCACGGCGTCAGGCAATGGATAGATAGATAGATCATCATATATATTGACCGTAGGGTGCAAAAAACAAGTACGCCGCGGCCCAACCAATTGTACACCCAGGTAAACAAACCGCGGACGAGGAAACCGCGGCGGACGAGTCTCACTTTGTAGAAGGTTTGTAATACTTCAATGTATCTATTTAAATTCAAATATACATTTCCGCGCATCATCAAACCATACTAAGTCTACTACTATTAATATTAACCTATTAGTACCAACATAATAGAGACAAAATAGGGGTAGTAATAACTGTAGATTTACCACCTGCCAATTAATTCATTTAGTAGTTTATACATTGACGAAGTTAATGCATGATTATGCTTTGCTTTTTTAACACCTTACGAGCGGGCCCGTCAGTTTTTTCCACTATGCGCCCAGCGGATTTTTGTTTTACCGTATATGGCCTTGTTTCAGATTTTTTTTTATGCATAAACAAAAGCCAGAGCGTAATACAATTATGTATCCCTGAAAGGGATACATAAATTGAGCTTTCCAATGACACCAGAACCATCCTTCTACGACCACTCGTTCTCTTGCAACGATCGTGCAACAGGAGTGCAAAATCCTTAAAATAAGGTTATTTCCTGACATAATTCCCTGTGTGGCGAGGTAGGGAGGGTGGAGTAGATGTTGGTAGGCGCGCGGGGTCCGTGCCGAGCGGTCATGAGGTTACCTACGCTCCTCCCGTCGCTCGTCTCTCTCACAGCCATTCTTGCTCAAAAATTGCACACTGACTTAAGTCGGTCCCCGCCACATAGTCCAGGTTTTTAGATACAGACTTAAGTCGGGCCCCGCTAATAAGGGGTTAAGTGATCACATGGCTCCAACATTCTCATTTAATCTATATCTAGTGCCAGACTCTAATCCGTGAGGGGGTGGCCACGAACAAACCTCTCCCAGGCTGCCCTGTACACCTCCAACACTAGTATTGTCCTTCCTCCCAGCCCACACCACAAATCACTGCCTCTGGCCACTCAAGCAATTCTCAGGTTAATGTCCCCCCCCCCCCCCACGAAAAAAAAAGAAATATATATAATATATATATATATATATATATATATATATATATATATATATATATATATATATATATATATATATATATATACATATATGTGTGTGTGTGTGTGTGCATATGCATTTTGGTTACCTTCGCAGCCTTATTTACCAGTTTGTGTATGTGTGTGCGCCTTTTTGAAGGAATATAGTTATATTATTATTTATCATGGTTTGAGTGGAGGATTTGCTGCATTTCATTACCTTACCCTAACCTACCTTGGTGTACACATTGGAGACTACTGCCCCCGGTGGCATATTTTCCCATTAGCCTAACTTACTACTATGTAGTTAAGGGAGTGTTTTGATTATTTTCGGCGATAGCTGGAACAAGATTGATATTAACACTCCGTACCGTTGACGTCCTTTTTGTGGTATTCTGGCTACTGTTAGAATTTATTTTTGGGTTTATATCTAGTTTTACACCGGGCCGAAACCATCGATATATTATTTATATTGATGGATATTATTATTTTTTTTCAATATCCGATGGGGTTTATAAAAAAAAAAAACCAGACAACGACGAAAAATATGAAAAAAATACTTTTAAAAATCGTTACTGGTGTAAAACTTTTTTTTTTTTTTTTTTTAGGAAAGATGTCGAACAATAAAAGGACTACAGAATATCTCGACCAACCCTTTAAAATCCCTCTCTCACTCACGCTCTCTCCTTTAATCTCACTCGCTTCTTCTCCCAATCTCGCTTACATTCCCCCCTAGTCTTATTCACCCCCACCCTTAATCTCGTTCGCTCTCCCCCCCCCCCTTCATCTCGTTCGCTCCTCCCCCCCCCCTTAATCTCACTCCGCCCCCCTCTTAATCTCACTCCCCCCCCCCCCTTAATCACCCTCTCTCCCCCCTTAATCACCCTCTCTCCCCCCCCTTAATCACCCCCTCTCTCCCCCCCTTAATCACCCTCTCTCCCCCCCCTTAATCACACTCTCCCCCCACTTAATCACCCTCTCTCCCCCACTTAATCACCTCTCTCTCCCCCCCTTAATCACCCTCTCTCCCCCCCCTTAATCACCCTCTCTCCCCCCCTTAATCACCCTCTCTCCCCCCCTTAATCACACCTCTCCCCCCCTTAATCACACTCTCTCCCCCCCTTAATCCACTCTCTCCCCCCCTTAATCACACTCTCTCCCCCCCTTATCACACTCTCTCCCCCCTTAATCACACTCTCTCCCCCCCTTAATCACACTCTCCCCCGTAATCACACTCTCTCCCCCCCCTTAATCACCACTCTCTCCCCCCCCCCCTTAATCACACCTCCTCTCCCCCCCTTAATCACACTCTCCTCCTCCCCCCTTAATCACACTCTCTCCCCCCCTTATCACACACTCTCCTCCCCCCTTAATCACACTCTCTCCCCCCCCTTAATCACACTCTCCTCTCTTCCCCCCCTTAACCCACTCCTCCTTAATCCTCTCCCCCCCTTAATCACACTCTCTCCCCCCCCTTAATCACACTCTCTCCCCCCCTTATCACACTCTCCTCTCCCCCCCTTAATCACACTCTCTCCCCCCTTAATCACACACTCTCCCCCCCCTTAATCACACTCTCTCCCCCCCCTTAATCACACACTCTCTCCCCCCCTTAATCACACTCTCCTCCCCCCCTTAATCACACTCTCTCCCCCCCTTAACACACTCTCTCCTCCCTCCCCCCCTTAATCACACTCTCTCCCCCCCTTATCACACACTCTCCCCCCCTTAATCCACACTCTCCCCCCCTTAATCACACTCTCCCCCGCCCTCTCCCCCCCCTTAATCACACACTCTCCCCCCCTTAATCACACCTCTCCCCCCCTTAATCACACTCTCTCCCCCCCTTAATCACACACTCTCCCCCCCCCTTAATCACACTCTCTCCCCCCCTTAATCACACTCTCTCCCCCCCTTAATCACACACTCCTCTCCCCCCTTAATCACACACTCTCTCCCCCCCCCTTAATCACACACTCTCTCCCCCCCTTAATCACACTCTCTCCCCCCCTTAATCACACTCTCTCCCCCCCCTTAATCACACTCTCTCCCCCCCTTAATCAACACTCTCTCCCCCCCTTAATCACACTCTCTCCCCCCCTTAATCACACTCTCTCCCCCCCTTAATCACACACTCTCCCCCCCCTTAATCACACACTCTCCCCCCCTTATCACACTCTCCCCCCCTTAATCACACTCTCTCCCCCCCCTTAATCCACACTCTCTCCCCCCCTTAATCACACTCTCTCCCCCCCTTAATCACACTCTCTCCCCCCCTTAATCACACACTCTCTCCCCCCTTAATCACACACTCTCACCCCCCCTTAATCACACTCTCTCTCCCCCCCTTAATCACACACTCTCTCCCCCCCCCTTAATCACACACTCTCCCCCCCTTAATCACACTCTCCCCCCCCTTAATCACACACTCTCTCCCCCTTAATCACACTCTCTCCCCCTTACTCACACACTCTCCCCCCCCTTAATCACACTCTCTCCCCCCTTAATCACACACTCCTCTCTCTCCCCCCCCTTAATCACACACTCTCTCCCCCCCTTAATCACACTCTCTCCCCCCCTTAATCACACACTCTCTCCCCCCTTAATCACACACTCTCACTCCCCCTTAATCACACACTCTCTCCCCCTTAATCACACACTCTCTCCCCCTTAATCACACACTCTCTCCCCCTTAATCACACACTCTCTCCCCCCTAATCACACCCTCTCCCCCCTTATCATCACACTCTCTCCCCCTTAATCACACACTCTCTCCCCCTTAATCACACACTCTCTCCCCCTTAATCACACACTCTCTCCCCCTTAATCACACACTCTCCCCCTTAATCACACTCCTCTCCCCCTCTTAATCACACACTCACTCCCCCTTAATCACACACTCTCTCCCCCTTAATCACACACTCTCTCCCCCTTAATCACACACTCTCTCCCCCCCTTATCACACTCTCCCCCCCCTTAATCACACTCCTCCCCCCCTTATCACACACCTCTCTCCTCTCCCCCCCCCCTTAATCACACTCTCCCCCCCTTAATCACACACTCCTCTCCCCCTTAATCACACACTCTCCCCCCCCTTAATCACACCTTCCCCCCCCCTTAATCACACACTCTCCCCCCCCCCTTAATCACACTCTCCCCCCCCTTAATCACACTCTCCCTCCTTCCGCCTCAACATCCCCCCCCCCCTTAATCCACACTCTCTCTCCCCCCCCCTTAATCACACTCTCCTCCCCCCTTAATCACACTCTCCCCCTCTCTCTCCCCCCCCTTAATCACACACTCTCTCCCCCCCTTAATCACACACTCTCTCCCCCCCTTAATCACACTCTCCCCCCTCTCACACTCTCCCCCCCTTAATCACACACTCCTCCCCTTAATCACCCTCTCCTCCCTCCTCCCCCCTTAATCACACTCTCTCTCCCCCCCCTTAATCACACACTCTCTCCCCCTTAATCACACACTCTCCCTCCCCCCCTTATCACACTCTCCCCCCCCTTAATCACACTCTCTCCCCCCCCTTAATCACACACTCTCCCCCCCTTAATCACACACTCTCTCCCCCCCTATCACACACTCTCCCCCCCTTAATCACAACACTCTCCCTCCCCCTTAATCACACACTCTCTCCCCCTTAATCACACACTCTCTCCCCCTTAATCACACACTCTCCCCCTTAATCACACACTCTCCCCCCCCTTAATCACACACTCTCCCCCCCTTAATCACACACTCTCCCCCCTTAATCACACACTCCTCCCCCCCTTAATCACACACCCTTTTCTCTCCCCCCCTTAATCACACACTCCCTCCCCCCCTATCACACACTCTCTCCCCCTTAATCACACACTCTCTCCCCCCTTAATCACACACTCTCTCCCCCTTAATCACACACTCTCTCCCCCTTAATCACACACTCCCCCCCCTTAATCACACCCTCTCCCCCCCCCTTAATCACACACTCTCCCCCCCTTAATCACACACCTCTCTCCCCCTTAATCACACACTCTCCCCCCCTTAATCACACACTCTCCCCCCCCTTAATCACACACTCTCCCCCCCTTATCCACACACCCTCCCCCCCTTAACACTCTCCCCCCCTTAATCACACACTCTCCCCCCTTAATCACACACTCTCTCATCCTCTCTCCCCCCCTTAATCACACTCTCCCCCTTAATCACACTCTCCCCCTTAATCACACTCTCCCCCTTAATCACACACACCACTCCCCCCCCCCTTAATCACACACTCTCCCCCCCTTAATCACACACTCTCTCCCCCCCCCTTAATCACACTCCTCTCTCTCCCCCCCCTAATCACACACACTCTCTCCACTCTCCTCTCTCTCCCCCCCCCTAATCACACACTCTCCCCCCCCCTAATCACACACTCTCTCCCCCCCCCTAATCACACACTCTCCCTCCCCCCCCCCTAATCACACACTCTCCCCCCCCCCTAATCACACCTCCTCTCTCTCCCCCCCCCTAATCACACCCTCTCTCCCCCCCCCCCTAATCCACACTCTCTTCCCCCCCTAATCACACACCTCTCCCCCCCCCTAAATCACCACTCTCTCCCCCCCCCATCACACCTCTCTCCCCTCCCTCCCCCCCCCCCTAATCACACACTCTCTCCCCCCCCCTTAATCACACACTCTCCCCCCCCCTTAATCACACACTCTCTCCCCCCCCCCTTAATCACACTCTCTCCCCCCCCTTAATCACACACTCTCTCCCCCCCCTTAATCACACACCTCTCCCCCCCTTAATCACACACTCTCTCCCCCCCTTAATCACACCTCTCTCCCCCCCCTAATCACACACTCTCTCCCCCCCTTAATCACACACTCTCTCCCCCCCCTTAATCACACACTCTCTCCCCCCCCTAATCACACACTCTCTCCCCCCCCTTAACACACTCTCTCCCCCCCTTAATCACACACTCTCTCCCCCCCCTAATCACACACTCTCTCCCCCCCTAATCACACACTCTCTCTCCCCCCCCCTAATCACACACTCTCTCTCTCCCCCCCTTAATCACACACTCTCCTCCCCCCCCGAATCACACACTCTCTCCCCCCCCTACTCACACACTCTCTCCCCCCCCTTAATCACACACTCTCTCCCCCTCACACACCTCTCTCTCCCCCCCTTAATCACACTCTCTCCCTCCTCTCCCTCCCCCCCTAATCACACACTCTCTCCCCCCCCCCTTAATCACACACCTCTCCCCCCCCCCCCTTAATCACACACTCTCTCCCCCCCCCCCCCTTAATCACACACTCTCTCCCCACCCCCCCCCTTAATCACACACGTCTCTCTCCCCCCCTTATCACACACTCTCTCCCCCCCCTTAATCACACACTCTCTCCCCCCCCTTAATCACACACTCTCCCCCCCCCCCTAATCACACACACTCTCCCCTCCCTTAATCACACACTCTCTCCCCCTTAATCACACACCTCTCTCTCTCCCCCTCTCCCCCCCCCCCCCCCCTAATCACACACTCTCTCCCTCCCCCCCCCTTAATCACACACTCTCTCTCCCCCCCCCTTAATCACACTCTCTCTCTCTCCCCCCCCCCCTTAATCACACACACTCTCCCCCCCCCCCTTAATCACACACACTCTCCTCCCCCCCCTTAATCACACACACTCTCTCCTCCCCCCCCCCTTAATCACACACTCTCCCCCCCCCCCTTAATCACACACTCTCTCTCCCCCCCTTAATCACACACTCTCTCCCCCCCTTAATCACACACTCCCCCCCCCCCCTTAATCACACACTCTCCCCCCTCTCTCTCCCCCCCCCCTTAATCACACACTCTCTCCCCCCCCCTTATCACACACTCTCTCCCCCCCCCCCTTAATCACACACTCTCTCCCCCCCTTAATCACCCACTCTCTCCCCCCCCCCTTAATCACACACACACTCTCCCCCCCCCTTAATCACACACTCTCTCTCCCCCCCCCTTAATCACACACTCTCTCCCCCCCCTTAATCACACACTCTCTCTCTCCCCCCCCCTTAATCACACTCTCTCCCCCCTTAATCACACACTCTCTCCCCCCCCCTTATCACCACTCTCTCCCCCCCCCCTTAATCACACACCCTCCCCCCCCCTTAATCACCACTCTCTCCCCCCCCCCCTTAATCACACACTCTCTCCCCCCCCTTAATCACACACTCTCTCCCCCCCCCCCTTCACACACTCTCTCCCCCCCCCTTAATCACACACACTCTCTCCCCCCCCCCCTTATCACACACCCTTAATCACACTCGCCCCCTCACACCTTCTCACACCCCCCCCCCCTTTCACACACTCTCCCCCCCCTTAATCACACTCTCCCCCCCCCCCCAATCACACTCTCCCCCCCCTTAATCACACACTCTTCCCCCCCCCTCACACACTCTCTCCCCTCCCTCACACACTCTCTCCCCCCCCCCCGTAATCACACACTCTCTCCCAACACACACTCTCTCTCCTAATCACACACTCTCTCCCCCCCTTAATCACACTCTCAAAAACTCTCCGCCCACCTCTCCCCCCCCTCCTTAATCACACTCTCCCCCCCCCTCCTTAATCACACACTCTCTCCCCCTAAATCTCACTCCCCCCCCTAATCTCACTCTCCCCCCACTCTTAAATTACAGGCTCGCTATCGCTCTCCAGGAAAAAATACACTTTAATGGCACGAAAGTCTTAATATTGACAAAGAAATGGGGCGTAGTCTTAAAATCGCCAAACTAATGAGCCGAACGTCCTAAAAAACAATGGGGCTAAACACGAGGGAGAAGGGGGCCATAAAAACTCCGCTCACCCCCCCTTAATAGCTTTAATGACAAATAAGAGCCCATTTTCGGATTGCCTTTTAATAGTGTTTTGACAGCCAGAGACAAGAGAAGGTGAATAACTAGGTACATTTTCGATTGACACTAGAGTGTTTTCCAGACAAAATATATTTTGTTTTTCATGCGATTCATGCGATATTTTTTTTCTTCTATGTGAATGAGGGAGACAAAAGGCATAACTGCCTGCAGCGAGTGCCTCCTCCAGTTTTGAAAGAGTGACGGCCAAAATCAAGGGACTTTCGAGCTAAAATGCCTGGACACACGGTGTTTGAAGCAATTTAAGTCTTAGGAAGAGGGATAGACTGATTCTGGGAGAGAGTTCCAGAGCTCGGCAGTTGAATAGAAGAAAATCTGAGAATAGCATTTCACTCTTGGGTTGGAGAGTTGCACAGAGTAGGGGTGGGATTGTGTTGCAAGGAGAGTACTACGTAGCCTACCCTACGTAGATGAGGTGGTATACACTGGGAAAGCTCCGAGGAACACTGATTATTGTAGTAGCGAGAGAGAAGAAACAATGCGGCGAAGAGAGAGAGATTGCAGAGAGTTGGTGAGTGGACGGGAGTTAATGATACTGAAAGGCTTTCCTGTCTACATTTGTTGCGGAAATGTCCCGTTATGGCCATACCCTTTTAATTAATCTAACCTGTGGTCTGCCGTCCCCATACGGGGACTTGGTCTTCGCATTGATATAAATGACAAAATACTATAAATACGGTGGAAAGGGGGCAATAAATAAATAAATATTCACTGATTCAAGATGGCCGCCTTTCCCATATTTAACCCACATAGTCTAATACAAAATCGTTATAGGCTATTTCTGAAGGTAATACCATATAGGCCTACTGTATATTGTATAGGAATGATGTAGGGGTCATAAATATTGTATGTTAAACATTTGAGATTTCGTACATGAGTAAATAGAAAATAGTTAAAATAATTAATCCCAGTGATCTGCCAGACTCGTGACAGCGAGGCGTGAGAAAGTGACTAGTGTGTATGAGTCTGCACATGAGTAGGGTTACCAAATAAAGGCTGCTAGATAGCAAGTAAAAACCGAAAATTGCTAGAATAATCCACAATCTTGAATACCACTCTAAAATGGCTCAAATCTCCAGAATATCGCTAGAATTTATGTCGCTGGATGTAATAGTATGCCAATGGTGAATGGTTCGAAGTGAATACCTCCAGATCTAGCAGGAAAGGAGCTAAATTGGCAACACTATCCATTAGTCAGCAGGTTCTCTAGGCCTCGCAAGTGATGTAGCAGACCTTGGGCGGAGAACTCCCACCACAAGTACAGTGGCACCTAAAGTTCCCTTATAGGCCGGCGTCACGCGAGCAACTTTATCGGGTACACTCCACCCAAACTCAGTTTTCGAGATGGAGAGCCCATACGTGGCATGCATACGAAGGGGGTGTCAGAATAGGTTTTAAGCAGGGAGGGGGGGGGGGGGGGGGGGGGGCAGGCACAGCCCATACTTTGATTATCCCCAAGGCAGCGCCGGGTTCCTCAGCTAGTGGTCTAAATTATAAGTGATTTGACTAAAATGTAAGATTTTCCCAATTCAAAACTAAACATCAATTGAATCCTGTTATTCAATGTTAAATATATTTCAAACCATCTTGAATAACTCTGAATGCAAATCTTTCAATGTTATTCTATCTAGCAGTGACTATTATTGAGCGGCTTGGTTCACTCTTTGGTGTATTTGTTTGTTTTTACTTTCCTCCTTAGACCTCCATCAAACTTTAAAAACAAACATCCATTAGATTCCCTTTCTAGAATAATTTTTATATTTTTCGGTAGGAAAATGTCCCGGCGGAATGCCGGTTCTTTCAAAATTACAGGCTCACTATCGTTCGCCACGAAAAAAATAGACACCTAAATAGCAGGAAAGGTCTTAATATTGCCCAATAAATGGTGCGAAAGGTCTTAAAATCGCCAAATTAATGGGGCAAACTTTTTAAAAACTAAAAATCTAAAAAATTTGGAAGAAGGGGGCCCAGAAAACCAGCCCATCTACCTAACCCGTTCAGTTCCGTTCCTTTCATTCTAGGCTAATAGCTACTAACAGACGATTTAATTCAGCTTAAGGGGAGATGTCCACTCGAGGGATTTTTTTCTTGACTCCTTTCTCCCTCATGTTTAGCCCCATTGTTTTTTCTAATTTTAAGACGTTTGCCCCATTATTTTGACTATTTTAAGAACTTTCAACCCATTTCTGTCAATTTTAAGACCTTTCGTGTCATTTAGGTGTCGATTTTATCCTGGCGAGCGATAGCGAGCCTGTAATTTAAGAGGAACCGGCTTTCAGCCGGGACATTTTTCTACCGAAAAATGTAAAAATGTATCTTGAAAGAGGCTCAAGGGGGTGTAATCTTAAGCTGAAGGATATCTAGGGACCAAACTAAAAACCTCCCCTTAAGAAGGGGCTCCGGTAATTAAGAGGCTTCGGACTATCTTCATTAACCCTTTACTACCACAGATCCTTAAGCCTCACAAAATCGTCTCAATATAGGTAGATGAGGCATAAAAGACGTCGCTGGCACAGGAGGGGTTAATGGGATTCCTATAATTGTATTATGTGTAGCAGTGGAAATTATTGATTCGGTTTAAGGGGAGATGGGCGTATTTATTCGGTTTAAGGGGACATGGGCGTATTTATTCGGTTTAAGGGGAGATGGGCGTATTTATTTGCTCATTTATGTATCTTTTCATTATTATTTTTAATTTCCTCCCTAGACATCAATCCAGCTTAACCCCTCCCCCCCACCCCCTCCAATACCCTTCCTTTAAGATAAATTTGTACGTTTTTCGGTAGAAAAATGTCCAGGCCGAAGGCTGGTTCCTCTTAAATAACAGGCTCGCTATTGCTCGCCTAGAAAAATACCCAAATAATACTAAATATCTAATATTGACAAAGTAACTGTACCATTCGAGATGTTATTAGTTTTAACCACTTCAGTACAATGGTACCAGTTTTGTACCGGCGACGTCATTTAAATCATATGCCAGCTATATTTAGAGGATTTTGTGCAGCTTAAGAAGGATGTGCGGTAGTAAAGGGAGTTAAGTGAGCTAGTTCGAAGCCTGTTAATAGCTGTAGGCGCTTTTTAAACAATGCAATCGTCTAATAGTAGTCCAGAATAAAGTTAAAAGGACGTCACCGGTACTGAAAGGGTTAGAGAAGGTATGGATAGGGTAAATAAAGTGGCCATCCTAATATACCCCTATGCAGGTACTGTATAGTGCTAGTAAAGAACTCATGACTATTTGGTCGATTGTTAATTATTTTTGTAGTTTCCTCCCTAGACCTCCATCAAACTTAAAAATACATCTATTAGATCCCCCTTTGTACATTTTTCGGTAGACAAATTCTCCGTCCGAAGGCCGGTTCTTCCAAAATTACAGGCTCGCTATCGTTCGCCAGGATAAAATACACCTAAATAGCACGAAAGGTCTTAATATGGACAAGGAAATGGGGTGGAAGGTCTTCAAATCGACAAACTAATGGGGCAAACATCTTACACCCCCTTGACCCCCTTTCAAGATAAATTTTTACATTTTTTGGTAGAAAAATGGCCCGGCCGAAGGCCGTTGCCTCTTAAATTACAGGCTCGCTATCGCTCGCCAGGGAAAAATTGACACCTAAATGGGACGACAGGTCTTAAAAGTGACATAAATGGGATAAAAGTTCTTAAAATCGCCAAACTAATGTGGCGAACGTCTTAAAGTCTCAAAAGCAATGGGGCTAGACATGAGAGAGAAAGGGGTAAAAAATAAAAGTCCCTCAAGTGGAAACCTCCCCTTAATGAAAGTATGTGATCCTACCGGGCTTCGAACTTGGGTTACCACATACAGATCTCTAAAACACTAACCATTACACCATCAAGACAGACAGTTATAAGTACAGCACATGATAACAATTCATATCAATGTATCGAATACTGGATAATAGTCCGTATATTTGTTCAGCTGACGGTAAACTGCAATGTCCTCGCCTTAATTTATCAGCAATTACGAAGTTTTTGAAGCGAAAAATATTAATTATGAACACTTGGTATATATAGGATGCAGAGACAGTAGTTTCATATGTTTTCATTAAGTATAGATAAATTAGGTGCTAAGGGATTCAATTTACCGCCAGGTGAAAATAAACGGTACAGGTATAGGTACAAGAGGTGAAACTGAAAGTAGTAGCGCCAGTGGTATGATTGAAGGTTAGTGGGATCTTAGACGTAAGGGGTATGATTGAAGGTTAGTGGGATCTTAGACGTAAGGGGTATGATTGAAGGTTAGTGGGATCTTAGACGTAAGGGGTATGATTGAAGGTTAGTGGGATCTTAGACGTAAGGTACAGGTGGTAAAACAAAAGGTGTTCGTAGTTGTGGTGTAATTTGATTGATGTTGAGTGATAGTGTTGTCTATTCCCTATAAGCGATGTCTATTGGGAATTTCCGTGTCTGATAGTTCTGGGAAAATGTATGCCCTCCGAAACAGACAAGTCATTCCAACAGTGTGGACACAAGGGACTGGAGTTCTCGTAAAGGAGATTCACTCCTCACGCTATTCTTGATTTGCTGGTTTAATAGTCCAGAAAGGCTAATAGCCTCTGAAGTCTTATTAGGTGTGTTCCTGTGGTGGGTGAAGTGATATAGCAGAGGTTGGTAGTTGGTTTGTGCGGGACTCTGATGTAGGTGGGTTGTTGCAGGGTTTGGTGTGGGTTAGCGGAACTGACTATTGGGAGTGCCGCGTTCTTCAGGGATTTCTCGCTGTTAGGTAAGGAGCTTCAGGTTTCAGTATTTGTACCACAGTAGTGAGAGGTGTGAGCGATGAAGGATAGTGAGATCGGCCTCGGGGGTTGAACGGATACACGAAGATCATGAAGACTCCCTCTCCCCTTGAAGGGAAAAATATGCACTTCATGTATTAGAAGTGCCCAGAGACTTACTTGTCCTGATCGATATAGATTGATGGATTGCGAAAAATTTGGAAATAGAATAATATAAGCTGAAAAATTAAGAGTAAAAATAATGGTAGGCCTATGCTATGGGGTAGAGGATGAGGTAGAAACAAAATGGCGTCCATAAGTCCCCTTGTCAGTATACCCTCTTCTACAGGTACACTACCACACCTGCCAGCCATTGTTATAGAGTGGCGGTAGCAACAAAATGGCGTCCATAATAAGTCTCCTTGTCAGTACCCTCTTTTACAGGTAACCCTCCCAGCCAGCCATTATTATAATAGAGGCGGTAGAAACAAAATGGCGTCCATAAGTCCCCTTGTCGGTACCCTTTTCTACAGGTACCCTCACAGCCAGCCATTGTTATATAGCGGCCTGGAGCACGTTCGCCCATACATGTAGTCTGAATCAATAGTTCCACCACGACTGCTTCCAGGCTCTACTGTATAATTTTAAGATATAATTTCTGATAAAAATAAAATTCGAAATACCCGTGTTCCACGTCAGTGTGTTATTAATGCTAATTGACGCGAGGGGAGCCTTTGCTCCATTTAGTTTGGAGATTTTATAAATTTCACCCCATTAGTTTGGTCACTATAACTACTGCCTTCTATTTCACTATGTACAGTTGACCTAATAAGTCATGTCTCGGCTGTTCTCAAGTTTGCCTCGCTCTGTGCTGTATTAATTTCTCTGTTGTTGAATAGGGTGCATAAATGTAGGATCATGTGTGTATATCTACTCGAAACGAATACATAAAGTTTTAGATATTACGGATACCAATTATTGATCAAAACATACATCGTGCAGAGACATCACTAATTAGGCCGACTGTACCTAATTGTCACTCTCCAACCCCTGAGGCAAATCCCACTAACCTTCATCACTTTGTCTTCAGATGGGACTCAGCCTATAGACAAGAAACTTAAACATCGCTGCCCACCACGATAATTTTTAGACTGTCGTAAATGTTATTATTACACGTTGCATTGCTGATTAAGGGGAGATGGGCCGTTTTTATGGTCCCCTTTCTCCCTCGTGTTAAGCCTCATTTGTTTGAGATTATAAGACGTTCGGCCCATTAGTTTGGCGATTTTAATACCTTTCATACCATGTTTGTCAATATTAAGACTTCGTGTAATTTAAGTGTCTATTGTTTCCTGGCGAGCTATAGGTAGGATAGCAAGCCTGTAATTTAAAAGGAACCGGCCTATCGACAAATTTACACAATTATCTTGAAGGAGGGTCTTGGGCGGGTGTTTTTTATAAGCTTGATGGAGGTCTAGGGAGGAAACTAAAAACATGGTAAAAAGATACATATATGAACAAATAAAGCCGCCCATCCGCCTTTAACCAACATTCAAGCTGAGTCACCGACAGTCCAGAATACGAGGTTGTGAATTGCAAGGTAGTAAGAATACACATTTGTGAGTGTGTTGTTCCAAACCGGGTATACATCTTTCAATACACATTTGTTAGTGTTGTTCCAAACAGGGTATACATATTTCAATACATTTGTGAGTGTGTTGTTCCAAACAGGGTATACATCTTTCAATACATTTGTGAGTGTGTTGTTCCAAACAGGGTATACATCTTTCAATACACATTTGTGAGTGTGTTGTTCCAAACAGGGTATACATCTTTCAATACATTTGTGAGTGTTGTTCCAAACAGGGTATACATCTTTCAATACACATTTGTGAGTGTGTTGTTCCAAACAGGGTATACATCTTTCAATACACATTTGTGAGTGTGTTGTTCCAAACAGGGTATACATCTTTCAATACACATTTCTGAGTGTGTTGTTCCAAACAGGGTATACATCTTTCAATACACATTTGTGAGTGTTGTTCCAAACAGGGTATACATCTTTCAATACACATTTGTGAGTGTTGTTCCAAACAGGTATACATCTTTCAATACATTTGCGTCCTGTCATATTCTTGATAGTTCTAAGATAATGTATACATGTTAACCTTCTCACGCATTTATGACGCAGAGGTTGCCAGATTAGCAATAAGCAATAGAGTTCTCTTATAATTACCTCTCCAAAATTAGTTTTCTGCCCACAGCTAACTCAAAGACAACTGCAGAGGTTGAAGTAACTAAACTAAAGGTTTCTAAATACCCCTGATGGCAACGAAGGCTTTAAAGTATCCCCAATAGGCTCAAAATCGCGTCATATGTCTGAGAGGGTTAACCCTTGCTGTACCGGCGACGTCTTTTTAATTTTACTCTAGCTATATTTAGATAATTTTATTCAGTTTAAGGGGAGGTTTCTAGTTTGTTTCCTACTCTTCCAGCAATCTTAAAATTTCACCCCCCTGACCCCCTTTCAAGATAAATTTGTAATTTTTTCGGTAGAAAAATGTCCCGGCCGAAAGCCGATTACTCTTAAATTACAGGCTCGCTATTGCTCGCCAGGATAACATCGACACCTAAATGGCACGAAAGGTCTTAAAATTGACAGAATGGGGCGGGAATTCTTGAAATCACCAAACTAATGGGGCAAACGTCTTAAAACCTCAAAAGCAATGGGGCAAACGTCTTAAAACCTCAAAAGCAATGGGGCTAACCATGAGGGAGAAAGGAGTCAAGAAAAAAATCCCTCAAGTGGAGACCTCCCCTTAAGATACTACCGGTACTAAGTGTAATAAGGTAGTCTAATAAAGTAATAATATCTAGAATAAATGTATTAAGCTCTAATCTGTATTAACCTTTTCATTCGCATAATTTCTACGCGTAATAAAGTCGTGTAATAATGACCAGAATACAAATAATCTATAATTGTAAGTAACCCTTCCATGCGTATACGCGCGTAGTAAAGTAGTGTAATGAGTAAAGTGAGTGAATGTGTGGAGGCATCGTATACGGTGAGTGACGATAAATTAATGAGGTTTGATGGGGAAAAGTGAAGCCTGGTGGTGGGGGGGATTGTCTGGCTTCACTGGGGAGGGGGGTGGGGTAGAAGAGGTGGTGATGGTGGTGGTAAAGGAGGGGTGGAGTAGGGAAGGGGGTAGGTGGGAGAGGAGGGGGAGGGAAGGTAGTCAAGGACGGGTGAAGTAAAACAAAAAAACTTCCGTGTGGCATGACAAGTAGCCCTAGGGCCTAGCCATACAGGTATGTTGCTTCACCTTCTGTAGGGTTTGTCTATCCAACCCCCCTAGCTAATATATCCCTCCTAACCTTCACCTTCTGTAGGGTTTGTCTATCCAACCCCCCTAGCTAATATATCCCTCCTAACCTTCACCTTCTGTAGGGTTTGTCTATCCAACCCCCCTAGCTAATATATCCCTCCTAACCTTCACCTTCTGTAGGGTTTGTCTATCCAACCCCCCTAGCTAATATATCCCTCCTAACCTTCACCTTCTGTAGGGTTTGTCTATCCAACCCCCCTAGCTAATATATCTCTCATAACCTTCACCTTCTTCCTTCATTGAGGTGGAGGAGGTATGGAAGGGGGTGGTGGAGGGAGGTATGTATGGTGGAGGGAGGTATGTATGGTGGAGGAGGTATGGGTGGAAGGGGGTAGTGGAGGGAGGTATGTATGGTGGAAGGGGGGGGTGGAAGGGGGTAGTGGAGGAGGTATGGATGGGGGAAGGGGGTGGTGGAGGGAGGTATGGATGGTGGAAGGGGGGGTGGTGGTGGAGGAGGTATGGGTGGAAGGGGGTAGTGGAGGAGGTATAGATGGTGGAAGGGGGTGGTGGAGGGGGGTGTGGATGGTGGAAGGGGGGGTGGTGGTGGAGGTATGGGTGGAAGGGGTAGTGGAGGAGGTATGGATGGTGGAAGGGGTGGTGGTGGAGGAGGTATGGGTGGAAGGGGTAGTGGAGGAGGTATGGATGGTGGTTAGGGGTGGTGGTGGAGGAGGTATGGATGGTGGAAAGTATGTGTTATGAATATACGATGTGTGACAGGACCATGACAATGGGGACAGAACTAACTATCCCGTCCATACCACTATCTACTACCTCTATATTCGGTGTCACGTTGAAGAGCATAATTAACGGATATTTGGACAGGAACAAAGCATGGGAAGAGGCTGTCATTAAAAAAAAAATATATATATAATGCGGAGACTGCAGTGTAAGGGAGGGTATATACACAAAGGGAATGGTGGGAAGGCGGAAACGTGATAGGATGGAATGTGACAGTGAGCTATTGTAAAAGAATTCTGGGCGGAGGGAGAGCGGGAGGGAGGATACTGTTTAAGGAGAGATGGGTCGTTTTTCTGGACCCCTTTCTCCCTCTTGTTTAATCCCATTAGTTTTGAGATTTTAAGACGTTCGGCCCGTTAGTTTGGCGATGTTAACACCTTTAGCTCAATTTCGTTGTAAATTTTAAGAACTATCGTGCCATTTTTTCTTGGCTAACGATAGAAAGTCTGGAATTATAAGAATCATCTGCCTTCGGCCGGGATATTTTTCTACCGAAAGTTGTACACATTTATCTTGGGGGGGGGGGTCTAGGGATGTTTTCTAAGTTTGAGGGAGGTCTAGGGTGGAAACTAGAAACAAAATATATACATGACAAAATTGACCAAAAAGTGAACCATCTCCCCTTAACCCCTTCTGTACCGGCGACGTCTTTTTAATTTTATTTTAGCTATATTACTATTATATGTATAAGAAGGATCTGTGGTAGTAAAAAGGGGTAAGCGAGATAGTTCGAAGCCTGTTGATTGTTGGGGGGCTGAATAAAATCGTCTATTAGTAGTCAGAATAAAGTTAAAAAGACGTCGCGGTAAAGGTTAATTATTGACGGGAAATCACAGATCGATTTTTACCAAACGCATAGAAAACTCTCCTAATCATCAGATAATTAGGTTAACTGTTGGAGTATATACCTAATTGTTAAAATGACGAAGGATCAATATATAAAGTATTTTTATTTGCACTTTTTTTAAATCTGAAGTATTATAATTGGGATTTATAGCGAGGCCTTCCCAAGGGTTAAGTGCCCCATTAATTACTCCTTCCATTCGTCTATACATTAGGCTACCATAGCGCAGTTGGAATATATGCACATGTTCAGATTAATATGCAGGATTCGAAAGTGCCTAATAAATCGTTGGCTTGTGCATATTTCTTTAACTGTCTTGATAGCGTAATGCATAAGTGCGCGGAATTTCAATGTGAGTATCCTAGGTTCGAGTCCTTGGAGTGCCACACGTATTTGTTGATTTCATTGAGTTTAGAGGTGAAGCTGGTTGGTGGAAAAACATAGTAATACAATATAGGGAAAGGTGAAGTAGCACAAGGTCGAGATGAGAAATTGGAATTGGAAGAAAATCTGTAGTGATAAATAATGTTTTAAGATTCGATAAAACAATTAATAAAAAAGACTGGTATAAGAGATAGACCGATAAAGAGAAGGCATGTTTGGTGGTGGGACAAAAAATAATAGAAAAAAAAGGCAGGATAGGAATGCAGTATGTATTGATAGAATTGAGGTGTAATGCTAGAAGGGAGGGAGAATGGAAGTGTTATGATAGAAGGTAGAATGACAGTGTAATGATGGAAGGAAGGCAGAATGGAGGTGTAATGATAGAAATAATGCAGAATGACAGTGTAATGATAGAAGGAAGGCAGAATGGAGGTGTAATGATAGAAATAATGCAGAATGACAGTGTAATGATGGAAGGAAGGCAGAATGACAGTGTAATGATGGAAGGAAGGCAGAAAACCGTGTAATGATAGGAAGGCAGTGATAGAAGGAAGGCAGAATGAGGGTGGAGTAAGGAAGGCAGAATGAGTGTGCAGGAAGTATGGCAGAATGAGTGTGCAGGAAGGATGAGTGGAGAGAAACTTTAAAGAAAACGAGGATGAGGGGAGGAACCGAGGCGGAACTACGACAAACACGCCTGACAAAAAACTGTAAATCGCATACATTTCGAGGCCACTGAATACATTGTAGTTGACCGTTTTTGGTTAGTGTCTTAAATAGGGGAATGTTCTTTGTGTTTACTAGGCACCACTTTGATATATTGTACCGGTACTATATAGTGGGTGGTGGAAAACTGAAGAGCTATGATTCTGTATTCTCTAACGTTTCAGGCCGTTTTTTTTTTTTTTTTTTTTTTCCCTCTATGAATGAGTCTGTATTGCTCATCTTCAGAGAGACGATTCATAGCCCGAAACTTTAAATAAAGAATCATAGCTCTTCACTGTGTCCCCCCCCCCCCCCCCAATCCATCTACCTGTCCATATGAAAAATTCACATTGTATTATATTTCACGGCCTCTCGTTTTCTCTGTTCGCCAGAGTGCAATGCATAAGTGTGTTGATTTTCGATGTGAGCATCCTAGGTTCGAATCCCCGGACTGCCACATGTGTTTGTTAATTTCATTAATCGAGTTTAGGAGTAAAGTTGGTTGGTGGAGATAACATAATAATTCTGTCGTGTTTTGCGGTCTGTGTTCGGCCTCTTGTGTTCTTATGTCTTGTGTTCAGTGTTCTTTCTCTCGTGTTCAGTGTTTTCCGTTCTGCTGTCTGTTCGGTTTCTCGTGCTCAATTGGCATACCAATTTTGTACACTCGGAAGACAGGCGAAACCACCACACTCATAAAATGCCATAATCCTAAGTGACCTATATGGGTTCAATTACTTTGGGATAGGCAAAGTTAGTTTTGGTTACTTTTGATTGGCTGAAGTCGGGGCTTAAGGGGGAAGGGTATATTTTAAAGTAGATTATTTCACAATTTATTATTTTTTAGTTTCCTCCCTTGTCCTATCAAACTTTAAAAAAAAAAAAAATCCATTAGATCCCCCTTCTAAATTAATTTGTAAATTTTTCGGTAAAAAAAATTCCCGGCCGAAGGCCTGTTCTACAAAAATTACAGGGTCACTATTCCTCGCCAGGAAAACAGACACTTAAATAGCACGAAAGGTCTTAATATTGACATAAATGGAGCGAAAGGTCTTAACATCGACAAACTAATAAGACAAATATCTTATAATCTGAAAACTAATGGGGCTAAACATGAGGGAGAAGGGGGGATATAGAAAAACGACCCATCTCTCCTTCAATACTATTTGTTTGACACCGTAGAAGTATATAGTTACCGTTCCTTTCCAGGGGGGTCAAATGAAAACGGAGTCTATTATTGTTAGTCTTGATTATTGTATACGAACACATGTGGCAGTCCGTGGATTCGAACCCAGGACGCTCACACCGAATATCAACACCTTATGCATTACACCACGAAGGCAGTTAAAGAATGGTGGACACTGCCTACGATTTATTATGCAACTTCGAATCCTGCATATCAATCTAAGCATGTACACACATCCCAACTGCAACTCACGTAGGCTATGCATATGTGAATGGAAAGAGCAATTAATGGGGCCTTAACCACTAGGGTTACCACTATTTCACTATTTACTATAACTACTATTTCATGTTCATTTTCTCTAACTATGCTATTTCATGTTCATTTTCTCTATGCTATTTCATGTTCATTTTCTCTATGCTATTTCATGTTCATCTACTGCTATTCATGTTACAAACTATGCTATCATGTTAATTTTCTCTAAAATATGCTATTTAATGTTCATAACTATGCGATTTCATGTTCATTTTCTCTACTGCTATGTTCATTTTCTCTAACTATGCTATTTCATGTTCATTTTCTCTAACTATGCTATTTCATGTTCATTTTCTCTGCTATTTCATGTTCATTTTCTCTAACTATGCTATTTAATTTTCATTTTCTCTAACTATGCTATTTCAGTTCATTTTCTCTAACTATGCTATTTCATGTTCATTTTTTCTATGCTATTTCATGTTCATTTTCTCTAACTATGCTATTTCATGTTCATTTTCTCTAACTATGTTATTTCATGTTCATTTCTTTAACAATGCTATTTCATGTTCATTTTCTTTACTATGCTATTTCATGTTCATTTTCTTTAACTATGCTATTTCATGTTCATTTTCTCTAACTATGCTATTTCATGTTCATTTCTCTAACTATGCTATTTGTTCATTTTCTCTAACTATTGCTATTTCATGTTCATTTTCTCTAACTATGCTATTTCATGTTCATTTTCTCTAACTATGCTATTTCATGTTCATTTCTCTAACTATGCTATTTCATGTTCATTTTCTCTAACTATGCTATTTCATGTTCATTTTCTCTAACTATGCTATTTCATGTTCATTTTCTCTAACTGCTATTTCATGTTCATATTCTCTAACTGCTATTTCATGTTCATTTTCTCTAACTATGCTATTTCATGTTCATTTTCTTTAACTATGCTATTTCATGTTCATTTTCTCTTAACTATGCTATTTCATGTTCATTTTCTTTAACTATGCTATTTCATGTTCATTTTCTCTAACTATGCTATTTCATGTTCATTTTCTCTAACTATGCTATTTCATGTTCATTTTCTCTAACTGCTATTTCATGTTCATTTTCTCTAACTATGCTATTTCATGTTCATTTTCTCTAACTATGCTATTTCATGTTCATTTTCTCTAACTATGCTATTTCATGTTCATTTTCTCTAACTATGCTATTTCATGTTCATTTTCTCTAACTATGCTATTTCATGTTCATTTTCTCTAACTGCTATTTCATGTTCATATTCTCTAACTGCTATTTCATGTTCATTTTCTCTAACTATGCTATTTCATGTTCATTTTCTTTAACTATGCTATTTCATGTTCATTTTCTTTAACTGCTATTTCATGTTCATTTTCTCTAACTGCTATTTCATGTTCATTTTCTCTAACTATGCTATTTCATGTTCATTTTCTCTAACTATGCTATTTCATGTTCATTTTCTCTAACTATGCTATTTCATGTTCATTTTCTCTAACTATGCTATTTCATGTTCATTTTCTCTAACTATGCTATTTCATGTTCATTTTCTTTAACTATGCTATTTCATGTTCATTTTCTTTAACTATGCTATTTCATGTTCATTTTCTTTAACTATGCTATTTCATGTTCATTTTCTCTAACTATGCTATTTCATGTTCATTTTCTCTAACTATGCTATTTCATGTTCATTTTCTCTAACTATGCTATTTCATGTTCATTTTCTCTAACTATGCTATTTCATGTTCATTTTCTTTAACTATGCTATTTCATGTTCATTTTCTCTAACTATGCTATTTCATGTTCATTTTCTCTAACTATGCTATTTCATGTTCATTTTCTCTAACTGCTATTTCATGTTCATTTTCTCTAACTATGCTATTTCATGTTAATTTTCTTTAACTATGCTATTTCATGTTAATTTTCTTTAACTGCTATTTCATGTTCATTTTCTCTATGCTATTTCATGTTCATTTTCTCTAACTATGCTATTTCATGTTCATTTTCTCTAACTATGCTATTTCATGTTCATTTTCTTTAACTATGCTATTTCATGTTCATTTTCTTTAACTATGCTATTTCATGTTCATTTTCTCTAACTATGCTATTTCATGTTCATTTTCTCTAACTATGCTATTTCATGTTCATTTTCTCTAACTATGCTATTTCATGTTCATTTTCTCTAACTATGCTATTTCATGTTCATTTTCTCTAACTATGCTATTTCATGTTCATTTTCTCTAACTATGCTATTTCATGTTCATTTTCCTGTATTCCTTTCCCATATTCATTCAAGTCTTTAAGGGGGGGTCACCGTTTTTTTTTATCTTTCTCTCCTTTTCTCTCTCCCTGGTTTGTATCCATTCGACCCCATTCAGCCAACTGTTTTAAAACTTATCCCCATCCAGGTGTCGATTTCTTCCTGGCGAGCGATAGCGAGCCAGCATTGTTTGGAGAAATCCTGCTTCGCCGGAGACATTTTTCTATCGAAAAATGTACAAATTTAGCTTGTCAAAACAAAAATATATATATGCTGGCCCGCTACCGCTCGCCAGGAAAATATTGACACCTGGATGGGGGTAAACGTCTTAAAACAGTAGGGTGAATGGGGCCGAATGGACACAAGCTAAAGAGAGGGAGAGAAAGAGAAAAACGAGGTGGGTTCCCTTAAACAAAGTTAATCCGGTTTGACACCCTGGGAACTCCAAATTATCGAGGTTTACGGCGGACCATTGATTTTGACTGTACTTACGGGAGCCCATCTCGCTTTTTTTCTCTTTCTCTCCCTCTCCCTTTGGCTTGTATCCATTCGGCCCCATTCAGCCTACTGTTTTAAGACGTTTACCCCCATCCAGGTGTCAATATTGTGTTTTTGTTAAAAGGGTTGGTTGAGATAGTATGAAGCCTTCCTTATTTGCTAGAGGTCCTTCCTAAGTTGAATAAAATGGTGTAATCGTTGCCAGAATTTCATAAAAGGGACGTCCCTGGTACTATGAGTTGATCCTTATGGAGGGTTTTTCTTGATTTTGTTATTTTCGAGCCATGTGTTTTAGTTTGTCCACTAGGCTAACAAAAACAGTTTCCCAGACTATCTTCAAACTAATTTTGTTTCACCCAAAGTTAAATTTTTACATTTTTCGATAGAAAAATGTCCCGGTCGAAGGCAGATTTCTTGTGAGTTACAGGCTCGCTATCGCTCGCCCAGAAAAAAAATACACCTGAATGGGGTCAACCGTCTAATTATCTCTTAAGCAAATGGGATGAAAAGTCTTAAAATCTCCAAACTAATTGAACGAAACGGAAGATCCAAAAAGAAACACCCCCTCCCCCTCACACCCCATTAGATCAAATTGGGTTAATGTTTAAGGTCTGAAGAGTCCACAACCCAAACATGAATATACCGTAGTCTAATACAATTTTATTTGTTTTCTACCCGCTCTTCTTCCTCATGTTGAGCCTCATTTAGGAATCGGCATTTTTCTACCTAAAAATGGGAAAATTGATCTCGAAGGGGGTATTTTTCAAAGTTGTAATTTAGGAGGAACCGGTCGGGGCATTTATCTACAGAAAAATTTACATAGATCTCGAAGGGGAGTCTTGGTATGTTTTAAGCTTGATGGAGGTCTATGGATCAAACTAAAAACCTCCCCTTAAGTGTAATAAAGTGAAGAACACCAATGTCATCAACATGGCGGAGCTGGTCGAGCTCTGTTAAAATTAGGGTATCCACTACTCCTTACTTATTGAACGTCTTCACTACTCATCACTTATTCAACGTAATCACACTATGGAGGTTCGTGTGTGCCATCCATCGACCGAATACATGAAGGTACAGTTGGCCAGCTTGCTTGTATTAGTATCCCTTTCAGTTTACGGGGCGTCATTTCAATCTTATTCGTGCTATAACTAGGAACTCTGCCTTTATTTGTTATTGTTTAAGTTGGCTATTTTCGAGTTTGCGTCAACAGAACAAAATACGGGAGTAACAGGCTTATTTTAGTGCATTAATGGGAGACTTCAAACGTAGCACATATACACTAACTTTGATAATGATGGTAGTGATAATGTGGTGGTGACAATGTTAAATTGTAATGGTAACGATATGGTTCAAGGTTGATATCAAGGATGATAATTATGATGTAGAGGGGACTGATGATGAGTGAAGATGAAGACGATGATGGTGTGGGACGATGGTGGAGAGGACAATGATGGTGGTGGTGTGGGACGATGATGATGGTGGAGATGATGATATTGGTTGTGTTGGACGATGGTGGAGAGGACGATGATGATGGTGGTGTGGGAAGAGCAGGACATGCAGGCAGGAAGAACGGATTTATACGAGGATGGGGTTGGGGAAGGGGCGCACAAAGACAGGATGGGGTGAGTGAGTGTGATTGTGTGGGAGAGAGAGAGAGAGAGAGAGAGAGCGCGAGATTGTGAGTTTAAGTGTAAGATGCTCGCTGGTAGAGTGGTTATGGTCTTCTGTTGATTGGCCAGGCGAAGGTTGGCCTGTAGTCTGGCGAAGTGAGGAGTCCTCTCTGGAGTCCGTAGAGTTGTGGAGGTGGGTACTCGCATGTTAACGCCTAGTCCGCAACAAAGACAAATAACTAGTACACTACCACTGTTACTTCTATCTTCTGTAACACCACCAACTATTTAAACCCTACCACTGCCTCTACAACTATTACTATCTTCCGTAACACCACCACAAGCTACCTAAACCCTGGTGGTGATGGGCTGGTCTATCCGAGTGAGAACTGAGCGATCTCTGCCATACCCATAGCTTACTCTGACTGTTCCTTTTACTTATATATCTTCTAGATCTCAAGTGGCGGCGTCTTTTCCGTGGATTGACCTCCCTACTGCCAACCTAAAAGTTGGCAGATTGGGAGCCAAAGCGTCACATTTTCCCCTTACCCCTCAACTTTCCCTTCATAATTGCTGAGGGGCACAGGGCCTTGGGTGGGGCTTTAGTTTCCCGGGTGTTTCCCGCACCTTCCTCAGCTCCCTGCCTTGGAGTGGCTTCGGTCACCCGGGCTTTGTTAGTGGTAAGCAGGGAGGATTTTGTGGGGCGCTCGTTTATGGCCTTGGCCTTGCTCGAGACCTTGGGGCTGTTCGGCCAGACAGCCTGGGGAACAACAACAACAACAACCTAAACCCTACCACTGTCTCTACTACTATTACTATCTTCTGTAACACCACTACAAACTACCTAAACCCTGCCACTGTCACTACTACTACTATCTTGTATAACACCACCACAAACTACCTAAACCCTACCACTGTTACTACTACTGTCTTTTGTAGCACCACCTCTACCTTGTCTGTCCAAACTCTGAGGTATCTCGCTAACCTTCATCTTGAAGACAGACTGATTCGAAGGCAGGGTAGGGTTATGGACAGGGAGAAGAGACGAGGTTGAGATGATAGTGAGGGTGACGTGGTGGTGATGAGGGAGAAGTGGAAATGGTGGGGGTTACGTGGTGAGGTGGTGAAATGGAAGTGGTGAGGTTGAATGGGAGGTGATGAGGGTTACGTGGCGAGGTGGTGAGGGTGAGCGTAGTGGACTTGGGTAGTAAGACTGAAGTGGGGGTGAAGTGAGAGATTGATTAATTGATTTAGGCTTACTAATGGTGCTTGAGAGGTAAGGGAATCATTTATAAAACTTAGAACTCAATAACTCGATTGGTAGGGTAAGGCATACGTATATACGGTAATGCACCAAATGCCTCTGGATGACTTAAATGCATCCAAATTCAATTGGGTGCATACAAATTCTTGATGTAAATCAAGGAACTTTATTGACGTTTATCGAACACTGATCGATACATTGGTTTAAGATCATTATACTGTATATTGTTTTTCTATATGGATGAGGGAAACGAACGGCAAAGTTGAATGAGTGACGGGCCAAAATCAAGTAATGTTCGATCCAAAATTTCTGGACACACAGTGTGATGGACTCCTTTTTTAGTTTTTAATTTCCTACTCATTCATGTAATGTATCTAGATATCTTTGGAGATCCTGAGTATCATTATCAGAAATAATTACTCATCCTATTTTAGTCATCCGCAAATTTACTTATCTTGCTACTAATGCCTACATAAAGTCGTTAATATAAATGACGAACAGAAGAGAACCTAAAACCGATAATTGTTGGACCCCACTTTTCACTATAGGCTACCCGTTTAATTGTACCGTATAGCCTACCATTTATGCTAACTTTTTGCTTCCTACCATGATCTAATCCATCTTAATAGTTCACCCTATTTCATGAGGTTCCAATTTCCTCCGAACTTTCTTGAGGGGAACTTATTGAATGCCTTACTAAAATCTAAATAATTTAAATCATATACTGTCATTATCTACTGCTTCACAATTAATTCACAATGTATTGTTTTATTTCATATAATCTGTACTTATACCAGAACAGGAGTTTCAAAAGGTTTAAAGTATTAAATTAACTATTTTTCATATGCTGGTTTCGATGTCTATATCGGAGGTAAAAGCTATATCGAATCACATTGTGACTATCACTTGCTCATCATCATCATCATCAAATATGACTCCTCGCTTCCATAGGAAGCACCCCAAAAGGGATGGCCATGGCAGAAACTGCGTCCAGGCTCCCAGACATGCCTCGATTGACCCACTCCACAGTGCCATTTCCACTAAGTGGTTTATGACTATGAACACTGAAGGAGCAGACCCAGAGCAGTCCCTCACCCGGATGGCAGTTCCACCACTGTTTTGCTATTTTATTTACCCAAGTAGGGCCCTGGCTGGAAGCATACCAAGCACAGGAATTTTCTGAAGATAGGAACCAGTGGTCCACTGCTCCAGAGGCTGATTGCACCACCAAAGTGGCGGGCTCTTTCTCTTAATGTAAAATCACCATAATATAATTAAAAGAACAAACTAAAATCTTTAATGTAAAATCACCACAATAGGCCTATAATTAAAAAAAAAAAAAAAAAAAAAAAAAAAAAAAAAATCTTCATACTCTAAGAATTAATTTATTTCGGTTTGTTTCCCCAGCATGCCTGACTTCTACTACATGCCGCTATCTGCCCCGTGCCGGTCCGCGATGTTGGTGGCCAAGGCGGTTGGCGTGGAACTCGACCTAAAGGTGCTGGACCTGATGGCCGGGGATCAGATGAAGCCGGAGTTTGTGGCCATCAACCCCCAGCACTGCGTCCCTACACTGGTGGATGGGGACCTCTCACTATGGGAAAGGTGATTATCAGATAGCATGTGGTGTAGTGGTTACCATGTTCGGTTCACAGCAGAGATCCTGGGTTCGAATCTCTGACAGGAATGAGACTGTTGGGCAGTCCTCTCACACCTTGTGCATCTGTATTTAATAATACTATATAATTATACTGTACTGTTTACATTTATGTTCACTAAGTAGGTGATGAATTATGAAAAATAAAATAAAATTAGATTCTTTTAAATAACAACATTGGTGGCAAAGTGAAGGTAAATATTGGCCTACTCTTAGTGAACAGAGTACTTTATGAATACTGCTTTTTATATAGCCGTCGTACAACGGGACGTATTATGGTATACCCTCAGTCCATCCGGGTGTCCGTCCGTCCATGTGTTAACTCTCCATATCATCTTAGCAGCTTTATTTCTTCACTAATTTTGACTTATAACATTGCTTCACTACTGAAAGGCCTCTTGACGAGTTTGCTTTTCAGCTTTTTGCCAAAAAATCTAGGGAAGCAACTAACTCTCTGACTTCATTAATTACACTAAAATATTATACTGGTTGACGTCTTAGGATTAATCGTTTTTCCAGCTTTCTACATAAAGTCTAGGGAAGCAGCCACCCACTTTTCAATGTCTTCTAAGTACTGTACAGTACTATAATATACTGTACTTCACTAACTACAGTCCAATGATACACTATTTGACATGACGTTTTATCACTTCAGCTTTTTACAAAATCTAGGGAAGCAGCCACCCACTTTTCACTGACTTTGATAAATACAGCACAATACTATACTGTGTAATGCCCTGCAAAGTCTTGTACGCCCGTTGTGTGACGGGTCATGCGAACTGCTGTATTCTGTACCCACTTGTATGTCGTTATGTTGTATGATATTCAATTAATGTCTATAATAACTTATAAGTATGCTATACCCACTTTTGAATCTGTAGAACCCAAATGAGAAGTGTAAAACAACCCAAATACCTCTGTTTTGCATTAAAGGTACAGTATAGACTCAAGATAGTATATATTTATTGGGGTTTGTGCATATACGGTGTGACGCATGTCCAGTGTGAGCATGCTGTACAGAACGCCTAGTCATGCCCCACTCTCGCTAGGATCGTCAGGGCAGGAACTTTGGCTGTAGTCTATGTAGAGTTTCCTAACTTAGTTCATGTGAGCCGTTGTACTATAAGTAATATGAATATGTATTTTGTTTTCATCTGAGTCAACGAGTTCTATTTTATATCATTAGTTATAAGTATTGTGTGTAAAACTTATTTGTAATGATGGGAGAAGCGGCAGCCACAGTTGGGGGTCAGTGGGTGCGCCATGCGGGAGGTGGGCCTAACTCACTAGCACTCCCCCCCCCTCCCCCCTCCCTCAGTACAAGGAAGGCCTTTGTCTATCCCAGAGGAGAGAGAGAAATTCCGTAATGATTCACATGGGGCGGTCCTTAGTAGTTCACGTTGGGCTCACTAGAGGGCCGAGTATAAAAAGGGAAGTCTAGCCATTTTTTGATCAGAACTCATTAGGCAGAGCGACTTCTCATTTCCCTTGCTAACTATATATATTCTTCTGACTGATGTGAACTTTCTCTACTACCTTACATTCTTATCTCCTCTTTTCCCTACCCTTTTTAACTTCCATGGTCCCGTTGGTGCAGAGCTAGTCAGCCAACGTATTATCGCTTGAGTTCTCATGAGAATACATGCCTATTAGATAGCCTATTTTGGAAGGGTTAACTTAGAATAGGATTGATTTATGTTTGTTGCACTTGTCTATGCATTTCCCTGTGTGTTATTATTATTATTCCTGGTTTCTGCTAGTCTAGGTAATGCTAGACTGGGGTAAGGCTTTTCTGTGTTACGAGTTGTTGTTTGATGCAGTGGTTAAGCGATAAACCTGCATACTCGTTTCGGTTCAGTTGAAGCCTAGGTTGTCTTCGCGGCTGACTGTGTTGAGTTAATAATTTACAGTGCGTGAGGGCAAGAGCCTAACCACCCTGTATTTTATTAACAGCTTGTTTTTACTTTGTCAAGGAGCCGGGAGAAAACCAGATACAAGGGATCTGGATTTCTCAAAGGGCACTTGTTAGTGTTAACGTAATACTTTAAACAGTTGTGAGGACTTCGCTAGGCTACGAGCCGTTTTTGCTCAGTCACTGCTACCTTTTGCCCACAGTACCCCAGCTAGACTTTACTCGATTAGTAGATACAGAATAGTATTGAAGCTTTCCTTATGTATGATATTGTTTATGCACTATTGATTTCATGTGTTGCAAGCTTGGCTACTTTAGTGATTAGTGGCCCACGAGCACAATCCGAGTAGGCTATTGCCGTTGCATTTGCGGAGTACTTCTTTTTAATGTTTGCCATTTACTATTGCATATTCTTTTAATTATTCTTATGCCAATTTAAACCTGTAATAGTATTTAATTGCCAGTGTTTTTCTTATTGAATTACTGTTCAAAATCCGATACGTACTTCTTACGAGCATCCGAGAAGCATCTAACTTTTTTCAGAAGATTCCTTGCTCGATGCTTAAGGACTATTAATTAACGTAACGTAATAGTGCCGATCCGAAGTAGAGGGTGGAGGACTTCTTAAGTTCTTAGTCAAGGGTGGATTACTTCGGCTTCGGCCAACACTATTCTTTGGTGTTGTTGTTTCTTACTCTTTGTTTGATTGTTGACCAGACTAGAGAATTCCTGTCTCTTTATTAGTCTGTTGTTGAACACTAGTACCGAGTTCTTGTATACCCCGTTATAGCAGATTGAACTCTGGAGGGTATTGGTGTTTTTTGTTCGGCTGGCAGTACTCAGGGGTTGGGATCGTGTGTTTCCGTTGTGGCAGCGAGCCGTATTAGAGTCCTGATTGAGAGCCCTTGTGTACCCGAGTGCCAGGTCGTAACAAATGGCGACCTTGCTTAGGATTTTGTGAACAGTATAAATTTTTGCAGAGTTGTACAACATTTGTTTGTTTGTATTTTAGCGTGCATATTGAAGAATATTTGTTTTTGTATGGCAATTAGTAAAGCATTTAAGAGACTCCAGTTAATTTAGTAATTAGTGCTTGCATAGGAAGTTAAACACTTTTGTCTCGAGAATTTTTTTGTGGACTTCAGTATGTCGTGCATTAGCACTGACGATGAGCGAGAGATGCCATTTGAAGGTGTGCCGTTAGTAACCAGTGAGGAGGATGCTAGAGTTTTTGTGAGTAAGCGGTACCACGTGACGGAGGAGAGGCTGACTGGGGTGGATGTTTGTGGCTTGCACCTGATAGCCAAGGTTTTGGGAATTTCCAATGTAGTAGGGATGTCCAAGGGGGAGCTGATTTCCTGGGTGTTGCGTGGGCGACATGGGGTTTCGGAGGAGAGGGCGTTTGGGGGGGTTCCTCCCCAGATCCCCTCTCACTCGACTCCCACAGTGCCGTCCACTCAGTTACCGGAGGTTAGCACTCTCCCACAGAGGGATGAGAATTGGCAGATTGGAGTGCCCTCGGGTGGTGCACATGGTGGTTCCCCAGTTTTTGCCCCCCCTCCTTCAGTAGTGGCAGCTCCCTCTTCCTGTCTGTCTCCAGATATGGTATTTAGACTTGAGCTTGCTAAGATTGAGGCTAGGAAGCAGGAGGATGAGACCAGGAGGCATGAAAATGAGACCAGGAGGCAGGAGGATGAGACGAGGAGGCTTGAGATTGAGGTTAGGAGGCATGAGGCTGAGCTGTTAAGTACGACTCGGAGAAATATTGTGCTAAATTAGATTTAGATAAGTCTCGTGCAGAGTCGACAGGGACTTGGATGGGCCGTGAGGGCCAAGTAAGAGAACAGTCCTTGGCCCAATTAGTCAAATTGGTGCCGGTATTTAGTGAAACTGAAGTCACAGAATTTTTTAATCGTTTTGAGAAGAAATGTAGGGAGCATAATTGGCCTGAAGAGAAGTGGGCAGCTCTAGTCTCCTCAAGACTTACGGGTAAGGGTCTGAAGGCTTATGATGCACTGCCTTTAGAGTCTTGCATTGACTACCCAGAATTGAAGAGAGCTGTCCTACGGGCATACGAGTTGCAACCGGAAACATATCGATTGAAGTTTCGGGGTGTTACAAAGACTAGGGAGGTGACCTTTCTTGAACATGCCCGGGACTTAAAAGATGCACTTAAAAACTGGACACGTTCTGAGAAAGCTGAGACGGCCGAACAGTTGACTGAGCTGTTTCTGCTCGAGCAGTTTTATAAGTGTACTGGTGCAGAAATGACTTTAACTATTAAAGAAAAGAACCCAAAAACTCTACAGGAGGCAGCTGAGATGGCTGACCTCCGGCTATCACTAATTCGTGGGTGCGGGTCTGCCCAGCGTAGTGAGGCAGGTAACAAGGGGCGTGACGCCCCACCCCCCCGAGTTAGTGATATACCTTATGCAAACAAGTACAAGAGCCATGATACCAAGACTGACCACAAGACTAGCACCGTCCCATTTAAGAAGGGGCCGGGCCCTTCCCAGTACCAAGGGAAGCCCAAAGGGGAGGTGGAGTGTTATCATTGTCATAAAAAGGGGCACTTTGCAAGAGTCTGTCCTAGCAAACCACCTACAGCAGCTGTGTCTTTGGCCTGCAACATTGGTGTGTCTCCGAAGTCATCTGAGTTTGCCTGGGGCAGTTCGTCAGAGGCTGAGGCACAGCCAATGCAGAAGCACCTGGGAGGCTCGAACCCTGCTCAGGATGTTTTTTGCGACCATAGAGGGCGGGGTTGCGTGATGTGGGCGGGGCGCAAGCATGGAGTAGAGGTCTTGCGTGATACAGGTGCTTCCCAGACTCTGATGAAAAACTTGACTGGCTACCCTATAAACGCGGCTCGGGTGGTAGTGGTGCAGGGTATTAATGCAACTCGGTCATACCCGCTGGTGCGGTTGGAGTTGGAGGTGGATGGTGTGGCACGTGAATTGGATGTCGGGATTGTGGAGAAACTGCCAGTGGAGGGCCGTCGACCTTCTTCTCGGCAACGACTTTGCAATGCCCGCTTCCGAGGTTCTACCCTTAGTCGTTGCCGAGAGGCCGGCCGACGTGAGTAGGGAAGAGCAAGAGTGGGTCGAGCGGTGCCAGACACAACCCATGGCGTGTGTTGTCACCCGAGCTCGGGCAGCTAAAGTGTCACAGCCTAGTCCTCCGCCTTCAGACCAGCGGAGGAACGATCAACAGGAGGAGGCTAAAGCTGGAGTTGGTTTTAAGAGTTTTGACTCGGCGGCTCTCCTGGGTGATTCAGTATTAGCACCATTACTTAATTCTGGAGTAGCCCCTGGGCCTGTCATCGAGAGTGACGAGGCTGGGCATGACGAGTCTCCACGACAGCAACGTTATGTACATCGAGAGAGACAGAGGGAGCAGCCCAGTATCGGGGAAGGTCATGCATTGCTCCGGGAGCAGTTAGATCGCTTGGCACCCTCAGATATAAGTCGGTTGCAACTAGAGGACCCTGAGCTCCAAACGTGTGCTAATGGAGCTGTAGAGCTCGAGGAGGACGGCGATTGCACAGCCAGGAGATTTTTTTTTATTTAGAAGGCATCCTCTATAGGCGTTTTCAAGACCCTAAACGTAGTTTGGCAAAAGGGGTCCGGAGTAGTGGACCAGTTGGTGGTGCCACGGGAGTGCAGGGATAGCCTACTGAGGTTGGCGCATGGACACACCACTGGCAGGACATCTAGGGGTGAGAAAAACGGTGGCGGCTTTGGGGAAATTGTTTTGGTGGCCGGGGATGAAGTCTCATGTGCAGTCATGGGTAAACTCCTGTGATATTTGTCAACGTGTCGGGAAACCGAACCAAGTTATTCCTAAGGCTCCGTTACACCCTATTCCTGTGATTGGGCCACCCTTTAGTAAAATTATTGTTGACATGGTTGGTCCACTCCCTCCCACTAAGGCGGGAAATAAATTTTTGTTAACCATAATGGATGTTGCCACTAGATACCCCGATGCATACCCTATGAAAAATGGAATGGCTAAGACGGTAGTCAGTAACTTGTTGTGGTACTTCTCAAGGTACGGGTACCCGGAGGAGATTCAGTCTGATCAGGGTTCTAATTTCACCTCCAACATGTTCAAGCAAACAATGCAACAGCATGGGATACGAGCAGTAGTATCGTCAGCGTATCACCCTGAGAGTCAAGGGGTGCTTGAGCGGTGGCATGCTACACTTAAAAGCATGCTCAGGTGTTATTGTGCTGACAACGGTATGGATTGGGATCTTGGATTGCCTTATGTGCTGTTTTCCTGCTCGGGAGGTACCTGGTGAGAGCCTGGGATTTAGTCCAAACGAGCTGATTTTTGGACACCGTGTCAGGGGCCCCCTTAACATGCTGAAAGAAATTTGGGAGGGGACTGTGCAGCCTTGTCCATTATTAAAGTATGTGCTTGAAAGCCGTGAGCGCATGCTTAAGAGTCTGGAGATGGCAGGTAGAAATTTGACAGAATCACAAGCTTTGATGAAGGACAGGTATGATCGCAAAGTGAGGCTCCGGAAGTTCACTGTAGGACAAGAGGTATTAATTTTGTTGCCTTTGGTTGGTAACCCCCTCTCTGCGAAGTACACTGGACCTTATAAAATTGTAGAAAAAATTTCAGACTTAGATTACCTTGTTGCCACTCCAGACAGGAGGAAAAAGAACCAGTTATGTCACGTGAACCTTATTAAAGAGTATGTGAGGCGCCCCTCTGAGCCTCTCACTGTCCCTGTGTTGGCTTGTTGCGGCCGTGGTGGAGAAGGAGAGGGGGACAGTCAAGCTTCAGAGGAGGATAGCTGGGATCAACATGTTTCAGCGGATCAGTGGGCGGGGAACTCGAGCCTAAGGGCTGACGAGGCTATAGCTCATTTGCCTGAGCCGCAGTTTGATGCTATCCGTCAGTTGTTCGGTTCATACCCCACTGTATTTGCTGAACACCCAGGCCTCACTACTCAGGCTATGCATGGTGTTGACGTGGGGGACCATCTACCCTTTAAGTCAATCCCGTACCGTGTGCCCCCCATAAAAACTACCAGCTCTGAGGGATGAGTTGGAGTATATGCTCGGTAGAGGGTTGATAGAGAAAGGCACAGTTAAGTGGACTTCCCCTGTAACACTGCAGCCTAAGCCAGATGGCAAGGTACGCTTTTGTATTGATTTCCGTAGGTTTAAACGGTTTGACTCCAACTAACCCATATCCTCTTCCTCGGGTTGATGATAGTGTTGACAAAATTGGTAATGCTCGTTTTTTGTCTAAAGTAGATTTAGTAAAAGGTTACTGGCAAGTACCTTTGTCCGAGCGTGCTAAAGAGGTATGTGGTTTTGTTGTGGACGGGAGTACCTACCGGTGCAATGTTATGCCTTACGGGCTTAAGAATGCACCAGCAACGTTTCAGAACCGGATGAATGAAATTGTAAAGGACATTCCAAATTGCACCGTATATTTGGACGATGTAATCATTTATGATGACGACTTTGAGAGCCATTGTGAGCACCTTGAGACCTTGTTCCGGAAAACTTAGTGAAGCAGGTCTGGTAGTAAATTTGGCAAAGTGTGACTTCGTAAAAGCCACTGTGCAGTACCTTGGGTTTGTAGTGGGAAGGGGACAGGTGTGCCCTCCTCAGAACAAGGTACAGGCTATCAATAAATTTCCGCACCCAACAACCAAGAAGCAGATTATGAGATTCTTGGGTATGATAGGCTACTACAGACGCTTCATAAAAGGTTACTCAACGGTGTTGGCACCTCTCACAGATTTGTTATCTAAAGACAAAAAGTTTTTGTGGGCACCTGAGTGTGAAAAGGCTTTCACTTTGGTGAAACATTTGCTATGTACTCACCCGATACTCAGGGCCCCAGACTTTAACAGGCCTTTTCAGCTGGCAACAGATGCTAGTGGTTGTAGGGGCTGGTGCCGTCTTGCTACAGACAGACAATGAAGGTGTGGAACACCCAGTAAGTTTCTTTTCTAAGAAGTTCAATGCTGCACAAAAGAACTATTCTACAATAGAAAAGGAATTACTGGCGATTGTGCTGTCGCTCAGGCACTTCGAGGTGTATGTTCCAGCCTATGGCCCAGTCGTGGTTATCTACACTGATCATCACCCTTTGAGATTCCTGAATCAATTTCACAATCACAATATGAGACTGACCAGGTGGTCTTTGATGTTGCAGGAGTATAACCTGGACATCCGTCATATTGCTGGATGTGACAATGTGATCGCGGATTGTTTATCAAGGGTGGATGATCAGTCGTAGGCTATCACAGGTGTGTGGGTTTGAGTGGAGGAAAATAGGCTGCCCTTATAGTGCAGCCGGGAAAAACATATTAAAATATAAAAATCATTTGAAAAAACTCTTTCTTTTGATATAGGTAATCGTATAAGTTTGTCATAGCCTATAGAGTTTGAGTAGTCCACAAACTATCAAACGGCTGAGCTGCTGTAAGCTCGCTCTGGAGCATGATATTGTGTCTTTTTGCTATTGTTGGGAGGAGTTATAAAATGTGAATTTTTGGTTAATAATAAGATGCGTTTTGGTGATAAACTCAGCTTTGTTTTAGTGCCATGCGGTCGCTGGCTGGGTCGCTGGGTGTGAGGGGCTTGATGGGGTTCTGTGTTTTGTCAGATTTTAGCTCAGGGTTGAGCAAGTAAAATCTTGGGGGAGGTGTGACTCATGTCCAGTGTGAGCATGCTGTACAGAACGCCTAGTCATGCCCCACTCTCGCTAGGATCGTCAGGGCAGGAACTTTGGCTGTAGTCTATGTAGAGTTTCCTAACTTAGTTCATGTGAGCCGTTGTACTATAAGTAATATGAATATGTATTTTGTTTTCATCTGAGTCAACGAGTTCTATTTTATATCATTAGTTATAAGTATTGTGTGTAAAACTTATTTGTAATGATGGGAGAAGCGGCAGCCACAGTTGGGGGTCAGTGGGTGCGCCATGCGGGAGGTGGGCCTAACTCACTAGCACTCCCCCCCCCCTCCCCCCTCCCCTCAGTGCTAGGAAAGCCTTTGTCTATCCCAGAGGAGAGAGAGAAATTACGTAATGATTGTCAGTGGGCGGTCCTTAGTAGTTCACGTTGGGCTCACTAGAGGGCCGAGTATAAAAAGGGAAGTCTAGCCATTTTTTGATCAGAACTCATTAGGCAGAGCGACTTCTCATTTCCCTTGCTAACTATATATATTCTTCTGACTGATGTGAACTTTCTCTACTACCTTACATTCTTATCTCCTCTTTTCCCTACCCTTTTTAACTTCCATGGTCCCGTTGGTGCAGAGCTAGTCAGCCAACGTATTATCGCTTGAGTTCTCATGAGATACATGCCTATTAGATAGCCTATTTTGGAAGGGTTAACTTAGAATAGGATTGATTTATGTTTGTTGCACTTGTCTATGCATTTCCCTGTGTGTTATTATTATTATTCCTGGTTTCTGCTAGTCTAGGTAATGCTAGACTGGGGTAAGGCTTTTCTGTGTTACGAGTTGTTGTTTGATGCAGTGGTTAAGCGATAAACCTGCATACTCGTTTCGGTTCAGTGAAGCCTAGGTTGTCTTCGCGGCTGACTGTGTTGAGTTAATAAATTACAGTGCGTGAGGGCAAGAGCCTAACCACCCTGTATTTTATTAACAGCTTGTTTTTACTTTGTCAAGGAGCCGGGAGAAAACCAGATACAAGGGATCTGGATTTCTCAAAGTGCACTTGTTAGTGTTAACGTAATACTTTAAACAGTTGTGAGGACTTCGCTAGGCTACGAGCCGTTTTTGCTCAGTCACTGCTACCTTTTGCCCACAGTACCCCAGCTAGACTTTACTCGATTAGTAGATACAGAATAGTATTGAAGCTTTCCTTATGTATGATATTGTTTATGCACTATTGATTTCATGTGTTGCAAGCTTGGCTACTTTAGTGATTAGTGGCCCACGAGCACAATCCGAGTAGGCTATTGCCGTTGCATTTGCGGAGTACTTCTTTTTAATGTTTGCCATTTACTATTGCATATTCTTTTAATTATTCTTATGCCAATTTAAACCTGTAATAGTATTTAATTGCCAGTGTTTTTCTTATTGAATTACTGTTCAAAATCCGATACGTACTTCTTACGAGCATCCGAGAAGCATCTAACTTTTTTCAGAAGATTCCTTGCTCGATGCTTAAGGACTATTAATTAACGTAACGTAATAGTGCCGATCCGAAGTAGAGGGTGGAGGACTTCTTAAGTTCTTAGTCAAGGGTGGATTACTTCGGCTTCGGCCAACACTATTCTTTGGTGTTGTTGTTTCTTACTTCTTTGTTTGATTGTTGACCAGACTAGAGAATTCCTGTCTCTTTATTAGTCTGTTGTTGAACACTAGTACCGAGTTCTTGTATACCCCGTTATAGCAGATTGAACTCTGGAGGGTATTGGTGTTTTTTGTTCGGCTGGCAGTACTCAGGGGTTGGGATCGTGTGTTTCCGTTGTGGCAGCGAGCCGTATTAGAGTCCTGATTGAGAGCCCTTGTGTACCCGAGTGCCAGGTCGTAACAACGGACTTTTAAAATATGCTCAGTACATTACTGGATTATGAAACTTATTTCAAAACAGGGTATCAAACGAAAGGCGAATCCATTATTTTTAGTCGGTATTATAGCCCATATAAAGCTAAAATTATGGTTTACAGTTCAAATTATGTCTTCGAAAGTGAATAAATGGCCAAAACAATGCTAATTTCCTGTAAATGTGCTCTTATTCCTTCCGTAAATCAAGTCGTCCATATAATGTTCACACCAAAATTTAGCAAGTTGTAATGGTTTAATTATACAGTAAACTTCCGTTAATCCGAAGGGCAGCGGACCGGCCCTCGTTCGGATTAGTGGATTTTTCGGATTATCGGACTTTACCCCTATGAAACTGTATGACGAAAACATTGAGGCATTAGGCCACCCAAATGACACAATGGTGCACACACACATATCATATGTTCATGAAATCACTTCAAAAGTTTACCATTGTCATTGTAGCCTATTACCTACTTCAAAACATTCAGATTAATGGTCAAAGGAATCTGCTGATATAAACTTACACCATATGTCCGCATAGTCTTTTTCTTCTTCTTCCGTCTACTAGCGAGTTTGTCTTGCTCTTGAAGATCAGATCAGATGTGGTTCGGGAAGTAATGCCTTAACAACGGCACTTCCCTGAGAGGTTCTTGTAATTTTCCTTTTGTGATTTTCCTTTTGTGACGTGCTCTGTTATATTATATTGTATTGAAAGCACCCTTGTCTTGTTGTCTTGAAAGCACCCTTGCGATGTTCCGATCACTGAACTATAAATAGTAGCGTATCGGAACGTCCAAAGGTGCGTTTTCAAGCTCAAGAAAGGTGCGTTTTCAAGCTCAAGACTGAATGCGCTTGCAGAAAATGCGGTGCAAGCCTGTAGCGCATCGGAGCGTCCCAAGGATGCGTTCAAGAGCAAAACAAACTCTAGCAGACGATGTGGTGTTTACGTTTATATCAGTAGCTTCCTTTGACCATTAATCTGAATGTTTTGAAGTAGGTAATAGGCTACAATGACAATGGTAAACTTTTAAAGTGAATTCATGAACATATGATATGTGTGTGCTCCATTATGTGTCATTTGAGTGGACTAATGCCTCAAAAAGGGGACTTTGGGACTTCTTGAAATTCGGACCATCGGGTGAATTCGGATTTGGCCTCAAATTGAAAAATTCGGACTATTGGGAGATTCGAATCATCGGTCGTCGGATTAAAGGACTTTTACTGTATATCTATTTACATAAAAGCTCTACATAATACTAGATACAAATAATTTCGCAATAACCCCTGGGAGTAAGGGGTGCCCCCCACCCCTTCCTTCACATTTATTGGAGCAAAATGGAATATGCCCCATAGATCCTCCTAAGTGTTGTAAAAGGCAACTAGAGGAAGAGATGACGTGAGTTCAGACCAACAGGCGACCAATTCAGTAAAGTCTTGTGGAACTATTTTGTAGGACTCTTAGACTGGGGGTAGACTACAGGGAGAATTTTGTTTTCTTGCTGAGGCACTGTTAGCATCAGCCACAGTGATATAAGGCAGTGTTATGGCAAGATTTTATTGTACTAAAGTGTAACTGTCGAAAGGCAATCCCATTTGAGCCATTACAATGTAATGAAAAGGGACACTAAGCCATTGTACATATGTTGTAAGTATGTATGTATAACCAACTTTAATTGACTGGATGTTTCTTTATTATCTAGCCGTGCCATCTGCTCCTACTTGGCCAGTCAGTACGGGAAGGATGACTCTCTGTACCCCAAGGACCCCAAGACCCGAGCCAAGGTTGACCGCTTCATGTACTTCGATATGGGGACACTCTACTTCCGCTTCGGGGAATACGTGGTGAGTATGGCATCGGTAACTTAAGGGCCTGTCACACATTGACGATCTCTATCACTATTACCGCTGAACAAGCTACCGCAGGTATGTCGTGAGCATGGTCCCAGGCAATTCTAAGGTGCCGTAAAAAAGTCAGTGTGGGCCGTGATGAGCCGTGAGGGTGGGAAAAACTTCAAGCATGCTTGAAATTTTCATGCGGTCGGCGAGCTCCAAAAATGCGCCGGAAATCCTGGCTGGTCCACAGATGTGTCTCACATGTGTGAAGGCACAGGCAACCACAGGCATAACTGGGGCAATCTGCAGCAGTGAGAAAGGTAGATAGCAGGGTAGAAAGATAGATGGGCAGGATAGAAAGGGAGGTAGCCTAGGTATGGAGGTAGATAGGTAGGGTAGAAAAGTATATAGGCTGGGTGGAATGGTAGACAGGCAAATGAGCAAGGTAGGTTACTTTCAAGGCTGCCAAAACTCAATTTCTCTATCTGTCGACTCGTCGCCCCCTTCTAGAAAACTATGACCTACTCAACAGCATACAAATTAACCCTTCATCTTCTCTTGAAATTCTTGGTGTCTCTTTTTCTTCTGATCTCTCTAGGAAAGCTCATATTACCACTTGTTAAAACAGCTTCCCAGAAGCTGGGTGTACTCGACCACCTCCAGGGGTTCTTTACCCCTGCACAGCTTCTTTCTCTGTACAGGGACACAGTGCGTCGATGTATTGAGTATTGTTCACACGTGTGGGGAGGATCCTTTCACACAACACTTATAGACAAAATAGAAAAGAAAGCCTTCAGTCTAATTAACTCCCGTCCACTCACCAATTCTCTGCAGTCGCGTTCTCTTCTCTGCAATGTTGCATCTCTCATTATTCTACCGCTATTACAATGATCAATGTTCCTCAGAGCTCTCTCATTGTATACCACCCCCTCTTCGTAGAGCACGTAGCACCCATCTTGCAACACAATCCCACCCCTACTGTGCAGCTCTCCAACCCAAGAGTGGAAGTTATTCTCAATCTTCTATTCAACAGCGGAGCTCTGGAACTCTCCCAGAATCAGTCTTTCCCTCTTCCTATGACTTAAATTGCTTCAAACTCAGTGTGTTCAGGCATTTTGGCACGAACGTCTATTTAATTTGGTTCTGTCACTTTCAACTCTCGGGTAGGCACTCGCTACAGGCAGTTCTGCCTTTTCTCCCCCTTTTTCAAATAGAAAAAACATAAAAAGATAGGCAGGCTACAAAAATAGATCGGTAGAATAGAAAGGCAGGGTAAGACAGATAGGCATTATAGAAATGATAGACAAGCAGGGTAGAAAGGTATATAAGCAGTATAGAAATGTAGATAGGTAGGGTAAAAAGATAGACAAGTAGAAAGGGAGGTAGGTTAGGTTGGGAGATAAGGAAGCAAGGAAGAAAAAGTCATAAGTAAGGCATGGAAGAAGTAGGGTTGGATACATAGGGATGAAGGATGGAAGGCAATGAGGCAGATTAGGAAAGAAGGTAGGCATTCCGGCAGGGTAGGCTGGGGGAAGACAGAGAGGTAAATAACTTAGGCAGGGTAGGTATGAAGGAGAGATTGGTAGGCAAGGTAGAAAGGAAAGTTAGGTAGGCAGGCTGGGGATACATGCAGGAAGGGGAAGGCAGAAGTAGACAGGGTACGCAGGAAGAAAGGGTAGGTTGACAAGGAAGCGAGATGGATGAGTAGGCAGATGAAGTAGAAGGCAATGTAGGCGGGGAGATAAGTAGGTAGGCAGGCAGGGTAAGCAAGGTAGGAAGGAAGGGTTGGTAAACAAAGTTGGAAAATATATAAGACGTGATTTTCCGGTCCCGTCGCAAGATCATCACAAGACGGGAAAAACGACAAAGGCTTGCTCCAAGCCAGCGACCGACAGCGCACGATGTTAAAAATATATACTGTATACAACTTCCATTTCATCGGAATAACATTCACTGCCAACTTAATTATCATAAGGATTGTATAAATGCAATTCTGATGTGAAAAACAATCGGTAAATAGCAGGGTCACAGCTGGGGTTTGTTGTTGTTTCCTGAACAAAATCTACCCAAGTGTACTGTCAGACATTAATATATTACCTGTATCAACAATTAGCATATGGAAAGCGAGAGAATGATTAAGAGGGTGTACGAGAGCGAGGTGGAGGGACAGAGAGGGAGAGGTAGACCGAATGAGAGGTGGAAGGATGGAGTGAGGAAGTACATGAACGAAGGCGGTGCTGGTTGGGGGGAGGGGCGTCGACTGACTGGGGACAGAGGTGCATGGGGCGGTTCGTTCGTGGCCACCCCTTCGGGGATCACGGCATCAGGCAATAGATAGATAGATAGATCAACAATTGTATATTCGTTACTGTGGGCTCTTATTACTGTACTCTACTTCCTAATGATAGGCAAGAAAATTATAAGATCATGTTTGAATAAACAAATCTACCAAAATAAATTAGAATGAAGAAACGGTAAGTCGAGCGAGATGTTTCAGCTTGGCGCCAACCCAGCTCCGGAGCTCTCTTGCCGTCGCAAGAGAATATTGGTGTCTCGCTTGCTAAAGGTGGGCTTGCGACGGGACCGGAAAAACAGTTTTCGGGGTAGATCTTGCGATGATGGTCTTGCGACGGGACCGGAAAATCACTTCTATAGTGTAGGGAGTGTAGGCAGGCAGGCAGGTAGGTAGGTAGGCAGGCAGGCATGTAGGCAGGGAAGACGGAGACCATAGGGATGCCCTGTAGTGACCACAGGGATGCCTCTGGCAATCTTGACATATTCAGTTAGTGGCGACCACTTTCGACACATACCGTTGCATGACGGCTTTCATAATGCAGGGGCACCGTCCCTCCCAACAGGTACGTCACCAGGGCTCCTGTGGCAATCGTAGTTGGCACGCCCTTCGTCATTATTTCAGACATAGATTACAGTAGATCTGGACTGGACACGAAAATGGAGCTTTGCAGTAAGGGACACAAAATTGGAGAACTAAGAAAATATCACATTTTCGTGGTTTCGAGGTTCGAACTTGGGGGTTCGTTTTCCAATTTTGGGTCCCTTCCTGCAAGTTCCATTTTAGTGTCCAGTCCAGATCTACTGTAGTCTGTTTCAGATGATCTGGACATTGTTCACTAGGATTACCCTACCTACAGTATGTCACGTATGAAGTTCGCCACTCTGCTAGTGGCTCCGAAGAGCGCACCGCCCTTCGTTGTTGTTTGAAAATTGGTGCAGCAGACTGTTCAAAGGGGCGGAGCATTCCCCTGCGAAAATAGTCTCGTCTGGCACTTTTTGCAGGTAGACATCGAAGGCTCTCTTGAAGCTGTTTAACGAGACGCCCCTCATGTCTCTTACTCGCCGTGGGAGTTTGTTGAAGAGACGTGGTCCTCTGTGATAACTAGCCCTCTCGCCGCGCGCTCATAGCACCCCGATTTTTTCATCCTGGGGATCATCTCATTCCCAGCCTCTATCACTGAATTTCATGACTATCGGAGTATGTACTGTAGATTTGGTACAAAACCCTTTGCTATTTACCACTTGTATATTATCAAGTAGCGTTCCCTTCTACGCTCCAACGAATACAGCTTTAGTGATTTTAAACGCTCCCAATAGAACTGTTTTATGGAGTTTATAGTTTTTTTTATTAACTTCACCAAACACCTCCAATGAAATTAATGAAAGCACATGTGTGATTCACCAGGAATCTAACCCGGGTTATCACACACAGATTTTTGACACCTTAACCATTACACCACCAAGAGGTGAAATTCCTTTGTACACTCCCAAGTCCTTAATTTCACCTGCTTTGTATGGGGATGTTAATAAGTTAGTTTTCTAGCCACGGTAGCACCAGGGAATTTGAAGAGCGTTATCATAGGCAATTCATCGCGATGTACATAGAATCCAACCTGTTAGCTTGTTTCGCAGCTGCAACTTTGACCTGGTTATGCTCTTTGAATCCCATATTTTCAGACATTATCACCCCAAGGTCTTAAACATTATCTTTAAGTGGTTCGATTCTGATCGGTACCCGTAATTTGTGTCCTCTTTAATTATATTATCTCCGTATCGTAATAATTGGAATTTTTTCTTCATTAAACTGCAGGTTATTTTCCCTGGTCCACTGGAACACATTATTTATGTCCTCCTGCAACCGGCCCGTGTCTTCCTGTGTCTTTACGATCATACTCGGTTTTGTGTCCTCCGCAAAGGAAGATACTGTACTGTGTTGTTGTTAGTTAGAATGAGGAAAGGAAGGGGTGTTAGCACTGTTCCTTGGGAAACTGAGCTTTTGACATCTGAAGGCTCTGATGTGGCTTGATTTATTGCTACTTGTTGTTTTCGGTTCACAAGGAAGTTGTTTATCCACCTTCCGATTTTACCTGTTATCCCTTTTGCTTTAAGTTTGTGTGCGATAATACTATGATCACATTTATCAAATGCCTTAGCAAAATCGGTGTAAATGACATCCACTTTTTTTTCTTCTATGGATTTAGAATTTTGTTGTAATGTTCCAGCAGTTGTGAGAGATGATCTTCCTGCTCTGAACCCATGTTGACCAGTGTTGTGTAGTTCATTATTTTCCATGAATATTGAGATTTTGCCTTGCAGGACTCGCTCGTAAATGTTAATGTGGGAAGTCAAGAGCTACCGGGCGATAGTTTTTTGGTAGTGCTTTACTTCCTTCTTTATGCAAAGTGGCAATTATTGCATTATTACAAGCTATCCGGTATTTCTCCAGTGTCTAAGACTCCTTCTCGACATTATAGCCAGGGGTTTTGAGAGGTTTTCCTTTCATTTCTTTACTAGGATCGAACTCCAGGAGTCCGGCCGTGGTGCCAAGTGAGGCCAGTTTTTGGTCTAGCTTCTGATGTGTTCTGTATACATGCTAGAATTGTTTTGACCCCCTTGCATCGGCTCTCTGGCAGATTATGAAGGTCGCAGGCACAGATCGTGGATGTGTGACAGGTCCTTTAATCGATTCAAGAACAATCTTTTAGAGTTGCCTAGTTTGAGATCTTCATTAAACACGTCATGGTAGGAAGTTTGATGTACAGTTGCCAAAATCTGAATCTGGGATAGGTGCTGGGAAGGAGTGTCAGGAGTAAATACTCTTCCTGTTTCATTATATAGTTTGACGGTCCGTTTATGAGATTACTCTTAGTAATAATGTTTGAAGTGTATAAGACAATTGTCCCAGGTTCATATTTTGGCAGTTCATGATGGGGAAGTGACAGGACCTTATTGTACTGCACTCAAAGAAACACTACTTATAAATCCCCTCCTTAGCAACCTAAATGTTCTCTAAGAGTCAATAAATGCATATATATAAATTAATTGGAGACCTAAATCAGCTTGGAGCACAAAGTGATTTTTATCTTGACATATTTGATCTCCAAAACTCTAAAATTTCCAACGCATAGATTAGGATGATCACTGGACCCAATAGTTGGACTTCCGATCTCGCTTGAGCGGTTTTCCTCTTGGGTTTGTGATGACACCTCTGATCACGAAGCACGATGCCAAAGGAAGAAAACGGTGAGAGAACGCTATGGGAATATGGTGATTGAGATCATCTCAAATGAGCTCTTTTTTTTCCATACTGACTGGCATGAAATTTTAGGAGAAATAACTAGGTGGACAAGTTTACCTCCAGCTACGACTGAAGACCAGATATATCTCTTGCACAACACGCCCATCTAAAACCAGTGATCATCTGTGGTTTGGTCCTAAGTGCAAAGCAGCATCAAATGAAAAAAAAAAAAAAAAAAAAAATCTTGTTGATATAGGTTAAGTGCACACATAACATACATACAGAGTGTACACATGCCTTAATCATATTGCAACATACACACATGTACTTTCAGGGCAATACTACCATTGTTTCATATGAGATGATAAAGTACCGTTGTTGTTGTTGTTCCCCAGGCTGTCTGGCCGAACAGCCCCAAGGTCTCTAGCAAGGCCAAGGCCATAAACGAGCGCCCCCACAAAATCCTCCCTGCTTACTAACAAAGCCCGGGTGACCGAAGCCACTCCAAGGCAGGGAGCTGAGGAGGGTGCGAAAACGCCCGGGAAACCAAAGCCCCACCCAAGGCCCTGTGCCCCTCAGCAATTATGAAGGGAAAGTTGAGGGGTAAGGGAAAAATGTGACACTTTGGCTCCCAATCTGCAACTTCTAGGTTGGCAGTAGGGAGGTCAATCCACGGAAAAGATGCCGCCACTTGAGATCTAGAAGATATATAAGTAAAAGGAACAGTCAGAGTAAGCTATGGGTATGGCAGAGATCGCTCAGTTCTCACTCGGATAGACCAGCCCATCACCACATGACTAGAACCCAATCCTCTCGGCATCAGCTAGGAAAGGCCCTAGAAAACCGCCTTTGGCGGGGAGATAGCTCCCCTATTTCAACTCCTTTCGGGGTTGGGCATGTACCGTATTAAGTAATAGCGGCAGCGTTGCACCAAATATATCTGGCAACATTGCACATGTTGGCCTCAGTTAAACTCCGGTCGGCACCTTCAACACAGTGCCCCCCAGCTCTCTGTATCTCTTTAGCTAATAAGAACCTATAAATCTTACCTCAGACTTTTATTCTACATCCTTGTGCAAGAAAGGATTATCAAGGTTGTTGTAGCTTTACATGACAACCGTACATGGCGCAGTCAGTGTATTAAAGCCAGGAGATACGAGCCAAGTCCGGATTATCAGCCAGCCATCTTGCAAGACCTCACCTCTCCAGCCCTGGATTTATCATTGTGCAGTGCTTTATAGTGCAGTGAAGTGCTAAAGTGTGTAGTGCAGTGCCTTTATTATATGTCCCATGTCATTTGTGCCCATTCCCAACTTGCTGTGAGGGTTATAGCCGCCGAAACATAGCTGGACAAGAGCGAGGAGTAGCATACCCTCCCTCTGACGGCTTCAGCCACACTGCACTGCAGGCTGCAGTTACCACCCCTCACGCCCTCCAGCTGGGCCGGCACATGCACGCACAGGCACACGCACATCGCTGCCAAGTCAACACAGTGTTGCCAAGCCTACCGCACTCACTCACTCACTCTAGCACAGATAATTTCTTGCACTATTAAATAAACTTTCAGTTGTACTGCACATATTCATCGTTCCTGCAAGACTACAAGAGTGTCAACTAGCAACCAAGTATGGAGGGAGACAGGCAGCTTCATGGGGAGCTCACAGACACCCCACACGACCATACTGGGGGTGGAGCTACTGGTGGAGATAGTGGTGGAGATAATGATGGAGATACTGTTGGAGTTGCTGGTAAGGGGTACCAGTCAGTTCATTCCACTCCAACCTCTCCTCCTCTCACCACCCCTCATTTCACTCCACCTCCCCCCACTTTACCTCTCCTACACTATAGAGGGATGCCACCCCTGTCACCACACCCTGCAAGTCTACAACCTACCACAAGTGCAGACCTCCTTCAGCTCCTACAGTATATGGAGCAATGCAGACACCTGGACGACTATACCAGGAGACAGGAGGAGGACCGCAGACAACAGGAGGAGGACCGCAGAAGATGGGAAGAGGAAAACCGACGACAGGAGGAGGAAACAAGACGACGACAGGAGAAGGAAACCAGACGACGCACGGAAGAGGACTACAGGAGACAGATGGACGATGCCAAGTTCTCCGCCCTTGTCCAGGCTCTGGCCCAAATAACCCCACCTGCCGCCGCACCTACACCCACCTCACCGGAGACAACACTCCATTCCACAACATTCTCCACCCCTACAGCTCCACCTCCACCACAGAAGGCTATCACCCAGAACCCGCCACCCCTTCGTGCTGATGCCATCTTCCAAGTTTTCAGAGAATGGAGGCGTCGATGGGACGATTACTCTATTATGGTGGATTTATCTAAACTACCGAGGGAGAAACAACTGATCCAGATGCGGATGTGCTTAACCCTGGAGACACAGCGGCTTTTGGAGCACACCTTAAGAATACCCCTTGACACTGACAAGACCGTTGACGCAGTCCTCGATGCACTTCAGGAGCACATAAAGAATTCTCGCAATGAAGCTCTCCGTCACAGGGACATGTTCAGTTGCAAGCAAAAACAGGGGGAGTCATTCAGCAACTTCTACGTCCGCCTCTGCCACATCGCCGAAGAAATTGACATCTGCCCAGGGAACTCTTCAGCCTGCAAGGAGACCCAACTCAATATGGTCATTCTGATGGGCATACATGACGAAGAACTTGTACAGAAGCTGCTTTCCCTCGACGCCACCCCTTCATTACAGGACATCGTCAACACTTGCCGTGCATACGAGGCCACTCGAAGCGCTAAATCAGCCATACGTGCCCCACTGTCCCAGGTTAACGCCGTGTCAGCGTACATGCAGAACAAGCAAGTTAAGCTACGCACAATTATCAGAACAAATTTTGGGCGGGTGCCCAACCCCGAAAGGGGTTGAAATAGGGGAGCTATCCCCCCGCCAAAGGCGGATTTCTAGGGCCTTTCCTAGCTGATACTGAGAGGATTGGGTTCTAGTCATGTGGTGATGGGCTGGTCTATCAGAGTGAGAACTGAGCGATCTCTGCCATACCCATAGCTTACTCTGACTGTTCCTTTTACTTATATATTTTCTAGATTTCAAGTGACTGAGTCTCTAACGTGGATTGACCTCCCAATCTACCAAGATTGGAAGCCAAAGCGTCAAATTTTTTCCTTTGCCCCTCCGCATTCTCTTCATAATTGCTGAGGGGCACAGGGCCCTGGGTGGGGCTTTGATTTTCCGGGCGTTTGTCGCCCTCATCAGCTCCCCGCCATGGAGTGGCTTCGGTCACCCATGCTTTATTGTGGTCAGCTGGGAGGGTTCTGTGGGGGCGCTCGGTTATGGCCTTGGTCTTGCTCGGGGCCTTGGGGCTGTTCGACCAGGCAGCTTGGGGAACAACAACAACAAATTTTGAAGTTTGTACTGTCTGTGAGCCTTGTTCATCTGTAGCTTTAAGCATTATAATGTAAAACTTGCAAAATAAACAAACTAAAACTACTAAACTTACTAAAGCAGAAAATCACAAAATCTAGTGTAACAAATTATCCAACCAACATTCTGAAGTGGAAATCATAAGAAACCAAAGGAAAATGTGTGCAGGAAGGTAGTTCTTCCCACGCTACTTGCCTACAATAAGTCCGGTATAGGTAGCCTCATTTGACAGCCCAGCGACAGAGGGTCAAGGCAGCTCCATTTTAATACAGTACCTCCTTGGGCCAGAGAAAGAGACAGACAGGCAGGCAGACAATCAATAGACCAATTTCTCAACTAAGCAAATCTAATCTGTTACATATTGCCTAATTAAAACTTCTTTTGCCTCCAGTACCCTGTGTTGTTCCGTGGAGAGGACAAACCCAACCCCGAAAAGTTGGAGAAGCTGCACGAGGCCCTGGGATGGCTGAACGACTACCTGGCTGGACATGACTGGGCTGTGGGTGACAACATGACCATTGCTGACCATGTCCTCATCTCCTCAGTGTCCACCTTTGAGGCGGGGGGTATTGATATCGCCCAGCATGAGAATGTGGCAGCTTGGGTGGCTCGCTGCAAATCCTCCATGACTGGCTATGCGGAAGTCAATCAGCCTGGTGCTGATGCATTTGGAAAAATGGCTAAAGCCAAACTGGGATAAATAATAAATAAATAATAAATAAATAAAGCTTAAATTTTGTCATTCATCGCATTTTACATATTCCTTTTAGTTTATAATCCTCTGTACTAATTATTTAAAATTTAGTTTTTGGAGCCTAACTTATTGGAATATTAAACCTTATAACTCACTGAAGATTATGACCTTTGATCCTTAATGGGTGGGTACAGTCTGGAGATGTTCCTGCAGCACGTCTCAGATAACTTAATGAGAAGTTTTGCATCCTCCCCCCCCCCCCCCCCCTGAAAGCACAGGTCTGGAAAGCCTTGTACTTACACTAGTTGTATTTGCGGGAGTGAGCATGCTCGTTAATCCCCGCCTCCTATGTTTGTCATACCGTGCTTTGAAACTATGCACTGATGGTGCAGACGCTACTTCGGCTGGCAATTTGTTCTACCGACTAATCGAGTTGGTAGGAAATCTTTTAATTTTCAGATCGGATTTACTATTAGGCACTTTCAGTTTGTAGCTGTGACCTCTTGTTCTCTCCCAACATCCCTCTCTATGAAGTTTTCTTGGTCGATTTTGTCAATACCTCTAACACATTTGTATATCTGAATTTGCTGTCCTCGTTTCCTTCTCTGTTCCAGTGTAGGTAGATTCAATCTCTCGAGCCTCTCTTGGTACTCCAAATTTTCCAAACCTGGGATCATCCTCGTAGCTGCTCTTTGTACCCTCTCAATTTTGTGGATATGTTTCTTCATGTGAGGGGACCACACTACAGATGCATATTCCATCCTGGGTCTTATTATTGCCGTTATTATTTGTTTCATGGGGTTTTCATTAAGATAATTGAAAGACCTGATATTTGCCAATAGTGCTAGTGATTCTTTCACTATCTTATTTACGTGGCTTTCCGGAGACATGTTATCCTTAAATTCTATCCCCAAGTCTTTTTCTTTTTCTGCTTTGGGAATCACTTCGTTTGTTGTTGTTGTTGTTGTTCCCCAAGCTGCCTGGCCGAACAGCCCCAAGGCCCAGAGCACGGCCAAGGCCATAACCGAGCGCCCCCACAGAACCCTTCCTACCGCCCACAATAAAGCCTGGGTGACCGAAGCCACTCTATGGTGGGGAGCTGAGGAGGGTGCGGAAACGCCCGGGAAACCAAAGCTCCACCCAGGGCCCTGTGCCCCTCGGCAATTATGAAGAGAAAGTTGAGGGGCAGGGGGAAAATGTGACGCTTTGGCTTCCAATCTTGGTAGATTGGGAGGTCAATCCACGGAAGAGACGCTGTCACTCGAGATCTAGAAAATATATAAGTAAAAGGAACAGTCAGAGTAAGCTATGGGTATGGCAGAGATCGCTCAGTTCTCACTCTGATAGACCAGCCCATCACCACATGGATCACTTAGTTTCCTAGTTTATAAGCTTTTCTAGGTCTGTACTTGCTTTTACCCATTTTTAGAGTCTTACATTTTCCTGCATTGAACTCCATATTCCATTTGATGATCCATTCATGGATCTTTTGCAAATCTGATTGGAGTTCAAGGCAATCCTCCTGGGTTCTGATAGTTTTAAGCAGCTTAGCATCGTCCGCAAACATGCTCACGTAGCTTGTTAGTCCCTCAGGTAAGTAATTTACAAATATTAAAAACATGATTGGGGCTAGGACAGATCCTTGTACTCTACTCGTAATTTGAGTCCAGTTTGATGATTTCCCCCTTACTGTTGTTCTCGTCTGTCTTTCGCTAAGGTAGCTCCATCCATTTCAGCAGTTTGTCTCCTATTTTTCCCTCATGTTTTAATTTCCACAGCAATCTCTTTTGTGGAACTTTGTCAAATGCCTTTTTAAAGTCTAGGTAGGCACAGTCTACCCATCCTTCTCTCTGGTCCACTGTGTTTATTACTCTAGAGTAAAAACTCAACAAGTTGCTTACACATGATCTGCCTCCTCTGAATCCAAATTGTCGGTCGGTAATTAATCTTTTGGATTCCAGGTAGTTCACCCATTTGTCCCTTATTAATCCTTCCAGAATCTTCATGAGGATGCTCAATAGTGATACAGGTCTATAATTCAGTAGTTTATCTCTGCTTCCTCCCTTAAATATAGGAATAATGTTTGCTCTTTTCCATTCTGTAGGTACTATCCCAGTGTCCAATGATTTGGTCATTATATCATATATTGGTATACAGTACTCATTCCTTGGCATTTTCTTTAATAATCCAGCCTGATAATCTGTCCGGTCCGGCGGCTTTGTTTGGATCCACCTTACTCATTTTGTCTATGAGCTCTTCTCTGTTAAATGTGACTTCCGGCATTTCCTCTATACCTATCATTGTTTTCTGGTGCAATGAATTCTCCTTTTGTAAATACTGATGCAAAATTTCTATTTAGTTCTTCCGCACTTTCTGTATCGTCTTTTATGATTTTGTTTCCACTTTTAATTTTTAGGATTGTGGCTTTTATCTTCCGTTTACAAACTTGGAATTTTTTTTTATTCTTTTCATAGTTCTCCACTATCCCTTTCTCATGGTTTGCCTCTGACCTCATTTCTGTGTATTTGTTTCTCTCCTCTTTATATTTTTGCCTGTTTTCTTCTGAATCCCAGTTTCTCATCTTTTTCCAGGCTTTGTTTTTTGCTTCCTGTGCTTGCCTACATTCGCGATTAAACCATTCTTTGCGATTTCCTTTTTTTCTGTTATTAATGTGCTTTGGGACAAAAGTTTTTATACCAGTATTATAAATCTCCATGAATGCCTAGAGTTTTTTGTCTACCTCGCTTTCAGATAACACTTGATCCCAATTTTGTGACTTCAAACACTCCCGTAGTCCTGCGAAATCGGTTCTGGAATACATCCAGTGATTTTCCTTGTGCTTTTCTCTTTCCTTGGGTAGTTTATGCTTCAATAGTAGGTATATGTCGAGAACTGCATGGTCGTTTTTTCCTAGTGGGCATAGGTACTGAATATTTTGAACCTCCTCCTCTCTTCTTGTGAAGAGAAGGTCCAATCTAGCTGGTTGATCACTTCCCCTTATTCTTGTTTTCTCTTTTACATGTTGGTATATAGAATTTTCCATGGTCATACTTAAAAATTCATAGCCCCAACTTTCCTCTCCTGTTCCGGGTTCAAGTTCTTCCCAATTTACTTCCTTGCAGTTAAAGTCCCCACACATGACTATTTCATCCTTTGAAGCCAAGATATTTTCTAGCACACTAATTGTTTCCTTACGCATTAGGCTATGCTCCTTACTCCATGTCTTCGTCTTGGGAGGTACATACGCTACTATCACTACTATTTTTTAGTTTCCACCAATTTCTAGTGCTAAAACTTCTGCTGTTGAAGTTTCTAGTTTTATCTCCGACACAATCAAATCTTTCCTAGTAAGGATGCACACTCCACCTCTATGTCGAAGTTTTCTGTCCCTCCAAATCTTTTATTCAGACCATCCTAGCAGATTTATGTAAAGTTCCTCTCTTAGTTTTGTCTCCGTGAGACCTACTATTTCTAGTTTCTTAGTATTGAGTAAGTCTGATAGTTCTAATTTCTTAGAGATTAGCCCATCGACATTGCTATATTGAATCCTTATACTTTCCAGTCCCCCTTTTCCTGATTCAAGTGCCTTAACTGCGGCGGTCTGTACCCTACCCTCTTTTTCTTTTAGTTTCTCTTTACCGGAAGTTTCATAATCTTCCCTTTTCTCAATCCGTAAAAAACACTTATTCTTTTCTTGTTCTGTCCTCTTGCCATTTTCCTCTTTGGCAGTTTTCCTTATTTCAGCCTCCTTCTTTCTCTCTTCTTCTGGTATGTCACGCCTGATGTAGATTTTGTCCATACCACCTAACTCTTTCAGCCTAGCTGCTACTGCCATGATTTCATCATATGTCCTTGACTTAAATTCGATTTTTACCAGTATTGTATTCCTTTGTGTATTTTCCCAGCCTAAACATGTCTGATATTTCCTCCTTCCAGTTGTCCTCATCCTTAATAGATTCCAGAATCTTATTGATGCGACCTTCATCCTTCTATCTTCTTTTTGTCCAGTCTAGTTCCTCCTTTTCTTCCACCCCTGATATTATGAGGCAGTTAGCCCTACGACTTTCTTCCTGGATGGCCTGAGAGTTTTCGTGGATGCCTTGCTTAACCATTCTTTTTACCTGGTCCTTTATCCTAACATCTTGCTGTTTCTGTTCATCCATTATCTTCCTGAATTCGTCACTGTTTGCCGTCCTTACACTGTCTAAATCTTTTACCACTTGGTCTCTAGTCATGCCCCAAGCATTATTACCTTTCGAGATACTGGTGATTATCTCTGCCTTTTCTCTCTCCACTAACTCCAACCTGTTCTTCAACTCAACATTCTCTGTAAAAATGTCCTTCTTAACCTCTGAAGTGCGCATGGGGGTAATTGGAAACCTATCTTACAGTTTCTTACAGTAGATCCTCTGGAAAAAGGCAAACTAGGCCTGTATCCAGCTCAGTACCAGTACTTGCACTGCTGCGGTCGTTCACGGTGTTGGCGGCGGCGGTAGCAGACGCAACATTTTTACTATTCTGTATTTTTGCTTTATAATCAAACTTCAAATCTTGTCTTCCCCATGCTTTATCAAGATTACTTTCAAACTCCCTTATTGATTCGGAATCGACTACATACTGGGGCAGTGCGTTCCACTCATTTACCACTCTATCACAAAATGAGTTCTTTGCCTTCTCAAGTCTATTTCTTTCTTTGTAAATTTTCTTAGAGTGTCCTCTCGTTCTTGTTCCCTCCCGCATCAAGAAGATACCTTCACACACATCCTCATCATACTTTCCTGACACTATCTTAAAAGTCTCTATCATATCCCCTCTCTTTCTCCTATATGCCAGTGTCGGAAGCCCCAGTGTCCTCAACCTCTGCTCATAGCCCGCGTTCTTCAACGTTGGTACCAGCTTGCTAGCTCTCCTCTGCACTTTCTCCACTGCTTCTATATCCTTTACCATATATGGAGCCCACACCTGGTTCGCATATTCCAGGTGCGGCCTAACCAGCGCTGTATAGAGATTCCTGAAGATTTCTTCGTCAAGTGACACAAATGTCCTCCTTATCAGCCCTACAATTCTATTGGCTTTGTTTATCTTTTCCGCTAAATGTTCTGAGAAATTTAACTTATTGTCTATCACTACTCCTATATCCTTTTCTGCTCTCACTTCCTCCATCGCTTCATACATACTGTATCCTACCTTGTCTATCTTGCTTGTCCCAATCCGCATGTACTTGCATTTTTTTGGATGAAAAGGCATTAACCAATGCTCAGACCATCCCTTCATGCCCTCCACATCTCCTTGAAGCAAACCCATATCTTCCTTACTCCTCACTCTTCTATACAGCTTAGTGTCATCCGCATACAGGTATACCTCACTTCCATTAGTTATAACTTCAGGCAAGTCGTTGATAAATATAACGAACAGCAGTGGTCCCAACACAGATCCCTGAGGTACCCCACTTGTAATTTCCCTCCACCCCGAGCCTATTCCATTCACCAGTACCCTCTGTCTCCGATCTTTCAGGAAGGCTTCTATCTATTTCACACATTTCTCCCCTATATTATAGCTTCTAACTTTCTCTATTAACCTTTTATGTGGGACCTTATCGAAGGCTTTCATAAAATCGCAATATACCACGTCTATTACATCACCATCTTCTAGAATTTGCATCCAATCATCTACCACCTTAATTAGCTGTAGTACCGTCGACCTCCCCTGCAAGAATCCGAACTGTCTCCCACTGAAAAGTTGGTTTGACTTCATATGCTCCATTATTCCTTCTCTAATTACCGTTTCCATTAGTTTACACACAACACTTGTCAAACTGACTGGTCTATAATTCCTGGGTCATTTCTCTTTCCCTTCTTAATATAGCTGTTATGTTCGCCTCTCTCCAGTCCATCGGGATTTGT
>CM064542.1:36026982-36031982 GCA_032716605.1 Paralithodes platypus
TTTGGTCTTACTGCAACACACTTGTATTTGGTCTTACTGCACCACTTTATTTGGTCTTACTGCACCACTTTATTTGGTCTTACTGCACCACTTTATTTGGTCTTACTGCACCACTTTATTTGGTCTTACTGCACCACTTTATTTGGTCTTATTGTACCAATTGATTTTGTCTTACTGTACCACTTTATTTGGTCTTATTGTACCACTTTATTTGTCTTATTGTACCACTTTATTTGGTCTTACCGCACCACTTTATTTACCACCACTTTATTTATCATACCACTTTATTTGGTCATACTGCACCACTTAATCCTGTCTTACTGTATCAATATATTGGGTCGTACAGCATCTTCGTAATATTCCTATGCTGTTTTTTCCTGTTTGTTCCTGTTATTATGTTTGTCTCCTCCTCCTCCTCCTCCTCTTCCTCCTCCTCCTCCTCCTCTCTTCCTCCTCCTCCTCCTCCTCCTCCTCCTCCTCCTCCTCCTCCTCCTCTTCCTCCTCCATTTCCGCCTACTCCTCCACAGCCTCTCCTCTTCTTCATTCTCATCTTCTCCCTTCTCCTCTTCTTCCTAATCGTCTTCTTCCTCCTCCTCCTCCCTACACAAACATTCAGGGGGTATCTGTTATTCTAATAAGGCTCAAGCAGGAGGAGGAGGAGGAGGAGGGAGGAGGAGGAGGAGGAGGAGGAGGAGGAAGATATAAGGGAAGAGGAGAAGAAGAAACAGAAGGAGGAGGAGGAGAAAGAAGAGGAAGTTATAAAGGAGGAGGAAGAGCAAGAGGAGGAGGAGGAAGAGGAGGAAGAGGAAGAGGAAGATAAGAAACAGAAGAAGGAGGAAGAGCAAGAGCAAGAGGAGGAGGAGGAGGAGGAAGAAGAGGAAGTTAAGAAGAAGGAGGAAGAGCAAGAGGAGGAGGAGGAGGAGGAGGAAGAGGAAGAGGAGAATAAGAAACAGAAGAAGGAGGAAGAGCAAGAGGAGGAGGAGGAGGAGGAAGAAGAGGAAGAAATAGGGGAAGAGGAGGAGGAGAAGAAGAAGGAGGAAGGGGAAGAGGAGGAGAAGGAGGAGTTGAAAAATAAAGAAAAGTAAAACTATGTACTAGAAGAGATTATAATACCTTAAGTTAAGGGGAGGCAGGCCGTTTGTGTTGGTCTATTAATTCATTTATTCATATATTTTTTTTTAGTTTCCTCCCTAGGCCTCCATCAAGCTTTTAGTGTCCTCCCTAGACCTCCATCAAGCTTAGAAAAGCACCCCCTAAACCCCCCTTCAAGATAAATTTGTACATTTTTCGGTAGAAAAATGGGCCGGCCGAAGGCCGGTTCCTCTTGAAATTGCAGGCTCGCTATCGCTCGCCAGGAAAAAATGGACACCTAAATAGTACAAAAGGTCTTAAAATTGACAACGAAATGGGGTGAAAGGTGTTAAAATTGCCAAACTAATGGGCCGAACGTCTTATAATCTCAAAACTAGGGAGAAAGGGGTCCACAAAAACGGTCTCCCTCCCTTTAAGAGCTTATGGCCACCACCTTCTTTCACCTCTCAGTAATACCTTCTTAGTTATTGTATTAGTCCTCTCTCTCTCTCTCTCTCTCTCTCTCTCTCTCTCTCTCTCTCTCTCTCTCTCTCTCTCTCTCTCTCTCTCTCACTCTCTCTCTCTCTCTCTCTCTCTCTCTCTCTCTCTCTCTCTCTCTCCTCCCTCCTCCCTGTGTTCCTCTTCATCTTCCCTACATGTGGCTTCGGGTGTTCTAATAAGGCTTAAAGAAGAAGAAGAAGAAGAAGAAGAAGAAGAAGAAGAAGAAGAAGAAGAAGAAAGGAGGAGGAGGAAATCGTAAAAGAAGAAGAAGAGGAAGAAGAAGAATGAAAACTAATACCGATGAAGATATTGGATAGCGATATTATTTGAGATTCCCTTTTTATTTCTTCTTCACTTTCTTCATTATCTTCATTATCTTCATTATCTTCATTATCTTCATTATCTTCATTATCTTCATTATCTTCATTATCTTTGTTATCTTCATTATCTTCATTATCTTCGTTATCTTCATTATCTTCATTATCTTCATTATCTTCGTTATCTTCATTATCTTCATTATCTTCATTATCTTCATTATCTTCATTTAAACTTCGCCTAGACAAATATCTCGCATCAAACCCGCGACTGACTGCGTTTGTAAATGAATAACTTTATTTTATCCCCCCCTCAGTTACTAACCCATCTGTCCCCTACTAACTTCCTAATCCTGCCACGGACATTAGTTCCAGGGCAGTAGTTCCCTTTCCAATGTTCCCTTACCCACTCTAAACCACGGTTTGGACACTTGATCCTCAGTGTTTTGGAGGACAAGCAGCCTAGAAGGGTCACTAGAGCTGTTGATGCTTGATTTCCTTTGTACTCCTCCACTACCACCACTTATCTGCATTATACTTCTTCTCTTGCTTCTCTTTCTCCTTTTCCTCTTCCACCATCTCTCTTTTTCCTCTTCAACTATCTCCTCTTCTTCTTCAACCATCTCCTCCTCCTCCTCCTCTCCTCCTCTCCTCCTCTCCTCCTCCTCCTCCTCCTCCTCCTCCTCCTCCTCCTCCTCCTCCGCCACCTCCTCCCTATTTAAATACTCAGTGGCTTCTGTTATTCTAATAAGGCTTAAGGACGAGAGAGAGAGGAGGAGGAGGAGGAGGAGGAGGAGGAGGAGGAGGAGGAAGAAGAAGAAGAAGCAGAAGCAGAAGACAATGAAGCAGAAAATGAAAAATGAGAATGACAATTGGAAAGTAAGACAAATTAAACGCAGCAACTTAGTGATTAGAATATTGACCAAGAGGAACCCTATAAAGAAGAAAATAGAAAGACAATAAAAAACTGCATAAATATATATTGGAAAGTAAGAAAATGACATGCAGCCACTTTGAGATTAGAATGACTCCAGGGAATTGGAAGAAGAAATAAGAAAGCAATTGAGGTGAAGAGAAAGAAAACAAAACCGAAGAAGAATACTGAAATAGAGAAGACAATAACGACACAATTACATAAACAATGGAAAATACGAAAATGATACGCAACAACTTAGAGATTAGCATATTGAACAAGACAAAGAAACCTGTATAGAAGAACATAACTGGCCAATACAACATTTGACAATACGAAAATTATACACAGCCACTTGAGAGATTAGAATGGCTCCAAGGAATTATAAGAAGATGAAGAAGGAGAAAGAAAGAAAGAAAATGAGGTGAAGAGAAAGAAAAGAAAGAAGGAAAATGAGGTGAAGAGAAAGAAAACGAAAGGGAATACTGATAACAAACCCTATAAAGAAGAAAATAAGCAGACAATAACAACAAATATACGGTATATAAATATAACATGGCATATACGAGAACAAAAAAATGAGGTGAAAAGAAAGAAAAATAAGAAGAATACTGAACAAAAGAACCCTCTAAAAAAGAAAATAACCAATTAATAACAAAACAAAACAAAAATACATAAATGAAACATGGAAAATACGAAAATGATACGCAGCCACTTAGAGATTAGAACGGGCCCCCGAGGGAAATTTGCGAAGAGAGCTTGCCGAATTAGGGACATGATGATAATTTGCTTCGCCAGCGCATGTTTCCAAACTTTTTCCGAATTCAGAGAAGAAAAAATAAAATTGTGGTCATATGGATTTTATTTTGGGGTGTGAGTGGGGATATGTGGATAGAGAGAGGGTTAGTGGAGATGTGTGGTCTTTGAGTGGGGATATGTGGATAGAGGGTTAGTGGAGATGTGTGGTCTTTGAGTGGGGATATGTGGATAGAGGGTTAGTGGAGATGTGTGGTCTTTGAGAGGGGATATGTGGATAGAGGGTTAGTGGAGATGTGTGGTCTTTGAGTGGGGATATGTGGATAGAGGGTTAGTGGAGATGTGTGGTCTTTGAGAGGGGATATGTGGATAGAGGGTTAGTGGAGATGTGTGGTCTTTGAGTAAGCAGCCAATAATGAGAGATATATTGGGATACAAAATACAAAATATATATATACCCACATTCACTTCACCCACAATCTTGCATATACAATTACCTTCATCTTAAATATTGTACATATAAAATACATATACGACTATACATAATTACATGATTATTACTATATGAAAGCACGGGCTGAGAATAGAAAAGCTTACCATACGAATTTATGGAAAATCGATAAATAAAACTTTACAAGTGAAGCACGTAAATAAACCTAAACAAAGAGGAAGCCGTTGACAAAGCATAATCTCCCTGACCACCACCACCACCAACTGAACTACCACCACCACCACCACCACCACCACCACCAACAACTGAACCACCACCACCACCACCACCACCACCACCACCACCACCAACTGAACCCAACCAAGCTGATAAATAATGTCCAACACTAGATAAAGAAGTAACACCCCGTTCTCATCAATTACAAACTCCAATGTAAGCATATGGTCCTCTCGGGATTCCAACTCGGGACACCACACCCAGAACATAAGCACCTGAACCAAAAAAAGAAAGAGATAAAGAGATATACTGTATATATATATATTATGTGTGCGTTTCTGTGTGTGTGTGTGTGTGTGTGTGTGATGGAGAGAGGGGATGGAATTTGCATTAAATATATATAGCCTATATGCATATCGAAATATTGGGAGTGTGTGTTTGTCATTTCCATACAGGGATTCCATGTTCGTTATTATTAGGTATGCACCAGGCACAGATTATATATGCTTTTTGAATAAGTAATAATTGTGTTCGTGTCTATCAACATACTGTATGTAGTGAAGGTACGTTGTTGATATGTTAGTGTGTATGTCAGTGTGTGTGTGTGTGTACTGAAGTGTGTGCGCTTATTTTGGTGTGTGTGAGACAGTGTGTGTGTGTGTTTGTTTGTGTATGTGTGTGTATGTGTGTGAGAGAGAGAGAGAGTGATAGTAGGTATGTTTGTATGAAAGAGTTGAGTGTGTTTGTGAATAAGTGAGGGTGTGTGTGAGTGTGAAAG
>CM064542.1:36034482-36049482 GCA_032716605.1 Paralithodes platypus
AATCACTTTGCTATATTTTTGGTTTTCATTATTAAAAAAATTAGTAATCGAAAAACGTTATTCAAGTTTGTAAGTAATCAATGTTTATCAGAATAATATATATTATAACAAAAAAGTAAGTTTCCCGTTAGAAAATAGTTAATGACAAGAATATGAAGTTAATGCGAAAAAAAAACTTATGGACGCGAGCAAACAGTATGAAGCAAATAGATCAGGTACTGTAATAGATCAGGTACTGTAATAGATCAGGTACTGTAATAGATCAGGTACTGTAATAGATCAGGTACTGTAATAGATCAGGTACTGTAATAGATCAGGTACTGTAATAGATCAGGTACTGTAATAGATCAGGTACTGTAATAGATCAGGTACTGTAATAGAAATAAGCAAATATTCAAAAAGTAAGCATTAAAAGGGAGGTAGCTGCTTTTTCTGGACCCCCTTCTCCATTAGCTTTAGGCCCCTGAGTTTTGAGATTTTAAGACGTTCGTTCCATTATGTTGGTGATTTTAAGACCTTTCACTCCATTTATTTGTCAATGTTAAGACCTTTCGTCCCATTTAGGTGTCGATATGTTCCTGCCGAGCGAGAGCGAGCCTGTACATTTTAGGAGGAGCTGGTCCTCGGGCCGGGACATTTTCTACCGAAAAATGTACAAATACATCTTGAAAAGGGTGTCTTGTGGGTGATTTTGTTTTATTTATATAATTATACACTATGTTTTAAGCTTGATGGAGGTCTAGCGATGAAACTAAATCATTATATAATATGTTTTAAGCTTGATGGAGGTCTAGCGATGAAACTAAATCATTATACAATATGTTTTAAGCTTGATGGAGGTCTAGCGATGAAACTAAATCATTATACACTATGTTTTAAGCTTGATGGAGGTCTAGCGATGAAACTAAATCATTATACACTATGTTTTAAGCTTGATGGAGGTCTAGCGATGAAACTAAATCATTATACACTATGTTTTAAGCTTGATGGAGGTCTAGCGATGAAACTAAATCATTATACAATATGTTTTAAGCTTGATGGAGGTCTAGCGATGAAACTAAATCATTATACACTATGTTTTAAGCTTGATGGAGGTCTAGCGATGAAACTAAATCATTATACACTATGTTTTAAGCTTGATGGAGGTCTAGCGATGAAACTAAATCATTATACACTATGTTTTAAGCTTGATGGAGGTCTAGCGATGAAACTAAATCATTATACAATATGTTTTAAGCTTGATGGAGGTCTAGCGATGAAACTAAATCATTATACAATATGTTTTAAGCTTGATGGAGGTCTAGCGATGAAACTAAATCATTATACACTATGTATTAAGCTTGATGGAGGTCTAGCGATGAAACTAAATCATTATACACTATGTTTTAAGCTTGATGGAGGTCTAGCGATGAAACTAAATCATTATACACTATGTTTTAAGCTTGATGGAGGTCTAGCGATGAAACTAAATCATTATACAATATGTTTTAAGCTTGATGGAGGTCTAGCGATGAAACTAAATCATTATACACTATGTTTTAAGCTTGATGGAGGTCTAGCGATGAAACTAAATCATTATACACTATGTTTTAAGCTTGATGGAGGTCTAGCGATGAAACTAAATCATTATACACTATGTTTTAAGCTTGATGGAGGTCTAGCGATGAAACTAAATCATTATACAATATGTTTTAAGCTTGATGGAGGTCTAGCGATGAAACTAAATCATTATACACTATGTTTTAAGCTTGATGGAGGTCTAGCGATGAAACTAAATCATTATACAATATGTTTTAAGCTTGATGGAGGTCTAGCGATGAAACTAAATCATTATACACTATGTTTTAAGCTTGATGGAGGTCTAGCGATGAAACTAAATCATTATACAATATGTTTTAAGCTTGATGGAGGTCTAGCGATGAAACTAAATCATTATACACTATGTTTTAAGCTTGATGGAGGTCTAGCGATGAAACTAAATCATTATACACTATGTTTTAAGCTTGATGGAGGTCTAGCGATGAAACTAAATCATTATACACTATGTTTTTAAGCTTGATGGAGGTCTAGCGATGAAACTAAATCATTATACAATATGTTTTAAGCTTGATGGAGGTCTAGCGATGAAACTAAATCATTATACAATATGTTTTAAGCTTGATGGAGGTCTAGCGATGAAACTAAATCATTATACACTATGTTTTAAGCTTGATGGAGGTCTAGCGATGAAACTAAATCATTATACACTATGTTTTAAGCTTGATGGAGGTCTAGCGATGAAACTAAATCATTATACAATATGTTTTAAGCTTGATGGAGGTCTAGCGATGAAACTAAATCATTATACACTATGTTTTAAGCTTGATGGAGGTCTAGCGATGAAACTAAATCATTATACACTATGTTTTAAGCTTGATGGAGGTCTAGCGATGAAACTAAATCATTATACACTATGTTTTAAGCTTGATGGAGGTCTAGCGATGAAACTAAATCATTATACAATATGTTTTAAGCTTGATGGAGGTCTAGCGATGAAACTAAATCATTATACACTATGTTTTAAGCTTGATGGAGGTCTAGCGATGAAACTAAATCATTATACAATATGTTTTAAGCTTGATGGAGGTCTAGCGATGAAACTAAATCATTATACACTATGTTTTAAGCTTGATGGAGGTCTAGCGATGAAACTAAATCATTATACAATATGTTTTAAGCTTGATGGAGGTCTAGCGATGAAACTAAATCATTATACACTATGTTTTAAGCTTGATGGAGGTCTAGCGATGAAACTAAATCATTATACACTATGTTTTAAGCTTGATGGAGGTCTAGCGATGAAACTAAATCATTATACACTATGTTTTAAGCTTGATGGAGGTCTAGCGATGAAACTAAATCATTATACTATGTTTTAAGCTTGATGGAGGTCTAGCGATGAAACTAAATCATTATACACTATGTTTTAAGCTTGATGGAGGTCTAGCGATGAAACTAAATCATTATACACTATGTTTTAAGCTTGATGGAGGTCTAGCGATGAAACTAAATCATTATACAATATGTTTTAAGCTTGATGGAGGTCTAGCGATGAAACTAAATCATTATACAATATGTTTTAAGCTTGATGGAGGTCTAGCGATGAAACTAAATCATTATACAATATGTTTTAAGCTTGATGGAGGTCTAGCGATGAAACTAAATCATTATACAATATGTTTTAAGCTTGATGGAGGTCTAGCGATGAAACTAAATCATTATACAATATGTTTTAAGCTTGATGGAGGTCTAGCGATGAAACTAAATCATTATACAATATGTTTTTAAGCTTGATGGAGGTCTAGCGATGAAACTAAATCATTATACAATATGTTTTAAGCTTGATGGAGGTCTAGCGATGAAACTAAATCATTATACAATATGTTTTAAGCTTGATGGAGGTCTAGCGATGAAACTAAATCATTATCCAATATGTTTTAAGCTTGATGGAGGTCTAGCGATGAAACTAAATCATTATACAATATGTTTTAAGCTTGATGGAGGTCTAGCGATGAAACTAAATCATTATCCAATATGTTTTAAGCTTGATGGAGGTCTAGCGATGAAACTAAATCATTAATACATTAGTAAATCAACCAAAATATAATACCCAACCCCTGTTAAGGGGAGATTTCCACTTGAGGGATTTTTTTTCTTTACACCTTTCTCCCTCATGTTTAGCCCCATTGCTTTTGAGATTTTAAAACTTTCGCCCCATTAGTTTGGCGATTTTAAGAACTTTCACCCCATTTATGTCACTTTTAAGACCTTTCGTCCCATTTAGGTGTCGATTTTTTCCTGGCGAGCGATAGCGAGCCTGTAATTAAAGAGTAACCGGCCTTCGGCCGGGACATTTTTCTACCGAAAAATGTACAAATTTATCTTGAAAGGGGGTCAAGGGGGTGTAATTTCAAACTTGATGGAAGTCTAGGAAACGCACTAAAAACCTCCCCTTAATCAACTAAAAACTAATTACATACATAAATAAATCGATCAAGAAATAAACCTTACCCCTCTTAACTAACGATAGATTATGAAGTCAAATGTGTGTGTGTGGACAGGCAGAAATGATTATATAGGCGTGGGAAAAAGATTATATAGGCGTGGAAAAAAGATTATATAGGCGTGGAAAAAAAATTATATAGGCGTGGAAAAAAAATTATATAGGCGTGGAAAAAAAATTATATAGGCGTGGGAAAAAATTATATAGGCGTGGGAAAAAGATTATATAGGCGTGGAAAAAAGATTATATAGGCGTGGAAAAAAGATGATATAGGCGTGGAAAAAAAATTATATAGGCGTGGGAAAAAAGATTATATAGGCGTGGGAAAAAGATTATATAGGCGTGGAAAAAAGATTATATAGGCGTGGGAAAAAGATTATATAGGCGTGGAAAAAAGATTATATAGGCGTGGAAAAAAGATGATATAGGCGTGGAAAAAAGATGATATAGGCGTGGAAAAAAGATTATATAGGCGTGGAAAAAAGATGATATAGGCGTGGGAAAAAGATTATATAGGCGTGGGAAAAAGATTATATAGGCGTGGAAAAAAGATTATATAGGCGTGGAAAAAGATTATATAGGCGTGGAAAAAAGATTATATAGGCGTGGAAAAAAGATTATATAGGCGTGGAAAAAAGATTATATAGGCGTGGAAAAAAAATTATATAGGCGTGGAAAAAAAATTATATAGGCGTGGAAAAAAAATTATATAGGCGTGGAAAAAAAATTATATAGGCGTGGGAAAAAAATTATATAGGCGTGGAAAAAAGATTATATAGGCGTGGGAAAAAGATTATATAGGCGTGGGAAAAAGATTATATAGGCGTGGAAAAAAGATTATATAGGCGTGGGAAAAAGATTATATAGGCGTGGAAAAAAGAAAGTCTGGCCATTTGTCGTTGGGGGAATATATTATAAGAAAACAAATTGGGGGGTGAGGGGGAGGTGGAGGGGGAGGGGGGGGGAGGGGTAACTTATAGCCTACACTCTGTTTGTACCGATGTGGTGGTGCTTGGCGTCCTTCTGAGTCCTATAGAGAGGTAGATTACAAGCTAAAGAAAATTGTCTAGGGGTAGCCGGAAGAAGATGAATATTACGTCATCGTGCTGAAGGGGTTCAACGCGTTCGTTCCATGTTGAAATCGGTATCATCATAGTAGTGCAATAAGTGGGCAGTACCAAATCCCGGCATATAGTCCATAGTTCCCAGCTGACCCGCGCTGCCCCTATGCTAATGCCCAGGAATATATACCATGAATAATAATAATCTCCCCCATAAATATACTCTCCAAAGGTATGTGTGGATGAGCCGGCGGGAGACTAGTATAGTGTCAGAGCATATGTTTAGTTCCACTAGTTTTCAGATTTTAAGACATTCGGCCCATTAGTTTGTTGATTTTAAGACCTTTCACCCCATTTTTTGTAAATTTTAAGACCTATCGTGCCATTTAGGTGTCGATTTTTTCCTGGCGAGCGATAGCGAGCCTGTAATTTTAGGAGAAAGCGGCCTTCGGCCGCGGCATTTTTCTGCCGAAAAATGTACAAATTAATCTCGAAGGGGGATCTAATGGATGTTATTTTAAGTTTGATGGAGGTCTAGGGAGGAAACAAAAAAATATATGAATATGTAAATAGATAGACCCCCCCGCCCCCCCTCCCAAAAAAAATAAAAAAGTCCCCTTAAGTCCATGTTAAAATCGGTATCATAGTAGTGCAATAAGTGGGCAGTACCAAATTCCGTCATATAGTCCATAATTCCCAGCTGACCCGCGCCGGCGCTATGCTAATGTCCAGGAATCCCATGAATAATCTGGCCCCATAAATATACTCTCCAAAAGCATGTGTGAGTACGGTATAGTAACAGAGCATATATTAAGCTTTGATGGTCCCCCTTCTCCCTCGTGTTGAAACCCACTAGTTTTCGGATTTTTAAGACGCTTGGCCCATTAGTTTGGCGATTTTAGGAACTTTCGCCCCCATTCCTGTCAATTTTAAGACCTTGCGTGCCATTTAGGTGTCGATTTTTTCCTGGCGAGCGATAGCGAGCCTGTAATTTTCGGAGGAATCGACATTTCTCTACCGAAAAATGTACAAATTTATCTTGAAAGGGGGGTCTAGGGGGTGTTTTTCTAAGCTTGATGGAGGTCTAGGGAGGAAACTAAAACAATATATGAATAAATGAATTAATAGACCAAACAGACAGCCACTGTCCCTTTAAGGGGAGGTATTTAGTTTGTTCCCTACGTTTTCATAAAGCTTAAAATTACACCCCCTAGACCCCCTTTCAAGATAAATGTGTACATTTTTCGGTAGAAAAATGTCCCGGCCGGAGGCTGATTGCTCTTAAATTACAGGCTCGCTTTCGCTCGCCAGGAAAAAATCGACACCTTAATGGCACGAAAGGTCTTAAAATTGACAGAAATGGGGCAAAATGTCTTAAAATGTCTAAACTACTAGGGCGAACGTCTTAAAATCTCAAAAGCAATGGGGCTAAACATGAGGGAGAAAGGGGTCCAGAAAGAAAATCTCTCAAGTGGAAATCTCCCCTTTAAGCAGTACCGGTGATGTCTTTATTGTTTAGTTTAGTTTAGTTTTAGCTACATTTTAGTTTAGTTTATTTTTATTTTATTTTATTTTATTTTTAGTTTATTTTTGTTTATTTTATTTTATTTTTAGTTTATTTTAGTTTATTTTAGTTTATTTTAGTTTCTTTAGTTTTAGTTTATTTTAGTTTATTTTAGTTTATTTTAGTTTATTTTAGTTTATTTTTAGTTTATTTTAGTTTATTTTAGTTTATTTTTAGTTTATTTTAGTTTATTTTTAGTTTATTTTAGTTTATTTTAGTTTATTTTTAGCTACATTTAGACGATTTTATGAAGCTTATGAAAGATAGATGTTCGCTAAAAGGATTAATTGCGATACTCTATAGCGTTATAGTTGATGGACGTCCTTCCTAAGCTGAAGATAATCGTCATATAGTTACCAGACTCTAATGGCAATGTCGTCACCGTTTTTGGAATGGTTAATGTTTGTATTTGGTCTCGCTATTTTTTGTCTTCTTGATTATATATATATTTATATATATAATTATTCATCTCCCTCTCCGTGTTATTATGTACAATAAAATATAAATAAAATGTATAATATTGAATAGCGAGTTAGGTTTGTTATGCCGCCTTGATAATACCTGCTGTTAGTTAACGGATGTATAACCATTTGTTATAACCAACTATTGCACTCGTAACTCAGGCAGAGTAATATTTTATCCCATACCATAAATTCACGACATGTTTAATTAATTAAGGGGAGATGGGCCGGGTTTTTTTTTTTTTTTTATATATTAATTAATTTATTCCTTTATTTCTTAGTTTCCTCCCTAGACCTCCATCAAGCTTAGAAAAACACCCCTTCAAGATTAGTGTGTACATTTTTCGGTAGAAAAATGTTCCGGCCGAAGGCCGATGCCTCTTAAAATTTCAGGCTCGCTATCGCTCGCCAGGAAAAAATCGACACCTTAATGGCACGAAAGGTCTTAAATTGACAACGGAATGGGGCGAAAGGTGTTAAAATCGCCCCAAACTAATGGACCGGACGTCATATTATACTCTCAACACATATGGGACTTAACACGAGGGAGAAAGGGGACTAAAAAATGTGTACGATGATATTGAATAGCGAGTTAGCTTTGTTAGGCCGCCTTGATAAATCCCTGCTATTAGGCGAGGGATTAGGCCAGGGATTTATTATAACCATTTGTTATAACCAACTCAGGCAGGCAGAGTAATATTTTATCCTATACCATAAATTCACGATATGTTGGGAGAATCTACGAGGGTGATTAATTATATATGCACTGTAACATAACAAGGCTATATATTGACAGTGGTTTATCTTTCTATCCATGTATTAAGGGGAGGTTTTTAGTTGATTCCCTAGACTTCCATCAAGCTTAAAATTACTTCCCCTTGACCCCCTTTCAAGATAAATTTGTACATTTTTCGGTAGAAAAATTTCCCGGCCGAAGGCCGGTTCCCCTTAAATTACAGGCTCGCTATCGCTCGCCAGGAAAAATCGACACCTAAATGGCACGAATGGTCTTAAATTTGACAGAAATGGGGCGAGGGTTCTTAAAATCGCCAAACTAATGGGGCAAACGTCTTTAAATCTCACAAGCAATGGGGCTAAACATGAGGGAGAAAAAGGTTCAGAAAAAATCCTCCAGGTGGAAATCTCCCCTTTAGGGTACAGTGGTTAATTTTTTTTTTGGGGGGGGTCTATTTATACATATATTAATTTGTATATTGTATTATTTTGCTCCCTAGACCTCCATCAAACTTTAAAAACAAACATCCATTAGATCCTCCTTCGAGATTAATTTTTTGCATTTTTCGGTAGTAATAATAATAATAATAATAATAATATTTATATTTATTCAGTTATCAATTTACAGAGTTGGTACCACATAGTTTGTTACAAATATGACATGTACCAGCCTTGCATAATTCCAACTAAGGATAGCCCAATAAGGCCGTTAGGCGTATTTCCATTGGGGTCCTTGTGGGATTAGGTTAGCTGGGGAAAAATGGGGAGGATAAAGAAATGGATACTTTAGAAAAAGTATTTCTAGGGGGTTATTTTAAGATACCTTATGTCACGCCCGAAGGCCGGTTCCTCCACAATTACAGGGTCGCTATCGCGCTCACCAGGGATAAAATCGACACATAAAGGGCACGAAAGGTCTTAAAATTGACGAAGAAATGGGGCGAAAGGGCTTAAAATCGACAAACTAATGAGCCGAACGTCATACAATCTGAAAACTAATAGGGCTAAACACGAGGAAGAAGGGGGGGAGCAGAAAAACGACCATCTCCCCTTAAAAAAAAAGGGTTATTATTATACCTCCGCCAACGAAGGTAAGTCATGGGCAAACTGAGCTATATTTTGAAGAACAGGCTACATTGTCTTGTCTGTTTAACCCCTTCTGTGTACTTTGCATTATGTTCTGCCAACTATTACGCGATTTTGTTCAGCTTAGGAAGGCTGTCAACTCAAGACAAGGCTAGGCTACCTACAGACGGTCTCTCCATCTCTTTAGCTACCGTATATCCTGCCTAAGCTTCAGAAAATCGGGTAAAAGGAGCTGAAATCAAATCATAAACACGTCGCCGGTACAGAAGGGGTTAAGGGGGGATGGTTGCTTCTTTTCTGGACCCCCTTCTCCCTCGTGTTTAACCCCATTAGTTTGGAGATGTTAAGCCGTTCGGCCCATTAGTTTGGCGAAGGGGTTAAGGGGAGGTTTTTAGTGTGTTTCCTAGACTTCCATCAAGCTTGAAATTACACCCCCTTGACCCCCTTTCAAGATAAATTTGTACATTTTTAGGTAGACAAATTTTCCGGCCAAAGGCCGGTTCCTCTTAAATTACAGGCTCGCTATCGCTCGCCAGGAAAAAATGGACACCTAAATGGGACGAAAGGTCTTAAAAGTGACATAAATGGGGTGAAACTTCTTAAAATTGCCAAACTAACGGGGCGAACGTCTTAAAATTTCAAAAGCAATGGGGCTTAAACATGAGGGAGAACGGGATCCAGAAAACAATCCCTCAAGTGGAAATCTCCTCTTAACCCATTTTACTACCACGGGAGTCTTCTTATAAAATGCAAAAAATGGTCTAAATATCGCTAGAATACAATTTAAAAGACCGTCGCCGGTAAGGAAGGAGTTAAGGGGAGATATCCACTCGAGGGATTTTTTTCTGGACCCCTTTCTCCCTCATGTTTGTTTAGCCCCATTGCTTTTCTAATTTTAAGACGTTCGCCCCGTTATTTTGACGATTTTAAGAACTTTCGACCCATTTCTGTCAATTTTAAGACCTTTCGTGCCATGTAGGTGTCGATTTTATCCTGGCGAGCGATAGCGAGCCTGTAATATAAGAGGAACCGGCCTTCAACCGGGACATTTTTCTACCGAAAAATGTACAAATTTATCTTGAAAGGGGGTCTAGGGGGAGTAATTTTAAGCTTGATGGAAGTCTAGGGAATCAACTAAAAACCTCCCCTTAAAAGACATCGCCGGTAAGGAAGGAGTTAACCCTCTCCAACCTCTGCGTCATATGAGTCTGAAGGGGTTAATATCCACTTGTATGCTAAAGATAACACTATAATTCTACTTAATTCGTCCATGATGAAATAATTGTATTCATTGTGGCGAGGTTGTTGTGTAACGGGGGTTGTTGAAGGGGACCCACCTCGCTTGTTCTCTCTTTCTCTCCCTCTCTCTTTGGCTTTTATCCATTCGGACCCATTCAGTCTACTGTTTTAAGATGTTTACCCCCATCCAGGTGTCAATATATTCATGGCGAGCGGTAGCGAGCCAGCATATATATATTTTTGCTTTGACAGCAAGCTAAATTTTTAAATTTTTCGATAGAAAAATTTCTCCGGCGAAGCCGGATTGCTCCATACAATGCTGGCTCGCTATCGCTCGCCAGGAAGAAATCGACACCTGGATGGGGATAAACGTCTTAAAACAGTTGTCTGAATGGGGCCGAATGGATACAAGCCAGGGAAAGAGAGAAAAGGAGAGAAAGATAAAAACAAAAACACAGTGCCCCCCCCCCCCCCTTAATTCGTCCATGAAGGATAATTGTGTTGATTATGGCGAGGTTGTTGGGTTAACGTGGGTTGGTAAGTTACTTGAGCTCATTTGGTTATCTTTCTCTCCCTCTCTCTCTCTTTGGCTTGTATCCATTCGGCCCCATTCAGCCTACTGTTTTAAGACGCTTATCCACATCCAGGTGTCGATTTATCGCGAGTCAGCATTGTATGGAGAAATCCGGCTTCGCCGGAGAAATTTTTCTATCGAAAAATGTACAAATTTAGCTTGCTGTCAAAAAAAAAATATATATATGCTCGCTCGCCAGGAAGATATTGTCATCTGGATGGGGGTAAACGTCTTAAAACAGTAGGCTGAATGGGGCCAAATGGATACAAGCCAGGGAAAGAGAGAAAAGGAGAGAAAGATAAAAGCAACAAAAGTTACCCCCCCCCCCCATGAAGGATAATTGTGTTGAGTATGGCGAAGTGGGTAACGTGGGTTGTTAAGTTACTTGAGCTCATTTCCGGGTGTTAATATACCGCGCACCACTGTAGGAGCGAGGGGTATTGTTTTCATGTCTGTGTGTGTGTTTTGTGTGTGTGTTTGTCTGTGTGTGTTTTGTGTGTGTGTGTGTGTGTCTGGGTTTGTGTGTGTGTGTCTGTCTGTCTGGGTTTGTGTGTGTGTGTCTCCCTGTGTGTGTGTATGTGTGTATGTATATATTTGTGGAAATATCCCCAAAAGACAAAGCTATGGTGTTTTTACTTGCCAAATAATACGGTATAGTAGAGTCTGTTCCAAATATGAAGACTTTTTAGAGGCTTGTAAGATCCTTATTAGAAAATTGTTTAAACAAGGATATGAAATATACCTCTTAAAAAGACAATTTAACAAACTACCAATTAGATATTTTAACTACAATAAATTAAAAAATATTATAACAAGTCATGTATTTCAAGAAACACCATCTTAGAACTGCTAGAGATGATATGAGTAAATTTGTGAAGAGCATCTCGGCTAATAATGATGACGTCATTGAACTTACCACACGCTGCATCTACTGAATATGTCGACGTATTATTACCTGAATGTTGATGCCAAGGAGCTGGGCTGATCCTGTCAGAGTGGGGGTTGAGCGTCCCCTGCGTCCCAGAGCTCAACCTCACTTTATCTCATGCTAAATATGTTTCAATACTTTTTGACGTAGTTAATGGATTTCTTCTTCGATATCCGACAACAAAATGTGACGTCCCCAATTTGAACTAACTGATTTTGTCTACTCTACTTCTGACTATCAAATTGACTTCCCGAATTTGTCAACCCCCTGATTTTGACTATTTCATTAGTACTATACTACTTTTTCTTTTAGGGCAAACACTCTACACCAGGTATTATAGAGATAGCCGGTTTGCCACAGTTATAACAGAAAACCGATTACGGCGGATGGCTGTGGCCTGATAAAGTCCATCCGCCTCTCTATTTTGCCTTGGGGTGGGTGTTTGACTGTCTCTCTATATTTGTCATATATCTGTGTTAATTTCAACTCTTTTCACATGTGTGTGTGTGTGTGTGTGTGTTAGATAGACAGAGATAGACAGAGCCTCTGGTAGTCTGTCAATACAACAGTATAGAGCAGTATAAACATATTGTTGATATTGCCAGTATTGATAAAACTCCTGCTGGGCTTACAGCATAATATTGTGTGTACATGGAAATATTGTGTGCACATGGAAATATATATTGGATTTTACTCAATGTTAAACCCTACAGTATAATTATGATGTTGTTATTCCTCTCTTTTACACAACAAAGCCACTCCAACAGCTTCCTCTCTCTCCAACGCCCCTTCTGCCCCTCTCAAAACACCCTTCGAAAAGTAGAAACGAGACGCCGTTGTAAAGGTTTATCCCTCAATACCTTGACCTTGACCTTTGGCTAGGAGTATAGGAAGGAGTATTTGGCTAGAAGCATAAAAGTCCCAGACCTTTTTTTTTTTTTTTTTTTCAACTGAACAATGTACAAATTTATCTTGCAGGGGGTCTTGGGGGTGTTATATAAATGTTGATAGAGGTCTAGGGAGCAAACTAAATCCCCCCCCCCCCCCCCCCCACACAGCTCCCTCTCCATTTAGGAAGGACCTGTATCAGTCTACGGGTTAATTTGCCTCTTTGATTCCTTCAGATCAGTTCAGAGTTATATTTATTAGTCATATATTAGGTTGTACTGTATATTGCTACAGAGAATACAGTTAAAAAGGCCATGGTGTTGAGAGGATTAGCGCCTGAGCTCCCTGTATTGAAAACTGTTATTGTACACTGTGACTATTATTACGTTCACTAGGCAGATTAGCCTTTGTTGCTCGCTACCCCAGTAATTGTTAGTGTACGCTGTTAAACATGAAATATATTACAAAACGGTATGGAAAAGTGTATATAAGGTCATTAGGTATATTGAGAGGTTTTTGCCTTTCTATCCTTATATTAGATGGGTTTATTCCTACCAGATATAACACTAATAGGGTAGATTATTATAGACACTGTATGTATGTATGTGTGTATATTCTCAGGCACATATCCCATAGCTGGGGGTGGCCGGCTCGAGACAGAGCCCGAACAGAAACAACATTTAAAGTTCCAATTCTTAGGGTCCGGGACTACTTTCACGTTCCTCGCCCCTTACTCTGCTTCGTCTAATAAGTGAATTTTACAATGGGGGGGAGGATTCCTAGCCCCCTGCCTCTAGAAGGAAAAGTGGGGCAGTAAAAGATACAGACAGAAATGGCTAAGTTTGGGTAGAGGATGCCAAACCTCACTCTGGATAAAGTCATATCCTTTGCATAGCCATAATCCATCCTTATATTAGATAGAGTTATGCTTGCCAAATATACCGATAATAAGCTACCGTACTATTAAAAGGGTACATTATTGTGTACACCTTATAATACCCATTGCATATACTCTTTGGATACCCATAATGATATAGAATGTTGGTAGCTATTTTAAGCTCCTGGCCGCCATCTTGAAAATGACTCCGTTTCCGGGGTCAAAATAACTTAAATTTTTAGTGTTATTTAGCATAAACAATAGTGCAAAAATCCATTAAATAAAAAAACTTTTACATAATTTATTTTAATGTTCAACCATATATTTACCCTCCATCTTGGACGCCATCTACAAAATGATTCCATTTCCGGGGTCAGAATCTAGTAGATTCTTAGTATGTTATTTAGCATGCCCAATAGTACCAGAATCCATTACAAAACCTTTTGTATCAATATTTTTGGTGTTCAACCATATATTGACCCGTCTAAAGCTGCATACAATCTTCTTATAAGGATCAGTTTATTTGACATTTATCGGATATTTCTAGTTGACATATATGAGTTTGGTTGTCTATTGTTTTAGCTATGTGTCTGGTTATGGCCGCTTATATTGATTGTTTTTTTATGATTTGGTGGAGTGTGTTAAAAGGTCGTCTTTGTTGTTGTTTAAGGGGATTAGTTCTTGTTGATGTGTGAGAGAGAGAGAGAGAGAGAGAGAGAGAGAGAGAGAGAGAGAGAGAGAGAGATTAAGGGGAGGTTTCTAGTTTGTTTCCTACTCCTCCAGCAATCTTAAAATGTCACCCCCTTGACCCCCTTTCAAGATAAATTTTTACATTTTTCGGTAGAAAAATTTCCCGGCCGAAGGCCGGTTACTCTTAAATTACAGGCTCGCTATCGGTCGCCAGGATAAAATCGACACCTAAATTGCACGAAAGGTCTTAACATTGACAGAATGGGGCGGAAATTCTTAAAATCACCAAACTTATGTGGGCAAACGTCTTAAAATCTCAAAAACAATGGGGCTAACCATGAGGGAGAAAGGGGTCAAGAAAAAAATCCCTCAAGTGGAGACCTCCCCTTAAGTCAGGGAAAACTGGTGTTGTGTGGGTGAGAGAGAGAGCGAGTATGTGTGTGTGTCTGTGTTTAAGGTGATTAGTTTTTTATTGATTAAGAGTTGTAGCTTTGTAAATGCGGAAGAGGGTTTAGAATTTCAGAGAGAAAAATGTATGAAATATTGTATGAGTATCAACGGTTTTACATGAAGATTAACATGTGTAGTTTGTTCAATGAAGAAGTGGTATAATTATTATAGTTTAGGTGTACCATTTTCACTATTGTTGTCATACATTGCCTTGGTGTTATTATTCTATTCGGGTGCGTTACCACTCATCCACACTGGCTATACAGTATATACAGTAAATCACACTATTAACACTTATGGTGCGGGCATATTTCCGCTATATTAGGGCTCATTCAGGCACTACTGAATGATTGAGCAAGTGTCTGAATGAAATTAAATGTATTCAGCCAAAAAATAGAAGAAAAT
>CM064542.1:36054482-36081982 GCA_032716605.1 Paralithodes platypus
AGAAAAGCTGGGATTGTGTTTCCCTATAGAAGAAACCAAGACAGAAAAGCTGGCATTGTGTTTCCCTATAGAAGAACGCCATTGACCTAAGTGGGACGATTTGTGTTATTGGATTTGTTCGTCAGATATTGAGATTTTATGTGTTTGATTTGTTTTATTGTTTATTGTTAGTGTTTATTGATTGTTTGATGTGGGCCAGGCTTTGTGATTGTTTGATATTGTTTGTTGATTAGTTTATATTATATGGCGATTGCTTGATATTATTGGTTGATTGTTGGGTATTGTTTGTCGATTGTTTGGTATTGTATGTCTATTTTTTGCTAATGTTTGGTATCGTTTGTTGATTGTTTTATATGGTTTATATATTGTTATTGTCTGTCGATTGTTTTGAAGTTGTTTATGTCGATTGTTTGATATTGATTATTTTATAGTATTTGGCGATTGTTTGATATTGTGTCTTGATTGTTTGATATACTTTGCCGATTGTTTTATAGTATTAGTCGATTGTTTTGTATTGTTTTTCACTTATTTGTTATTGTGTATTGAATGTTTGATATAGTTCGTCGATTGTCGATTGTTTGATATTGTTGGTCGACCCTTATTTTTGTCTGTACTCTAACGAAAGTATATTTGTAATCATAAACTACCTCTAACTCTCACTCTCTCTCTCTCTCTCTCTCTCTCTCCCTCTCTCTCTCTCTCTCTCTCTCTCTCTCTCTCTCTCTCTGGCTCACAAAGAGAAGGCAGAGAGTTGTGATAAATGGAGTAAAATCTGAGTGGGAGCCAGTTTATAGTGGAGTGCCTCAGGGATCGGTCCTGGGGCAAGTTTGTTTTTCTAATCTATATATGTATACTGTATATGACATCGATGTAAAAATAAATAATACTATCTCAAAGTTCGCTGATGACACAAAGATAGGAAATTCAGTATTAACCGAAGAAGACAGAAATAAACTGCAATCTGATGTAAATAGTATTGTTGAGTGGTCAGAAAAATGGCAGATCCCATTCAATGTTGACAAATGCCAGTTCTTGCAAATAGATAAATCAAACAGAATATATGAATACAAGATGAAAGGCCAGCCAATCTAAACAAGTGCCTCAGTTAAAGACCTGGGGGTTCTTATATCTGAGAACTTGAAGACCTCATATCAATGTGCAGCAGCTGCGAACAAGGCCAATCGAGCATTGGGATAAATTTTACTTATAAAAATGAGAACACTGTAGTATCTATATTTAAAAGCATAGTGAGGCCCCATCTTGAATATGGCGTGCAGTTTTGGTCTCCTTATCTAAGCAAGGACATTGAGAAACTCGAGTCGGTGCAGCGTAGAGCGACAAAGTTGATACCATCACTAAGAAATAAATTATATGAAAAATTAAAAAGAACAAAATTCACTTAAGAAAAGAAGATTGCGAGGTCAATTAATCGAGTGTTTCAAGATATTAAAGGGCTTTGACAAAATGTATGTAGATTCACTTTTCAAAATCGATAATAGTTCATTAACTCGGGGAAATGGAATTAAATTAAAAACCGGGAGGGCGAATCTCGATGTCACAAAGCACTTCTTCACCTACAGTGTGGTCAAGAAGTGGAACAAAAGTGGTACAATGTAAGACAATTGACACATTCAAAAGAAGTCTAAACATCCATTTTGAGGAGGTTGGAATAATATAGGTAAAAAAAAAAAAAAAAAAAAAATGGTTTAGCATCAGTAGTATATATTTATCAACTTCGTTCTTTGCTTTAAGTTTCCCAGTAGAAATTGTTCTCATTCTGCTGGGGGACTTGTTTCCCCAACTAAATGTCATACCGACCAATGATCGGAGGGTGTGGTGGGTGGGGAGAGAGCCTTCTGCTTTGCTATCCTTGTCTTCCACTTTGTAGCCAATTCTATTTTAGCATTAAGTCCGGACTGCCTAGTAGGAATCGCAAGGTCTGTGTAGTCTGTGTATATATGTAACTATATGTAACTTACCTTCAAACTACTCAAATAAGTCTCCTTTCAGGTCTTACCTGAAAAAGAAAGAAAGTCAGAATTAATAACACAAAAATACACAAAATAACAATAAATTAATAATAATAATAATAATATATATACTAATCCCAAATGTATCATATGACCATTTACCCATCTACTATAGTCTGTTATCTTGAGCCCTAGCCTCTTTAACTCAAAAAGGGCTAGAGCAAATGAGCTGTAAATGTCTACGCCTATTCCCTGGCTGACTCGTCCCAAATGGTAGAAATATTAGCTTGATTACTCTAAACACATAAACACACAAGTAAAACCTATGCCTCCTCCTACACATCACTGCCAGGGGTAAAATGTATTAATTAGTATTAATTAACCCAACACGGTAGCCTCTAATGTAGTCTATGATATTGGTAGCTGTATATTGGTGTCATATTCTTCTTGCATTCATTATATATATATATATATATATACTAGCAGGGGTACCCGGCGTTGCCCGGGTTTAAATTCTACTACCATAATCACCATCATCGATCACTACTACCACAATCATCACAATACTACTACTACCATAATCACCGGCCTCGACCTCCCTGTGCCTCATTAAACGGCGACCTCGATTTCGGCCGCTAAATGACCTCCGATTTTGGATCTGACCTCATCCGTACCCCCATTTTGGGGGGCTGCGAACAACTTTCGTTCCATACACCTTTTCGATCGGAGGCCTCCTTCTGCCCCAAACGGCAATTTTTTTCAAAGAAAATTCAATTTCGGCCTCGAAACGACCTCCGATCGTGGCCTCGCCCCCTCTATTACCTGACCCAGATCAATTGACACCCACATGCAAAGTTTCAGCTCCCCAGGTCCAAAACTGCGGCCGCCTATTAACCCTTTCAGACTCATATGACGCAGAGGTTGCCAGATTAGCAATAAGAAATAGAGTTCTCTCACTCTTATAATCACCTCTCCAAAATTAGTTTTCTGCCCACAGCTAACTCAAAGACAACTGCAGAGGTTGAAGTAACTAAACTAAAGGTTTCTAAATACCCCTGATGGTAACAAAGGCTTTAAAGTATCCCTAATAGGCTCAAAATCGCATCATATGTCGGAAGGGTTTAAGAACACACAGACAGACAAACAGACACACGAACTGATTTAATAATATATATATATATATATATATATATATATATACAGAGAGAGAGAGAGAGAGAGAGAGAGTGTGTGAGAGTGAGAAGAGATAAATAGACATAAGACACACTGATAAACAGATAAAACAGATAGCCATTCAGATCAAATAGAGTTGGGAGCCAATCCATTAAAGATCCGAGTAAAAGCCCAACCTTCTCCCAAGATCACTGAAGGAGGTAAACAATATTAAAGTGAACCCCCCTCAAAAAAAGTGCAAACCCCCCCCCCCCTTAAAATTCTTGAGCCCAACTTTAAGGGGAGGTTTTTAGTGTTTCCTAGACCTCCATCAAGCTTTAAATTAAACCCCCTTGACCCCCTTTCAAGATAAATTTGTACATTTTTCGGTAGAAAAATTTCCCGGCCGAAGGCCGGTTCTTCTTAAATTACAGGCTCGCTATCGCTCGCCAGGAAAAAATCAACACCTAAATGGCACGAAAGGGCTTAAAAGTGACATAAATGGGGTGAAAGTTCTTAAAATCGCCAAACTAATGAGGCGAACATCTTAAAATCTCAATAGCAATGGGGCTAAACATGAGAGAGAAAGGGGTAAAGAAAAAAATCCCTCAAGTGGAAATCTCCCCTTAAAGGGGGTTGGTGTTATTTATGGCTTTATTTATTTATTATTGTTTTAGTTTCCTCGCTGGGCCTACATCAAGCTTTAAGGGGAGATTTCCACTTGAGGGATTTTTGTCGTGACCCCTTTCTCCCTCATGGTTAGCCCCATTGCTTTTGAGATTTTAAGACGTTCGCCCTAGTAGTTTGGACATTTTAAAACATTTTGCCCCATTTCTGTCAATTTTAAAACCTTTCGTGCCTTTAAGGTGTCGATTTTATCCTGGCGAGCGATAGCGAGCCTGTAATTTAAGAGCAATCGGCCTCCGGCCGGGACATTTTTCTACCGAAAAATGTACACATTTATCTTGAAAGGCGGTCTAGGGGGTGTAATTTTAAGATTGATGAAAACGTAGGGAACAAACTAAATACCTCCCCTTAAAGATACTCATTTCTTTGTCAATATTAAGACCTTTCGTGCCATTTAGGTGTCGATTTCATTCCTGGTGAGCATGCCTGTAATTTAGGAGGAACCGGGAAATTGTTCTACCGAAAAATGTACAAATTTATGTAGAAGATAGGATAATATAGAAAGAAAGAAATCGGCAAATAAACACACCCATCCTCCCTTATATACTGTATGTTGGTCTGACGCCGCTTATATACTGTATGTTGGTCTGACGCCGCTTATATAGGGTATATACGATATCCGATAATGTTCGCTGTTCTGCAATGTCGCGCAGTTCTTCAATAATTCATAACATCTTGATATTATTTCTTGATAATATACTGTACGGTAGCGCTAATCAGTCATGTCTCTGCTGTCATTACGTTTGGCTCGCTCTGTACTGTATTAATGTCTGTCAGATGTTGAATAGAGTGGGTAAGTGTAGGAACATGTTTGTATTTCTGACTCGAAATGAACAAATCCAGTTCAGATATGGCTGATACCAATTATTGAACAAATATACTTGGTGCCGAGACATCACTTATTTGGCCGATTGATTGTACAGTCGGCCTAATAAGTGATGTCTCGGCACCAAGTATGTTTTCATCAATAATTGGTATTATCAACATTTACACATGATTTCTTCTTTTTGAGTGAGATAGACAACCATGTGCCTACAGTTACCCACCCTATTCAACATCTGACAGACAGTAATACAGCACGGAGCGAGCCAAACGTAATGACAGCTGAGACATGAATTATTAGCGCCACCGTACAAGCATACCCCCCTCCCCTTACATGCGCAGGTAAACAGTGATGGCAAAACAAAAATTAATAATAATAATAATAAAAAAAAAAAAAAATTGGCCTCGAACATTCTTGCGCCTAACTTAGCATATCGGGTAATGTTGGCAGCTCTTTAAGGGGAGAATTCCACTTGAGGGATTTTTTTCTGGACCCCTTTCTCTCTCATGTCTAGCCCCATTGCTTTTTAGATTTTAAGACGCTCGCCCCCTTTAGTTTGGCGATTTTAAGAACTTTCGCCCAATTTATGTCAATTTTAAGAACTTTCGTGCCATTAAGGTGTCGATTTTTTCCTGGCGAGCGATAGCGAGCCTGTAATTTGAGAGGAACCGGCCTTTGGCCGGGATATTTTTCTACCGAAAAATTTACAAATTTATCTTGAAAGGGGGTCTAGGGAGTGTAATTTTAAGCTTGATGGAGTTCTAGGGAAGAAACTAAATACCTCCCCTTAATGGCTTCCCCTCCCTCTCTGTGGGGTTGGAACGGGGGAAGAGTTTATTATATTTAGGTATATTAATATATGGGGTGTTCGTAGATAACCTAACACACGTACGGTAACAATACATACACAAACACACACACACAATAACAACACGTACACAAACACACACACACACTAACAACACGTACACAAACACACACACACAATAACAACACGTACACACAATTACAACACGTACACAAACACACACACACAATAACAACACACGCACACAATTACAACACTTACACAAACACACACATACAATAACAACACACACACAATTACAACACGTACACAAACACACACACACAATAACAACACGTACACAAACACACACACACAATAACAACACACACACACAATTACAACACGTACACAAACACACACATACAATAACAACACACACACAATTACAACACGTACACAAACACACACACACAATAACAACACGTACACAATTACAACACGTACACAAACACACACACACAATAACAACACACACACAATTACAACACGTACACAAACACATACACACAATAACAACACACACACACAATTACAACACGTACACAAACACACACATACAATAATAACACACACACAATTACAACACACACACAATTACAACACGTACACAAACACACACACACAATAATAACACACACATACAATAACACACATATAATAGCTCGCTCTTTTTCCATATTTGTAACATTTTGATATAATAATGTTTATAGATGATCAAACAAACACGTGTATAAAAACATAAGCTCATACTAACATCGCAAGTAGCGTAAACATACCCTTATGTACGGTCGCGCTAATAAGTCATGTCTCGGCACCAAGTACATTTTGATCAATAATTGGTATCAGAAATATCTAAGCTTCATTTCTTCATATCGAGTGAAATATACACACATGTTCCTACACTTACCTACCCTATTCAACATCTAACAGACATTAATACAGCACAGAGCGAGCCAAACGTAATGATCTCTGGGCCATGACTTATTAGCGCGACCGTACCAGCGACGTCTTTTATGTTTCATTCTAACTATATTTAGACGATTTTGTCCAGTTTAAGACGGATCTGTGGTAGTGAAAAGGGTTAAGGAAGATAGTTCGAGGCATGTTAATTACTGGAAGCCGTTTTCAAACTAAATACAATCGTCGAACAGTAGCCAGAACCAACTTTAAAAGAAGGCGCCGGTACAGTAGGGGGTTAATCTTAAAAGAAGGCGCCGGTACAGTAGGGGGTTAATCTTAAAAGAAGGCGCCGGTACAGTAGGGGGTTAATCTTAAAAGAAGGCGCCGGTACAGTAGGGGGTTAATCTTAAAAGAAGGCGCCGGTACAGTAGGGGGTTAATCTTAAAAGAAGGCGCCGGTACAGTAGGGGGTTAATCTTAAAAGAAGGCGCCGGTACAGTAGGGGGTTAATCTTAAAAGAAGGCGCCGGTACAGTAGGGGGTTAATCTTAAAAGAAGGCGCCGGTACAGTAGGGGGTTAATCTTAAAAGAAGGCGCCGGTACAGTAGGGGGTTAATCTTAAAAGAAGGCGCCGGTACAGTAGGGGGTTAATCTTAAAAGAAGGCGCCGGTACAGTAGGGGGTTAATCTTAAAAGAAGGCGCCGGTACAGTGGGGGTTTAATCTAAAAAGAAGGCGCCGGTACAGTAGGGGGTTAATCTTAAAAGAAGGCGCCGGTACAGTAGGGGGTTAATCTAAAAAGGGGGGGCCGGTACAGTAGGGGGTTAATCTTAAAAGAAGGCGCCGGTACAGTAGGGGGTTAATCTTAAAAGAAGGCGCCGGTACAGTAGGGGGTTAATCTTAAAAGAAGGCGCAGGTACAGTAGGGGGTTAATCTTTACCACAACTGTAAAATCTGAAACATTCTTAAGGGAACTGACCTGCTTTTTGTTCTGGGTAGTAGCCATTCGACCCCATTCAGCCTACTGTTTTAAGACGATTATCCTCATCCAGGTGTCGATTTAAACTTGGCGAGCAATAGCGAGCCAGCATATTTTGGATTATGTTTTAGACAGCTGACTTAATGTGTACATTTTTCGGTAGAAAAACGTCTCCGGCAAAGCCGGATTTCTCCATACAATGATGGTTCGCTCTCGCTCGCCAGGAAAAAAACGAAACCTGAATGACGAGCAACTTCTTGAATGGCTGAATGGGGCCCAATGGATAAAACCCAGAGAGAAAAAGCAGGTCGGTCCCCTATAAGCCCAACTCCTTGTACCCGATAATGTTGGCAGCTCTGTAATGGCGCCCCCCCCCCCCCCCCCCCCCGTCTCTCTCTCTCTCTCTCTCTCTCTCTCTCTCTCTCTCTCTCTCTCTCTCTCTCTCTCTCTCTCTCTCTCTCTCTCTCTCTCTCTCTCTCTCTCTCTCTCTCTCTCTCTCTCTCTCTCTCTCTCTCTCTCTCTCTCTCTCTCCAACTTTATTAATTATTTCATTTATTGAGTGTCTCGCGTGCCTTCTCCCGCCACGGCCTTAACATGCAAACTTTTTACATACTTCTAAACTTTTAACTCTCTCTCCCCCCCCCCCCCGGGCGAGTGAATGCGCCGGGGAAAATGTTATTATATGTGTTACTCAGTTAGTGTGTGTGTGTGTGTGTGTGTGTGTGTGTGTGTGTGTGTGTGTGTTATTATATGTGTGCCAGTGAATGAGCCCGGGGAAAATGTTATTATATATGTGTGTGTGTGTGTGTGTGTGTTGGTGTGTGTGTGTGTTATAATATATGTGTTATTATATGTGTGTGTGTGTGTTGGTGTGTGTGTGTGTGTTGGCGTGTGTGTGTGTGTGTGTGTTGGTGTGTGTGTGTGTGTGTGTTATTATTATGTGTGTGTGTGTGTTATAATATATGTGTTATTATGTTTGTGCGAGTGAATGAGCCGGTGGAAAATGTTATTATTATGTGTGTGTTTTGAGGGGCAAATGGCGCGGTATAAATATTGGGGATGGGACAGTCACAAGGTGGGGGGGGGGGGGGCTCTTCTTGCTACGACAATGCTGGGTTCAGGTGGTTGTTGTTGTTGGGGTTGTAGTATTGTCGTTATGGTTTAAGTGGTTGTTGTGGTTGTGATTTCTGGGGTTATGGTATTGTGGTTGTGATTTAAGTGGTTGTTATGGTGTTGTGGTTGTGATTTAAGTGGTTGTTATGGTGTTGTGGTTGTGATTTAAGTGGTTGTTATGGTGGTGATTTAAGTGGTTGTTATGGTGTGGTTGTGATTTAAGTGGTTGTTATGGTGTTGTGGTGGTGATTTAAGTGGTTGTTATGGTGTTGTGGTGGTGATTTCTGGGGTTATGGTATTGTGGTTGTTATGGTGTTGTGGTTGTGATTTAAGTGGTTGTTATGGTGTTGTGGTTGTGATTTAAATGGTTGTTATGGTGTTGTGGTTGTGATTTAAGTGGTTGTTATGGTGTTGTGGTGGTGATTTAAGTGGTTGTTATGGTGTGGTTGTGATTTAAGTGGTTGTTATGGTGTTGTGGTGGTGATTTAAATGGTTATGGTGTTGTGGTGGTGATTTCTGGGGTTATGGTATTGTGGTTGTGATTTAAGTGGTTGTTATGGTGTTGTGGTTGTGATTTAAGTGGTTGTTATGGTGTTGTGGTTGTGATTTAAATGGTTGTTATGGTGTTGTGGTTGTGATTTAAGTGGTTGTTATGGTGTTGTGGTGATTTAAGTGGTTGTTATGGTGTGGTTGTGGTGATTTAAGTGGTTGTTATGGTGTTGTGGTTGTGATTTAAGTGGTTGTTATGGTGTTGTGGTGGTGATTTAAATGGTTGTTATGGTGTTGTGGTGGTGATTTCTGGGGTTATGGTGTTGTGGTTGTGATTTAAGTGGTTGTTATGGTGTGGTGGTGATTTAAGTGGTTGTTATGGTGTGGTGGTGATTTAAGTGGTTGTTATGGTGTTGTGGTTGTGATTTAAGTGGTTGTTGTGGTGGTGATTTAAGTGGTTGTTATGGTGTTGTGGTGGTGATTTAAGTGGTTGTTATGGTGTTGTGGTTGTGATTTAAGTGGTTGTTATGGTGTTGTGGTGGTGATTTAAGTGGTTGTTATGGTGTTGTGGTGGTGATTTAAGTGGTTATGGTGTTGTGGTTGTGATTTAAGTGGTTGTTATGGTGTTGTGGTGGTGATTTAAGTGGTTGTTATGGTGTTGTGGTTGTGATTTAAGTGGTTGTTATGGTGGTGATTTAAATGGTTGTTATGGTGTTGTGGTGGTGATTTCTGGGGTTATGGTGTTGTGGTTGTGATTTAAGTGGTTGTTATGGTGTGGTGGTGATTTAAGTGGTTGTTATGGTGTTGTGGTGGTGATTTCTGGGGTTATGGTGTTGTGGTTGTGATTTAAGTGGTTGTTATGGTGTGGTGGTGATTTAAGTGGTTGTTATGGTGTTGTGGTGGTGATTTCTGGGGTTATGGTGTTGTGGTTGTGATTTAAGTGGTTGTTATGGTGTGGTGGTGATTTAAGTGGTTGTTATGGTGGTGTGGTTGTGATTTAAGTGGTTGTTATGGTGTTGTGGTGGTGATTTCTGGGGTTATGGTGTTGTGGTGGTGATTTAAGTGGTTGTTATGGTGTTGTGGTGATTTAAGTGGTTGTTATGGTGTTGTGGTGGTGATTTAAATGGTTGTTATGGTGTTGTGGTTGTGATTTAAGTGGTTGTTATGGTGTTGTGGTGGTGATTTAAGTGGTTGTTATGGTGTTGTGGTGGTGATTTAAGTGGTTATGGTGTTGTGGTTGTGATTTAAGTGGTTGTTATGGTGTTGTGGTGGTGATTTAAGTGGTTGTTATGGTGTTGTGGTGGTGATTTAAGTGGTTGTTATGGTGTTGTGGTGGTGATTTAAGTGGTTGTTATGGTATTGTGGTGGTGATTTAAGTGGTTGTTATGGTGATTTCTGGGGTTATGGTATTGTGGTTGTGATTTAAGTGGTTATGGTGTTGTGGTGGTGATTTCTGGGGTTATGGTATTGTGGTTGTGATTTAAGTGGTTGTTATGGTATTGTGGTGGTGATTTAAGTGGTTGTTATGGTGTTGTGGTGGTGATTTAAATGGTTGTTATGGTGTTGTGGTGGTGATTTCTGGGGTTATGGTGTTGTGGTGGTGATTTAAGTGGTTGTTATGTTGTTGTGGTGATGATTTCTGGGGTTATGGTGTTGTGGTTGTGATTTAAGTGGTTGTTATGGTGTTGTGGTGATTTCTGGGGTTATGGTATTGTGGTTGTGATTTAAGTGGTTGTTATGGTGTTGTGGTGATTTCTGGGGTTATGGTGTTGTGGTTGTGATTTAAGTGGTTGTTATGGTGTTGTGGTGATTTCTGGGGTTATGGTATTGTGGTTGTGATTTAAGTGGTTGTTATGGTGTTGTGGTGATTTCTGGGGTTATGGTGTTGTGGTTGTGATTTAAGTGGTTGTTATGGTGTTGTGGTGATTTCTGGGGTTATGGTATTGTGGTTGTTATTTAAGTGGTTGTTATGGTATTGTGGTGGTGATTTAAGTGGTTGTTATGGTGTTGTGGTGGTGATTTAAATGGTTGTTATGGTGTTGTGGTGGTGATTTCTGGGGTTATGGTATTGTGGTTGTGATTTAAGTGGTTGTTATGGTGTTGTGGTGATGATTTAAATGGTTGTTATGGTGTTGTGGTGGTGATTTCTGGGGTTGTAGTGTACTGTAGTGGTGATTTAAGTGGTTGTTATGGTGTTGTGGTGGTGATGTCTGGGATTGTAGTGTACTGTAGTGGTAATGGTAGTTATTGTAGCTATTGTGGTGGTGGTAATTGTGATTCGTGGGGTTATAGTGTTATGGTTATGGTAGTTATGGTGGTGGTGGTGGTAGTTGTGATTCCTGGAGTTATAGTAATGGTAGTTAGTGTGGTCGTAATGGTAGGGGTGCTGTGTGTGGTAATATTTGAGATGGGACAGAAGATATGGTACTCCGCGGTAGGACCCCTGGGAGTCAGCTAAATGGTAGTTGTGGTTGAGGTTGTGGTGGTTGAGGTTGTGGTTGTTATGGTTCATGGGATTATGGTATAGTGGGAGTAGCTGTCATGATAGTTAAGGGGAGATTTCCACTTGAGGGATTTTTTTCTGGACCCCTTTCTCCCTCATGTTTAGCCCCATTGCTTTTGAGATTTTAAGACGTTCGCCATATTAGTTTGGACATTTTAAGACATTTTGACCCATTTCTGTCAATTTTAAGACCTTTCGTGCAATTGAGGTATCATTTATTTTTTCCTGGCGAGCGATAGCGAGCCTGTAATTTAAGAACAACCGGCCTCCGGCCGGAACATTTTTCTACCGAAAAATGTACCAATTTATCTTGAAAGGGGGTCTAGGGGGTGTAATTTTAAGCTTGATGAAACCGTAGGGAACAAACTAAATACCTCCCCTTAACCCCTTCTGTACCGGCGACGTCTTGTTTAATTTATTCTGGCTACTATTTGACGATTGTATTCAGTTTACAAAAGGCCTCCAGCAATGAAATTAATATTCCACACATGAAGGAGAAGAAGGTCTAGAAAAACGACCCATCTCCCCCGCAAGAAGTGAGAGTCGTACTTGTGGTTCACGTGGTTGTTAAGGGGAGGTATTTAGTTTGTTCCCTAGACCTCCATCAATCTTAAAATTACACCCCCTTGAGTCCCTTTCAAGATAAATTTGTAAATTTTTCGGTAGAAAAATGTCCCGCCCGAAGGCCGGTTCCTCTTAAATTACAGGCTCGCTATCGCTCGCCAGGATAAAATCGACACCTGAATTGCACGAAAGGTCTTAATATGGGGTGAAAGTTCTTAAAATCGCTAAACTAATGGGGCAAACGTTTTATAATATCAAAAGCAATGGGGATAAACATGAGGGAGAAAGGGGTCAAGAAAAAAATCCCTCAAGTGGAGATCTCCCCTTAATGGTGGTGGTTATAGTATAGTGGAAGTGGTTGTCATGGTGGTTATAGTATAGTGGAAGTGGTTGTCATGGTGGTTATAGTATAGTGGAAGTGGTTGTCATGGTGGTTATAGTATAGTGGAAGTGGTTGTCATGGTGGTTATAGTGGTCGTGATCCTCTTCGCCCTCATGTTTAGCATATAACTTTTGAGGTTGTTAAGACGTTCGTTCCGTTAGTTTGGTGATTTTGAGACCTTTCGCCTCATTTATTTGTCATTATTAAGACCTTTCGTGCCATTTAGGTGTCGGTTTTTAGTCCTGGGGAGCGATAGTGAGCCTGCAATTTTAGAAGGAACCGGTCTTCGGCGGGGACATTGTTTTTACCGGAAAATATACAAATTTATCTTGAAAAGGGGTCTAGGGGGGTGTTCTTTTAAGCCTGATGGAGGTCTAGGAAGGAAACTAAGAAAATATTAGATACGTAAATAAATTAATAAATCTCTCCTGAATTTGGTTGTGGGGGTTATGAAAATTTTATAATTGTTATGTTATACTTTTGACTTAGTTTGTATTCCTCCAACTTTTTACAGAAATACTTAACTAAATTAATTAGGCCACAGGAATTCAGTTCAATTAAGGGGACAGTGGCTATTTTGTTGGTCTATTAATATATATATTAATTCATTTTATATTTTCCTCGCTAGACCTCCATCAAGCTTAAAAAAGCACCCCCTAGACCCCCTTTCAAGATCAATTTGTAAATTTTTCGGTAGAAAAATTTCCCGGCCGAAGGCCGGTTCCTCTTGAAATTACAGGCTAGCTATCGCTCGCCAGAATAAAATCGAAACCTATATGGCACGAAAGGTCTTGAAATTTAAAACGAAAGGGAGTGAAAGGTATTTAAATCGCTAAACTAATGAGCCGGACGTCTTAAAATCTGAAAACTAATGGGGCTAATCATGAGGGAAGAAGGGGGTCCAGAAAAGCACAGCCCATCTGCCCTTAACCAACTGAATTACCGGAATTCCGTTCAATTAAGCCGAAGCTCTCTTGTATTATAAACGAGTTATACCGAATGTGTGAGTGTGGCACATTTGTTTAGCAAATTTAAGGGGGGGGGATGGGTCGCTTTTCTGCCCCCCCCCCTTCTTCATCGTGTTTAGCCCCATTAGTTTTCCGATTTTATGGCGTTCGGCCCATTAGTTTGGCGACTTTAATACCTTTCGTCCCATTTATTTGTATATATTAAGACCTTTCGTGCTAATTAGGTGTCGATTTTTTTCCTGGCGAACGATAGTGAGCCTGTAATTTTGGAAGAACCGGGATATGTTCCTGCCGAAAAATTTACAAATGAATCTAGAAGGGGGATCTAATGGATGTTTTTTTAAGTTTGATGTAGGTCTAAGGAGGAAACTAGAAACATATTAAATAAATGCAAAAATAACTCACCAAAAAGTGAAACATCCCTGCTTAACCTTTTCTGTACCGGTGACGTCTTTTTTTATTTGATTTCAGCTACATTTAGACGAGTTTATGAAGCTTAGGAAGGGTATGTGGTATCTAAAACGATTAATTTAGATAGTCTGTGGCCTATTCATGGGTAGACGTCCTTCCTAAGCTGAATAAAACTGTCAGTATGTTGTAATAGTCGCTATGGTGGTTGTATTGGTAGTGATGGTAGTAGCAATGGTTGTGTGGTAGTTGTGATAGTAGAGGTGTTATGAGGGTGTGTGTGGTAGTAGTAATAGTTGTGTTATAATGGTATGGTAGTTATAATGGTAGTAATGGTTGTTTGATAATGGTCGCTATGGTATATATATTGGTAGTGATGGTAGTAGCAATGGTTGTGTGGTAGTTGTGTTGATAGTTCTAGTGGTAGTGATGATAGTAGTAATGGTTGTGTGGTAGTCGTGGTAGTAAAGGTGTTATGGTAGAGTGTGTGTGGTAGGAGGTACTAAGGGCCTATTGATTTGCAAATACGGATTCCCAATTGTGGATTACGTTTAGCACTCACTCTCACATCTCTCTCTCTCTCTCTCTCTCTCTCTCTCTCTCTCTCTCTCTCTCTCTCTCTCTCTCTCTCTCTCTCTTATACTTTAGCTTTCATTCATTTCTTTTATTATTCCCTTTTATCTTTGTTAGACCCTCTTTATTCTATCTTGTCTCTGCATTTGTGTATTATCTTATGTTTTTGTATTGTGTTTCTTGTCTTATTTGTTCTCTGTATTACCCTCTTCTTCCATTGATCATCTCTTTCTTGTCTCTTTCTCCCTGTGCTCTCTCTTCTTCGCTTTTCTTTGCTCCAGGCCCTTTCTCTTCTCCTCTCCTCTCTTCTCTCTTCTTCTCCTCTCCTCTCTTCTTCTATTATCTTTTCTTCTCTTCTCTCCTCTTTATCATGCATTTCCTTCTCACCTCTCCTCTCCTCCCCTACCTCTTCGCTCCTATTCTCTCCTCTTCTCTTTTCCTCTCCTACTTTACTCTCCTCTTCTCCTCTCCACTTACCTCCTTTACTTTCCTCTCCTCTCCTTCCTTCTCCTCCCCTCTCCTCTCCTACCCATCATCACTATTCTCCTCCCCCCTCTCCTTTCTCCTCTATTCTCCCCTCTACCTCTCCACCAATGCACAATATTCAGAACTGGTGGTGGACCCTCTGTGTGTGTGTGTGTAGGTTATCTTCACACTAGTCACGCACACTCACACACGCACACAGACACACACGAACACATACGAACAAGTACACAAATACACACACGCACATAGAGAGAGAAAAAATTAATACAAAGGAATTCAAAGGAAAGCCAGTTATAACAGGTACATTGAACCTTACGAGGCTGCTTGTAAAGCGAGAGAGAGAGAGAGAGAGAGAGAGTATTACATATTGAGTGTTGCTATAATATTCCCATAATTAATAATATATGGTACAGACACATGCTCGCACACAACAACATACCGGTACACACACACACACACACACACACACACACACACACACACACACACACACACACAACGACATACAGGTACACATTAACCCTCTCACGTTCTTGACGCAATTTTGAGCCTATTGGGGATACTTTAAATCCTTTGTTACCATCAGGGGTATTTAGAAACCTTTAGTTTAGTTACTTTAACCTCTGCAGTTGTCTTTGAGTTAGCTGTGGGCAGAAAACTAATTTTGGAGAGGTAATTATAAGAGTGAGAGAACTCTTATTTCTTATTGCTAATCTGGCAACCTCTGCATCATATGGTCGTGAAGGGGTTAATACACACACTCGTCTGCCCACACACACCTCCCCGTGGCGTAACTGATAGCGCGTCTGGCTCGCAACCAGAAGGTCCCGGGTTCGAGACCCGGGCGGGGAAGAGACATTTGGGCAAGTCTCCTAACGTTGTAGCCTCTGTTCACCTAGCAGTATAAATAGGAACCTGGTATAAGTGGACGAAGTTGTGACGTCCCATCTGGGGTTGGTGATCGGTTACAAGGTGAGATGGGTATCGTACTGGTCAACCTAAGCTACTGGTCAACCTAAGCCTTCGGGTGAGACTGGTACCGTAGTGAGAATGGTACCGTACAGATTAACCCTAAGTCTTCGTATCCAGATGGATTGGTAATGGATTGCCACTGGATTGGTAATCCAATGGACCCGGGTTCAAATCCCGATATGTCAATGGGAAGATATTATTGGGATTGAATTTGTGCTGTACCTAGTATCAGTGCATTACCACAAAGCCCACCGAAATGCCAAAAAAATACCCTCATTGTTCCCTGATTAAATAACACTGTATGAATATTCCCATATTCAAAATATGTTACAGGGGGACAATGCCTAGTGAGTTCACTGCTCAATAGGTGGCGTTCTGAGAGTGAGGGTCTGAGTCTGGAGGGTGAGACGGTGAAGCACTTGAGCGAAGCAACCAGCCGCTTCAGAGATGGAGCTGCTAAGAGCCATGATGGATGCTTCACATGTCTCACTCTCCAGACTGGAACAAGACCTCACGGGCTTCACCGTGTTGAGCGGTGGAATGTACAGGCTCTCAGCCTATGCCCGAGAGGGAGTAGATGGAATATAGAAAAAAAAAAAAAAAAAAAAAAAGATGTCGCCAATTGGCTAAAATACAGACTACACACACATCCACAGACATTCCAACGATACATAAGCACTTAACATGCATTTCACGCAATACTTTCCCAGTTAAGGAGGCGCGATAATAATGAGCTTACCTTGCATTGAGTGGATTCCCCTTGATGAGCAAGTGAGTGAATTACACACAGTGCACACATGTATATTATATTTAGCCGTGTACACGTCATCTGCACATACACAGTACTAGAACATACATATTGTACGGACGATTTTATCCAGATTAGGAGGGATAAATGGAAATCAGAGAGTTAATTGGGATAGTCTTAAGGGGAGGTTTTTAGTGTGTTCCCTAGACTTCCATCAAGCTTGAAATTACACCCCCTTGACCCCCTTTCAAGATAAATTTGTACATTTTTCGGTAGAAAAATGTCTCGGCCGAAGGCCGGTTCCTCTTTAATTACAGGCTCGCTATCGCTCGCCAGGAAAAATTTGACACCTAAATGGGATGAAAGGTCTTAAAAGTGACATAAATGGGGTGAAACTACTTAAAATCGCCAAACTAATGGGGCGAACGTCTTAAAATTTCAAAAGCAAGGGGGTTAAACATGAGGGAGAAAGGGGCAAAGAAAAAAAATCCCTCCAGTGGAAATCTCCCCTTAACCCTTTTCACGCCCACGGATCCTTCCTAAGCTGTATGAAAGCGTCTACTGATAGCCAGGATCAACTGTCAAAACGCGTCATGGTCCTCAGAGGGTTAAGGCACAGGATCAATGTATGGTTTTATGGCTAATTGTTCTCTTAAGGGGAGGTATCTAGTTTGTTCCCTAGACCTCCATCAAACTTAAAATTACACCCCCTTGAGTCCCTTTCAAGATAAATTTGTACATTTTTCGGTAGAAAAATTTCCCGGCCGAAGGCCGGTTCCTCTTAAATTACAGGCTCGCTATCGCTCGCCAGGATAAAATTGACACCTGAATGGCACGAAAGGTCTTAATATGAGGTGAAAGTTCTTAAAATCGCTAAACTAATGGGGCAAACGTTTTATAATATCAAAAGCAATGGGGCTAAACATGAGGGAGAAAGGGGTCAAGAAAAAAATCCCTCAAGTGGAGATCTCCCCTTAAGTCAAACATACTATCATTCTACTGTTAAACCATTATAGGTATCATACTATTCTTACTTTTCGGTATGAAAATCGACATAGTGGGTGCGATTTCATGAGTAGAGAGGAGAGGAGAGGAGAGGAGAGGAGAGGAGAGGAGAGGAGAGAGGAGAAGAGAAGAGAAGAGAAGAGAAGAGAAGAGAAGAGAAGAGAAGAGAAGAGATGAGAAAGAGAGCGAAGAGAAGAGAAGAGGCGAGAGAGAAGAAAGAGACAAGAGAGAGAGAAGAGAAGGAGAGGAGAGAAAGAGAGAGAGGAGAAGGGAAGGGAAGGGAAGGGAAGGGAAGGGAAGGGGTTGATAATTCATGTGGCCAACTGTACGTATGAACTCACACGCACTAGCAAAACTCTATGGTGAATTAACGGTTCATATAACATTCATAGTGTAGAGAGATAGGTTATAGACATACACATACATACATACATTATATATACATACACACACCATCATCCCCCCCCCCTTCTACACACACACACACACACACACACACACACACACAATTGCGTTATATTGTATTGTTCGAGCCTTTGAAATATGCAACATAGATTACAAAATCGCCAATTCTCGATAGTCCAGGAAATTTAATTTACAAAACCCATGTTAAGGGGGAGGTAGTTGCTTTTCCCCCTCATGTTTAGTCCCAATAGCTTTGAAATACTGCTGAGACGTTCGTTCCATTAGTTTGGCGATGTTAAGACCTTTCGCCCCATTTCTTTGTCATTATAAAGACTTTTCGTGCTACTTAGGTGTCGATTTTATCCTGGCAAACGATAGCAAGGAAGGAATCTGCCTTCGTTCGGGAAATTTTTCTACCGAAATGTTGTTTTAATCATCTTGAACGGGGGTCTAGGGGGTGTTTTTTATGCTTGATGGAGGTCTAGAGAGGAAACTTTAAAAAAAAAAAAAAAAAAAAAAAAACACACACACACACACACACAAAAAAAATAGACCAAAAAGTATTGTTAAGTATATTCTAGCTATATTTAGTCGATTTTGTGCAGTTTAAGGGGAGATCTCCACTTGAGGGATTTTTTTCTTGACTCCTTTCTCCCTCATGTTTAGCCCCATTGCTTTTGATATTATAAAATGTTTGCCCCATTAGTTTAGCGATTTTAAGAACTTTCATCCCATATTAAGACTTTTCGTGCTATTTAGGTGTCGATTTTATCCTGGCGAGCGATAGCGAGCCTGTAATTTAAGAGGAACCGGCCTTCGGACATTTTTCTACCGAAAAATTTACAAATTTATCTTGAAAGGGACTCGAGGGGGTGTAATTTTAAGGTTGATGGAGGTCTAGTGAACAAACTAAATACCTCCCCTTAAGAAGCACCTGTGGTAATAAGAACGAACCTCCTTCCGTTTGACTTCCTCTGAACCACTTTCCGTTTGAATTCCTCCGAACCGCTATAAACGTTTGAATTCCCCTGAACCACCTACTGCATACCGCCCAAATGGACCTTTATACAGCCCAGTATATTATCTGCAAATATACATATACCCCCGTGCTTGAGGCAATAGAGGCGACAATCACGCCGAATATTACTTGGGAATTACGGGACGGGGGCGCAGATTAACCCTTTCAAGATTACGACGCGTTTTGACAGTCTATTCTGGCTGTTATTAGACGATTTTGTTCAGATTAGGAAGGGTATATGGGTGACTGGTCAACTCAACCAGTAGCTCTCCACCAGTACCAAATCAACCAATACGGTTAGGTTAGGTTAGTACTATATTTTGGCACTGGTTTGTTGGTCTGGGTTAATTTGGCACTGGTTGAGAGCTACTGGTTGAAATGGTCTACTGGTTGAGATAACATGGAACCGGGTATATACAGTCAGAGGATTAATTACCAGTTCATTCTGGCTATTATTAGACGATGTTATTAAGATTAGCAAGGGTATATGGCAGTCAGAGGGTTAATTGATCGTGTATTCAAGTGTGTATATATTATTTATAAGGCGGGTAACATAGACAATCACACCTACCAAATACCCCCAATTCTGATAAAGTCAATGACCAATACACCTATCGCACCCATTCCCCCGCCTCCCTCCATTGCTTTCTCCCAAATGACTTGCTGTACGGTCGCGCTAATAAGTCATGTCCCAACTGTCATTGCGTTTGGCTTGCTCTGTGTCGTATTAATGTCTGTCAGATGTTAAATAGGGTGGGTAAGTGTAGGAACATGTTTGTATATTTCACTCGATATGAAGAAATGAAGCTTAAATATTGCTGATACCAATTATTGATCAAACCATACTTGGTGCCGAGACATCACTTATTAGCGCGACTGTACACCGCCTAAATTGACCTTTATTGCCGAGTATATTATCTAGAAATATATATGTGTGCTTCAGAGTATATTATGTAGATATATATGTGTGTGTGTGTGTGTGTGTGTGTGCGTGCGCGCTTCGGTGTATATTATGTAGAAATGTATATATATATGTGTGTTTGAGGCAATAGAGACAATCACGGTTTCGCGAATATTGCTGGGGAAATACGGGAGAGGCGCGGATTAAGTTAGTGGGCCCTGGATAACGAACCGACGAAGAAAATGAAAATTGGTTTGTTTTGGAAATTGAACCGATTAAAGAAAATGGGAAGTACTTTGTTATGGATAGTGTCCCAGATAAAGAATCTACAAAGGAAAATGGCAGATTAATTGTTTTAGGAGGTAGGAAAGATAACGAAACAATGATAGCGTAATGCTTAGTGTGCGGAATTTCGGTGTGAGTATCCTAGGTTCGAGTCCTTGGAGTACCACATGTATTCCTTACTTTCATTGATTTCATTAATTATGTTTATTTGTAAGTTAATTGGTGGGTTGGTGAACACAAATATCTACTAATTAAAATGGGTGTTGACTTGTTATGGGAGTTATCGCTTGCCAGGAAAAAATCGACACCTAAATGGCAAGAAAGGTATTAATATTGGCAAAGAAATGAGGTGAAAGGTCTTAACATCACCAAACTAATGGGGCGAACATCTTAAAATCTGAAAACTAATGGGGCTAAGCATGAGGAAGAAGGGAGGCTATAAAAAAGCAACCAATTAAAGGTAAAAGTGATCTTTAAGTGCTAGTATAATACTATGTGTAGAGAGAGAGTGCTTAGTTGTCAATTATGTAAACAAACCCGTGTGTCATTGAGCACCCCAGATTACCGTTAATTAATTGGTATTGACGCGAGTAGGTTCTGATATTTGCCTTAATTTGTCTGTCTGTCTGTTTGTCTGTCTGTCTATTTAAGGGCAGATCTCCACTTGAGGGATTTTTTCTGGACCCCTTTCTCCCTCATGTTTAGCCCCATTGCTTTTGATATTATAAAACGTTTGCCCCATTAGTTTAGCGATTTTAAGAACTTTCACCTCATATTAAGACCTTTCGTGACATTCAGGTGTCGATTTTATCCTGGCGAGCGATAGCGAGCCTGTAATTTAAGAGGAACCGGCCTTCGGCCTGGACATTTTTCTACCGAAAAATTTACAAATTTATCTAGAAAGGGACTCAAGGGGGTGTAATTTTAAGCTTGATGGAGGTCTAGGGAACAAACTAGATACCTCCCCTTAACTGACTCACTGATCCTACTTCACTACCTATTCTCTCTCTCTCTCTCTCTCTCTCTCTCTCTCTCTCTCTCTCTCTCTCTCTGAGCGGAGGGTGGGGAGAGAGCCTTCATCTTTGGTATCCTTTCCTTCCATTTTGTCTTAGGGTTGCATATTTCTACTATGATTAAGTCCTGACCACCTCGCAGGGAGAGTAAGATCGGTGTGGCCAGTGTATACTGTATATGCAAATATATGTAAATCTCTCACTCTCATTCTCTCTCTTACTCTCACTCTCTCACTCTCACTCTCTCTCTCTCTCTCTCTCTCTCACTCTCACTCTCTCTCTCTCTCTCTCTCTCTGCCTCTCTCAACATCATGAGTTTACCTGTGCATTACTCGCAGGTTAACATACAGAGAGAGAGAGATAAATACACACACACACACACACACACACACACACACACACACACACACACACACACACACAGTAGACCCCAAGACGTCGGATGAGCTTCCTATAATCTTCCAGGACGAGGTCATGGCTTTGGAAACTTACAAATAATATTGATTTGTGTACGGTGGCGCTAATAAGTCATGTCCCAGCTCTCGTTACGTTTGGCTCGCTCTGTGCTGTATTAATGTCTGTCAGATGTTGAATAGGGTGGGTAAGTGTAGGAAAAAAATTGTATATTTCACTCGATATGAAGAAATGAAGCTTAGATACTGCTGATACCAATTATTGATCAAAACATACTTAGTGCCGAGACATGACTTATTAGCGCGACTGTACCCACTTAGTGTGTACCGGTATGTAACGTATGCACTAATTGTTTGCTTAATTTAACCCCTTCTGTATCGGCGACGTCATTTAAATTTTATTCTAGCTACATTTACTCGATTTTGTTCCGCTTTAGAAGGATCTGCGGTAGTAGAAAGGGTTTAGTGAGATAGTTCGAAACCAGTTAATTGTCGGAGGCCCTTTTTAAACGGAGTAAAATCGTCTCATAGTAGCCAGCATAAAATTAAAAGAGGACGGCACCGGTACGGAACGTATTAATTCATAAATAACTATTTTTAACCTGCGTAAAAGTCTGTCACATAAGTTCAAAGGTGGATATTACCATTTTAAACCACCGCTGCCAAAGTGTTCGTATTCCACCGCTGCCAAAGTGTTCGTATATTTTTAAAACGACCTGCCTATCAACGTTTTTTGAAATAGCCAGAATATGGTTAAGGGGCTAGTAGTGGCTGTTTTTTGTTTTTGTTTTGTTTTTTGTTTTTATTGTTTGTTTGTTTGTTTTTGTTTTGTTTTCGTTTGTATTGTTTGTTTTTTTGTTTGTTTTATGTGGGGTTTTTTTTTTGGGGGGGCTTATTAATTAATGTATTAATTTATGTCTTAGTTTCCTCACAAGACCTCCCTTAAACTTAGAAAAACACCACATAGACACCACATTTTTTTTTCCCTCCCCCCCCCCCCCCCATCCCCCCCCCCCCCCCCCCCCCCCCCCCCCTCCCCCCCCCCCCCCCCCCCCCCCCCCCCCCCCCCCCCCCCAAGATAAATTTTTAAATTTTTCGGTAGAAAATGTGTTCCGGGCAAAGGCCGGCTTCTCTTATGATTACAGGTACGCTATCGCTCGCCAGGTGTTTAAGGTGTTAAAATCGCCAAACTAATGGGCCGTTCGTCTTAAAATCTGAAAAACAAATGGGGCTAAACATGAGGAAGAAGGCGACCAGAAAACCAAGTACCGGTACTACCCCCTTAAGGGGAGGTATTTAGTTTGTTCCCTAGACCTCCATCAAGCTTAAAAATTGCATCCCCTTGAGTCCCTTTCAAGATAAATTTGTACATTTTTCGGTAGAAAAATGTCCCGGCCAAAGGCCGGTTCTTCTTAAATTACAGGCTCGCTATCGCTCGCCATGATAAAATCGACACCTGAATTGCACGAAAGGTCTTAATATGGGGTGAAAGTTCTTAAAATCGCTAAACTAATGGGGCAAACGTTTTATAATATCAAAAGCAACGGGGCTAAACATGAGGGAGAAAGGGGTCAAGAAAAAAATCCCTCAAGTGGAGATCTCCCCTTAAAAGGACGGCACCGGTACAGAGAGTATTAATTCATATATATATAACTATTTCTAGCCCGCGTAAACCCTCACATAAGGTCAAAGGTGGGTATTACCATTTTATACCACCGCTGCCCCCAAAAGTGTGTGTATATCATTTAAGGGGGTACTACTCGCTTTCTTTTTCTCTTTCTCTCCCTCTCTCTTTGGCTTGTATCCATTCGGCCACATTCAGCCTACTGTTTTAAGACGTTTATCCCCATCCAGGTGTCGATTTTTTCCTGGCGAGCGGTAGCAAGCCAACATATTATTTAAAATGTCTCTGACAGCAGGCTAAATTTGTACATATTTCGATAGAAACATTTCTCCGGCGAAGCCGGATTTCTCCGCATAATGCTGGCTCGCTATCGCTCGCCAGGAAAATACAGACACCTGGATGGGGATAAACGTCTTAAAACAGTAGGCTGAATGGTGCCGAATGGATACAAGCCAGAGAAAGAGAGAAATTTAAAAGGATAAAAAAGGCAGTTGACCCCCCTTAAGGGGAGATATCCACTTGAGGGATTTTTTTCTTGACCCCTTTCTCCCTCATGTTTAGCCCCATTGCTTTTGATATTATAAAATGTTTGCCCCATTAGTTTAGCGATTTTAAGAACTTTCACCCCATATTAAGATCTTTCGTGCCATTTAGGTGTCGATTTTATCCTGGCGAGCGATAGCGAGCCTGTAATTTAAGAGGAACCGGCCTTCGGCCGGGAAATTTTTCTACCGAAAAATGTACAAATTTATCTTGAAAGGGACTCAAGGGGGTGTAATTTTAAGGTTGATGGAGGTCTAGGGAACAAACTAAATACCTCCCCTTAACTTGCGTAACCCGTGACATAAGGTCAAAGGTGGATATTGCCATTGTGTATGCCACCGCTGCCCCAAAGGTGGATATTGCCATTGTGTATGCCACCGCTGCCCCCAAAGTGTGCCTATATATTATATTTTAAGGGGATACTACTCGCTTTTTCTGGACCCCCTTCTCCCTCATGGTTAGCATATTAGTTTTGAGGTTTTGAGACGTTCGTTCCGTTAGTTTGGCGATTTTGAGACCTTTCGCCTAATTTGTGTGTCAATATTAAGACCTTTCGTGCCATTTAGGTGTCGATTTTTTCCTGGCGAGCGATAGCGAGCCTCTAATTTTAGAAGGAAACGGCCTTCGGCCGGGACATTTTTCTACCGAAAAATGTACAAATTGATCTTGAAAGGGAGTCTAGGTGGTGTTTTTCTAAGCTTGATGTAGGCCTAGCGAGGAAACTCAAAAATAAATAAAATATATATAAATATATAGACCAAAAGCCAAGCAGTCCCCCCTTAAAGCGACCTGCCTATCAACTTTTAGCCACCGTAATCCGTCACATAAGTTCAAAGGTGGATATTACCATGCCAAAGTATTCGTATTAATTTATTTTTAATGCGAGCTGCCTATCAACTGTTTGGGAAAATGTAACATATAGGTCAGTGTGTTAACCCTCTCTGACATATGACGCAATGTTGAGCCTATTAGGGATACTTTAAAGCCTTTGTTACCATCAGGGGTATTTATAACCCTTTAGTTTAGTTACTTCAACCTCTGCAGTTGTCTTTGAGTTAGCTGTGTTGAGCCTATTAGGGATACTTTAAAGCCTTTGTTACCATCAGGGGTATTTAGAAACCTTTAGTTTAGTTACTTCAACCTCTGCAGTTGTCTTTGAGTTAGCTGTGGGCAGAAAACTAATTTTGGAGAGGTAATTATAAGAGTGAGAGAACTCGATTTCTTGTTGCTAATCTGCCAACCTCTGCGTCATATGAGTCTGAAGGGGTTAAAGAGGGGGGCGGGGGGGCCGGGGGGGAGTAGTTGTTTGTTTATCTTCTAACAGTAGCCAGAATAAAGTTAAGGGGCTAGTGCCTGTTTGTTTTCTCTCTCTCTCTTATGATTACAGGCTCGCTATCGCTCGCCAGGAAATATTTGACACCTAAATGGCACGATAGGCCTTAAAATTGACAACGAAATGGAGCTAAAGGTGTCAAAATCGCCAAACTAATGGGCCGAACGTTATAAAATCTGTAAACCAATGGGGCTAAACATGAGGGAGAAGGGCGACCAGAAAACCAAGCACTACCCTCTTTAAAAGGACGTCACCGGTACAGAAGGGGCAGAATAACGTTAAAAGGACGTCACCGGTACAGAAGGGGTTAATACATATAACATAGGAAGATATATCCGTTTCTATATATCTATCTATCTATCTATTTTTTTTTTTTTTTTTTTTTTTTTTAGCTGGGGGTTGCAGACTTGAATACAGAGCCCAAACAGGGAGTGGCCTTCGGCCGGGACGTTTTTCTATCGAAAAATGTACAAATTTATCTTGAAGGAGGGTCTTGAGCAGGATTTCTTTTCATTTTTGTTATGCTTGATGGAGGTATAGGGAGGAAACAAAACCTTAATAAAAAGATACTTAGATGAGCAAATAAATACGGCCATTCCCCCTTAATGAAGAAGTGGATGGGTGGTATAGTGAATGATGCTTGTTATACCGTGCTTAATTAATACAGGGGGGTATTTAATTAATGGGGATGTGTTGTTATGTTGGTGTTTTCTCTCTCTCTCTCTCTCTCTCTCTCTCTCTCTCTCTCTCTCTCTCTCTCTCTCTCTCTCTCTCTCTCTCTCTCTCTCTCTCTCTCTCTCTCTCTCTTATGTAGATACCCTTCATAATTACGCTATTAAAAAATTCACAACTCTAAAATGAACCACTGACCTTTTGGCTTTTCCTAAATTATTAATACCTTATAGAGATTAATTTTGTTTTTACCTCTGCCAACGAAATTAGCGGAGTTTATGGTTTCACCTCCGTTGGTTTGTTTGTCTGTTTGCTTATAAACAAGATATCTCACAAAGTTATGAAACGGTTTTCACGAAGTTTGGTGGGCAGATATTATAGGATATACGCCAAGGAAGAAGTGATTCAATTTTGGAGGCGATCCAGAGATGTTCACGAAATTTGGTGGTCAGATAGGTGATGCGACGAGAAAGAAGTGACTCAATTGACTACTGTACTTGCGAGTTTCATTCTATAAGGAAGTTGGAGCTGTAGACATCGATAATTAACGGAATAAACTAAATAAAATAACGGAATAAACTAATAACCAGCTATAATGCGGTTTTAGTACATTTATAAATCCACAAAACCTTATTCAACTTACTATTTATCCATCAGAAAACTACATAATTCCTGTATTTGTGTTTAATATCGATGTTTACAGGACGAACCTCCTTATATAGCAGAAAACTCGCAAGTGGTGGAAGCGATCCAGATAATATCCTGGAACCCAGATCCAGAAGAAACGTTAGGCCTGTGATATTAAGGGGAGATTTCCACTTGAGGGAGTTTTTTCTTGACTCCTTTCTCCCTCATGTTTAGCCCCATTGCTTTTCTAATTTTAAGACGTTCGCCCCATTATGTTGATGATTTTAAGAACGTTCAACCCATTTCTGTCAATTTTAAGACCTTTCGTGCAATTTAGGTGTCGATTTTATCCTGGCGAGCGATAGCGAGCCTGTAATTTAAGAGGAACCGGCTTTTAGCCGGGACATTTTTCTACCGAAAAATGTACAAATTTATCTTGAAAGGGGCTCAAGGGGGTGTAATCTTAAGCTTGATGGATATCTAGGGACCAAACTAAATACCTCCCCTTAATGGTAAAGAACTAGCCAGCGTAGGCGGAAGTATACGCTCTACGGAGTGACCCTCTAGGTATATATATATATATATATATATATATATATATATATATATATATATATTTTTTTTTTTTTTTTTTTTTTTTTTTTTGGGGGGGGGGGAAGGGAGAGGGAGTTACATTGAGTTATACGAATACAGACTGAATAGACCGTGCGGTCCCTATAAGCCAATCCATACTTTAATATAGTATTTGCCGCTAAGTGGAAAATAAGGATAGCAAAACAGAAGTAATAGAGAGAGAGAGAGAGATGTATAAAAAGCAAACCTAATATAGTGAGCCTGTTATATCGTCCGTAAGCTCTTTAATGTCTTTATAGAGTTTCCGGTATAGAGCCCCAAGGAGAGAGGCAAAGAGCCAAGCCACTCTCATTCACCACAACTAGAATTAAAAACAAACTAACTATGTTATTATTGTTAATAATAATGATAACAGTATTGTTAATAATTTAAGAATACAAATTAATATAAAAAAAATATATAATAATAATGATAATATAAAATATTAAGTTTTCATTTTTTGGCATACTATTGTATTTTATTGAC